>JAYEVK010000302.1:0-291346 GCA_036346275.1 Otatea glauca
ACAAAGTTTATACAATAAGGCTGGTTTATTGCCAAATGAACAACTAAAATCTATGAAAATCACATATAAAGTTTTCAAAAATTCTCAAAAATTATCATACATAGGAGAGGTGATATTATACAATATTATAAAATGTGATGACCAAAATCAATATTGTTTGAAAGATATGAAAAAGACAAATTCATTGAATAATGATTTTGTCGTTGTTTAGCACTATTCATCGGTACTTGTCAATTTTATATCTTTCAAACGCTATTGAGTTTTGTCTTTCAATTTTGTAGGGTTTAGAAGCTCACCTTCCCTACATATGGTAATGTTTTGAGAATTTCATAAAACTTTTACATATAATTTTTACAGAATTTACCCGATAAGGGTGGTTTACTACCAAATGAACACTAAATTACTTATGTGTGTAAGATTTTACTACTGAACAAAGGGAAACATTTTACGAACGGTTCTCATTTGATTTTACCATATATTAAGTAACGTTTACGATCGTTCATGTAACATTTTACTACAGGGCCAACAAACGAAACTAAATTTTTGTTCTGATAGTTCACTTCGTTTCAGTATAGTAAAATCTTATGTAATAGCTAGTAAAATATTATTTTGTGGAATGTAAAAGACAACATATCTTGTATAAACCATTCTTATCATGTAAAATCGCTTATCTTTGCGATCGTCCATACTGGTAATGATGTTTTGATGGATATCTTTTGTATTCTATGTACTTCTGATCGACTGGTGCGTATAATTTGCTTTGCTCTTTCCTTATTACTTTGTGCTGATGCTAAAATTTTCTTTGTAGTTCTTTATACTTTCATGACATTTCCTATAAGGCATAACTCAACCTGGTTGGAGATTGGTGCCGCTACAATATCGATCAGGTGTGAATATGCTTCTATTTTCCCGTCATTCACCAAAGAGTCAAAGACTGCAAGCATACTGGTCTACCAAGCATCTCTTCTGTGGTATTTGATGAGTTACTGTATTTAACAAATTTGATAAGACACGATGGTTTATCAAGCATATTGACGGTTATCATTATAGATTTCATTTCTGTCATGACAACAGATTATCAATGTATAAGACCTGGTTGAACATTCTGTTGCCTAACTATATCTGCTTATCTGAAGTTCCAATTCCTCTCTACCTAACTCCATTGATAGTTTTTATTTCTTCTCTTCAGGATGGACATGTCATAAACTCATAATTCCTTTCGAATTTCTCATTTTGAACAGCACGTTAGCCTGCAATTGATAGATTCGATGAATTGAAATTTTCATTTCTAAAAAATAGATGAATTGAAAAAATGTTACCAAAAAATAGTCGGCACATTTTATTCCACGTTAAGCGTTCCAGTCAGCAATTCAGCATCATTGTGGAAGCATTCTAATCATGTATATTTTGACACAGCCTTTATTTCTATAATCCTCAATAGGAACCTCTGCTACATATATTTATACAATGCATAGCAATTTGTTTCATGCCGACATACTTTACTAAACTCTTCTTGGTTGCTCCCCTCCTTTCGGGAACCAAAGGCTCCAAAGGTTTCTGGGAGTCGCAAAGGTTTTCGACGTACAACGAGTGCACCATCCCACATACTCGTCGATCTTCTCTTCTTGCCAGTCGTCGGTTTTTTGTT
This sequence comes from Otatea glauca, assembly GCA_036346275.1. NCBI lineage: Eukaryota > Viridiplantae > Streptophyta > Magnoliopsida > Poales > Poaceae > Otatea > Otatea glauca. The sequence continues at coordinate 1,649 of JAYEVK010000302.1, forward strand.
GGCAAAAGGATCTTTACTGTCAGCGGTGCTGGGCTGACCTTGAGGCTGTTCTTCCTCCATGCCAGATGTGTGCCAGTCAGAACAATCGATATGACGGGCAGCTTGGTTTGCAAAGATGTATGTACAAAACGCTGGAAAAGCATTTTCCAAATAGACCAGACAGTTAAGGATGGAGGACACCATGATCAGAATATGCCAAAATTTTCTTTTAGTCTCCAGAAGGGTTCATCCGGTTGTGTGATTCAGAATGGTGAAGTCTTACCTTCTTGAAAGGAAGCAGCCGTCCAGTTTTAGACCTTGTGCCCTCTGGAAACAAGATCAGTGACAAGTTGTTCTGAACTACCACACAAGCTACCTGAGAATCACACGTCGGAGGCAGAGAAGATTCAGACAGATGTATCAAGAACTCTTGTTGAAATAGGATAGTGCGACATCAGAACCTGAGCAGTTGAATCGACGAGGGATGGATCCATAGTTATCAGATTCGCTGTAAACCCCTGCGAATCGCGAACTGAATATATCGAACTTGAACCAATTTAGAGTATAGAGTTCGTATTTGTAGTGGAAATTGATTAAATAAGAGGCATACCACAAACCCGAATCTCGTACTGCAACTCATACGAACCGTGTTTCTAGTAACTATGAATAGATTGTCCCAACAAGATTACAGTTGAATGCATTATGATCATTCTATTCCCATGCCTATTAAACAGTTCAGAATGTGAGTGTACATGGCAGCACTGAGCTTGCTCCAGCTGTGCCACTGACTAGGTACCCATAGTCCCATGCCTCTTTCATTGACTCAATTGCAGCAGCAGGGTTGGACTTGAACTCGCGACCTGCTACCTCACACGAGCCCACCTTACCATCTCACCTATCACTCATTCTCAACCAATATAGGATATATTTTCCTTTTGTTCCTTTATCTCCGAAACTTTTGGTGATTATTTGGATATCTAGATGAATTCAAATGGAAAGATTGTCAACTACAAAGTTGTAGATCTCGTCGAGAGCTACAATTTTCATATAAATTTTATCTCCATCCGACTTCGTATGAAAAAGTTATGATTTTTCGAAAAATAGTTAGTAGCATTATTACTGCCAGTTGGGAATACGAATCGCCAACCGGTAGTGATACCATTATTTGGATATTTAAACTACTTCAAATGAAACAGTTATCAACTACAAAGTTGTAGATCTCGTCGAGAGCTACAATTTTCATATACATTTTATCTCCATCCGAATCCGTATGAAAAAGTTATGATTTTTGAAAATATCAGCACTGTCGGTTTTTAAAACCAGCAGTGATACCATTATTTGGATATTTACAATACTTCAAATGAAAAAGTTGTCAACTACAAAGTTGTAGATCTAGTCGAGAGCTACAATTTTTATATAAATTTTATCTCCATCCGACTCCATATGAAAAAGTTATGATTTTTCGAAAAATGGTTAGTAGCATACTAGCATTATTACTGCCGGTTGGGAATACGAATCGCCAACCGGCAGTGATACCATTATTTGGATATTTAAACTACGTCAAATGAATAAGTTGTCAACTACAAAGTTGTATATCTCTTCGAGATCTACAATTTTTATATAAATTTTATCTCTATCCGACTCCGTATGAAAAAGTTATGATTTTTCGAAAAATGGTTGGTTGCATACTAGCATTATTACTACGGTTGGGAATACGAATCGCCAACCGGCAGTGATACCATTATTTGGATATTTAAATTACTTCAAATGAAAAATTTGTCAACTACAAAGTTGTAGATCTCGTCGAGAGCTACGATTTTCATATAAATTTTATCTCCATCCGACTCCGTATGAAAAAGTTATGATTTTTTGAAAAATATCAACCTTGTCGGTTTCTAAAAACCGGCAGTGATAGTATTACTGCGGTTCGTGTGATAAAGGATTTATCACTGCGGTTCATCAGAGAAAAGCCATTACTGCGGTTTTACATTCGAACCGGCAATGATAATATTATTACTACCGGTTTTTGATGAACCGGCAGTGATATGGCGGCAAGGATAATTGATTCTGTAGTAGTGACTAGTCGATACGAAGATGGTTCGCTAGCAATATGGTTGACCAAATCGAGGCACCATATGATCTGGAACAAAACAAATTTGACTCAACCATTACTGTACATATACTGTATATTGAGCTGAAATGCTAGATGTTTGTAGGTAATGGAGCATACTACTGACCTCTTTCTTGGCTATTCCAACAGTTCCAGTTGGAGCCAACCACATGACAAGGAAAATGTCCAGTGGTGATGCATGGTTGCATATGAAGATACCTCTCGTGTTCAGATGATCCAAACCTTCAAATTGATAGGTTTCCCTAATATCCACATCTGCCAGTATAAAAAAATGAAAGAAAAAGATGTTAAAAAGTTTATACGACCAACTCTTCATGGTGCAAGTGTGTTGATGGGAAGAAATTGTCAACCTGGACACGGAAACAGAAAACAGCAAACATGTATACGTGTATTGATGGGAAGCAATGCTTGAAACAGAATGGCCAAATTTCGCCACACTGAAGTTAGGTTAATTAAGTAGGCAAGTTTGATTTTCTCTAACAAGCGTCTGGTTGACTGTAATTGTGGTGTCACGTACTCACTTCATCCCGTAATATTTTCTGTTTATTTGGACATCGTCGCCCCGTAATATAAGCTTATAAAGAAAATCAATTACATAGTTATTGCATTATTTCCACTCTATATCCTTTCTTTAATACTAGAATAGTGGATGAATAATTGTCATATGTTATTTAATAGGAGTACATATGGTTCAATAATATTAATATTTTCTTAGATTTATGTCATTCTTGTTCTATATGTACGGTGAAGTTGGACTTATATATTGCAAAATAGAGAGAGTATTCGCTTAGTTCCGCCTCCTTTGCTTTGAGGGCTAGAAATTTCTACAGTAACTGTGAATATGAAAAAGAAGTCATACAAATCTCTCATTCATTGAGAGAAAACGTGAAAGATATACGCTCATTGTTTAGATTGTAATAGTGGTGTAAATTAATCGGTCATAGGTATTATTGTATCTTGTGGTAAAATAAATACAATAATATTTTAAATCATAGTCCTTCGAGTTGTGTAATATTTTCAAGAGTAAGTTTGCTCCATTCATTTCTTGCTGCAATCAGAAGCCTCCTCTAGGTGAGGCTGGAGTGGCACAAATGGAGAGCTTCACCGAGATCCTTGAAGACTTTCACCTGATCGAGGGTATGTCTGACAGTTGGAGTTATTTGTGGCAGCCCAACAAATTCTCACCTAGCCGATTCTGGTTACCACCTTGTTTGGAAGAGTAAAAGTCAAGCGTAATCTCTTCCTCTGGTTAACCTTGCTTGATCGGCTTAATTCTCAAAGTCTCCATCGCTGCAAAGGTATTTGGTATGGGAGACTGGCTTGTTCTCTGTGACTCGGATGTCAACGAAACCTTACTTCACCTTTTCATACAATGTCTGACGGACGAGGAGGTTTGGTCGAATCTCAATCTTTTCATCCCGATGATGTCACAAGATTGGCCTTTAATTCGGATTCTGCTATGCAAATCCCGATTCTTTTCATCCTGATGATCCCGATGATGCTTTCTCTCGAGTCAATTCTGCTACGCGGCCTTTCTACAATGAGCTCTTCTTGCTTGTGTGTTAGTATATTTGGCTGCACCGAAATGATAAGATCTTCAACTCCAGGAGTTTGTCTTTGACCGTAATTTCTTATATGATTTGTTTTTATTTGAATCTTCTTCAGGCTAGAGGGGATGAAGCTTTCGGGGGTGCTATCAGTGAGTGGCTTTGACTTTGGAACACGACTAATCTTTGTGTTTGTCTTGTTATTTTGCTTTTTTGTTTTTTTCCTGGCTTGGGTCTTGTAAATATCTTTTTGACAAATATATAACTGTAGGACCACATGCAGTCTTTGCCCTTTAAAAAGAGTAGATTTGCTCGACTTCCAAATATAAATATATCTACTACATAGCATCTTGTCAAGCTATTGCACCAATAATTCGGCTAGTTTAACCAGAAAAACACGTATAGACACACGGCCAAAAGAAACCAAAAAAAAAAAGTAGTAACCAGAAGCGATCACCAATTGAACAGGAACAGAAGCAAAGAAGAAGAAACACATGCATACCAAGATGAGCGTGGTCGCGTGGTGCTAGTTCGTACGTACCAAGATGCGCCGGTAACGTGGCCGTAGAGGTTGCTCTGCCGGACGCAGCGCCAGCAACACCACCGCCCGCGCCGCCGCCGCCGCCGCCGCCATCATCGCCACGAAGCACGCCTCCACCCTCGCAGCCGACACCGCCTCCGCCGCCCACCCGTCCCCCGCCAGATACGCCGCCGCGTCACCCATGGCGGCACGCACGAATACCAAAGCGGCCAAGCAAGCGGACGTGTGGAAAGGAGGGGGCTCGGAACAAAAGATTCTGGAGGTGATCGAGCGCGTGTGCGTTTCGTGGTGAAGGCGTCCGATAGGTTGGCTTGGGTATTTAATTTGCTCGTTGCTTGCAGAGTTGATTCGGTGTTTCGAACGATCACCTTTTTTTAGCACTGTGCCTCTGTTGATGTTGATCTAATCCTTCTCCAAATAAAATTACAAATTTAATCTTTTTTTACTATAGAATATGCCTTTTGCGCTCGTCGGCTATGGAAGACAGACCCACGTTCGCCGGCCCAAGGCAGACAGCAAATTAAGATTTTATCTGTCGGAAAACAATTTCCCGACTCTGATTACCGCGTGCGATTGAAATCTGCCCCAAAATCCTTTGCCAACAGATTGTTTGCAGGCGAAAGGATCCTTCCCAGACAGATACTTGTGTAGGTAAAACTAGGTATGTTTGCAAGGCGCACGCCGCGCCTTGCAGACGTGTGACGCTGCACAAAGACGATTTTCTCGTAGAAGGAAAAAACTGTAGAGGAAAAAATCAAAGAAGTTTGGAGGGTCTTTTCGCAAAAAACCACTATCACCAAAAAAAATGCAAATCGACTAAAAAATAATATGTGACCGCAGCTCCCACTAAAAATGGTTATTTTTCACGTAAAAGGAATAAACGTAATTTCTATTTTGAAAAAGGACACGGCGTAAGGTTTAAAAGGCAAAAGGGCGTAAGCGTAATATCGATCTTTTCGAAAAAGGACCTAAACGTTTTTTCGAAAAAGGACCTAAACGTATTTTTGGACCCAAGCGTAAGGCTTAAAAGGCAAAAGAGCGTAAACATAATACTGATCTTTTCTCGAAAAGGACCTAACGTAATTTTTGTTTAGAAAAAGACCTAAGCGTAATATTTTGCCAAAAAGGACCCAAGCGCAATTTTTTCCCGACTCGGCTCGAGCCGCGAGCCAAGCCGGCTCTCCATCGGCTCAAATCAACCAGAGGCGTTCAAAACTCCCAAGTTTAATAGAGGTGCTAGAAACTTATCTGCGCGAGCTCCGCTCTCCACGAACAAATCGAGAAAACGCGATCGACGCTCCACACACGAGTAAATCGAAAACGCGAAAAATACCTAAAAAGATTTTGTGTTTTCCGCAAAGGGCTTAAGCGTAATGCTAGAAAAAGCGCAACAACAACCTAAATGCAATGTATATTTTTCAAAAAAGGACTGAATGTTTTTGTTTACTGAAAGGACCTAATCATAATTCCTTTTTTTTGGTAAAAGACCAGCGCAAGCCTTTAAAACGCATAAAGGACCTAGGCGTAATATATATTCTTTTTTGAAAAAAGACCTAATCGTATTTTTGAGAAAATGACCTATATGTAAATTTTTTTAAAAAAGACCGAATGTAATTTTTTGGCCATTCATTTCGAGCCATAAGCCGAGCCGGCTCACCCAACGCCTCAAAGCAAGGAGAGGCTCCTTCCAGGATTAGTAGAGGGTATGATTACTCCATGTAGTGTGGGTAGCAGGTTCCTTGATGCAAAACATACTAATACATCAAAGAACAATCTTATAAACACTAAACATGTTTCGTAGGGAAAATATAAGAACTAGAGTTTTAACCCTTGAAAGTTAACATCAAACTCTTGTATCTCTTAGTATCTTCATTCTTTAAATTTTTTATACCTCTTAATACCTGATCGTGTATATTTTTGGTACCTCTGAATGCTAAAAATTTCCGTAGGTAAACAGTTGGGATGCCTTCGCAATAATTGGGACAAGTACAAACTGGTCCAGTCTAAGGACCAAAATACCCAGGGAGTCAAGTGCCCTAGACTAGCTATAATCTAATCAAGCAACGTGGATGTATGATACCCATTAGCTTCAGTGTCAAACAACTAATCACCAAATTAACCACACGACAGGCACCTAATCGTGACTGTAAGGGTGAGAACACTATAAGTTCATTAAACTGACAGCAATAAATAAATAAATAAACTGACAGCAAATTTGAACAATAAAAAATGCTTCTATGCGTGAGAAGAATAACTCAAAAATTGCTTCCAGAGATGGAATTCAGTATTCAGTCCAGAGTCACACGCGATGCTTGCTTGAAATATTGGTTTGAGAGAAACCCACAGGGAGGGAGAAAGTGAAGTGATTAAACCAACATCCACCAAATGACTAGCTGGATAAAGGGTAAAAGTTCACACGTAATTCAGCTTAAAGTTGTCATATGCTTGTAGAAAGTTGTTTAGAAAATTTATAAAAGCATCATGAAACCATTCCAAACAGGAATTTATGACACTTAGGACGTGTTTGGAAGCCCGATTTTGCCTAAAATCAGGCTTTCAAGCAGGCCCTAAGTTACCAGCCCTTAATTTTTTTTTCAAGCTGAGCTACAACAGACTATTTGGGTAGGTCGGTAACCCAATAATATTATAGATGGTTTGGGCCTTTACATGTAGGTAAAAAATATCTCCTTAGGAGGCAAGGAACCCAAGACGCGAGCACAAACTCATCTGTGGTAGCAGCGGCTAGCTCACTGTCAATGACGGCGGTGGCAAGCAAGCTCGCCAACCCTAGGCGATGGCGACGAGCTCATCAGGAACCTTGGCGATGGTGGTGCACCCATTAGCGACTGTCAGGACCTGGAATGTGATTTCGATCCCTATGTGTGTACCGTGCTAGTCCTATGATCAATTGCTAGTACATACATCCAACATTGACATATCGCATCCATACTTGAGAGATAATGTGAGTAGCACATATAAATAATATCGAAACATAGGTCTACAAGATAAGCTTTTACAAATAAAGGCGCGACCGTAAAATAACTCACATGACAAGAGTTAACAACAGAAATGAAGATAAAAAGGCAACCAAAGGACACCAAGACCAGCGAGCATACCTTAGCCCAACCATAAGAATCGACTGGGGTTAAACCTTAGCGATCGATGTCATCATCATCGAAACCTACAACGTGAAAATAACCGTCGTCATGTCTTCTTCCAAAGATGTTCAACAAGCAATTGTGGGTACGAAATCATACTCGCAAGACTTTTAAACAAAGGTTATGTAGCATGCAAGGTTATGTCAAAAGAGATGGCGATCCTACCAAATTTTCCATTTTTTCATAGAGCGAGCTTTCGTTTACAATATCGAATAATATACTGTGATTTGTAAGAGCATTTGACATTTGTAAACAGATAATATCAAGGCATAAATAGCACAACTAAACATGAAGCTTGCTGCCCTAAAAGACCCTTTTCCAACCAAGATTTGTATGGATTTCCCATACACTCATTTCCCCGAACCATTTTGCAAACATAAAACTACTGAGGTGAAGAATTCAACAGGTCATCCATAACTGGGGTTATGACAATTCAAATAGATTTATATTTTGCAGAGATTGTACAGCTTTGCCCACAAGACATAAACATACCACCATATGAAAACATAACACCCGATACCATCGGTACCCTATTTAAGAGCTCATAACGAAGCCTTTACATTGTCGGTCCTATCAATAAACCGTGCTATGTACCTCCTTAAGATATGTAATACCCCTCCAGCATCCTAAGACTCATATGTTGTCTTGGTAAACCTTACTTGCACGAGTAAGGTCCCTATGAACTAACCCAAAATCTACAATCTACCACCTGTAGTTTATTGTTAAACCCCGACAACTTATTATGCTAGGGCCTCTCTACAAGAGATACATGTAATTCGTACTTTGATTCTTGGATCTAACTACATCATAGATTTGATCCTTGGTAACTCGAAGACACTACCACATGCCCGCATCTCATGCATAAGCACCGATCTCGACATAAATCCACCCAAGACTAAGGGCCTGTTTGATACGGCTCTAGCTCCACCAAATTCATGGATCCGGTGGGTGGGTATTTAGCTCCACGGATCCGTGAAGTGGATCTGTGGGTATATTAAGAGTATTTATGTAGGTCATTTTATTTAATTTTAGACTAAAAATATAAACTTAATTCTATTTATTTTAGCCTACAAGATTCAGATTTGAGGTGGAGCCAGAATCTGGAACTCTACCAAACAGGGCCTAAATCAAGTTTTGAGTTTTTATTGTTACATCAAAATAACGACATACAATACATGTGTCTCCCATTTTTTAACAACTTAACAATTTTCTAAGCTGTGCATACTAGTATCGATATCTAAGCATTGCTAAGCATCGACTATTCTATACATCTACCAAATTCACCATTTACTAACAGATGATAATTACTAAGGTGACAGCAGCAAGTATGGCAAAATATCATGGTGGGTCAATGCAACAAGTAGCATAACTACCAACTACACCAATATAGAGATTTTACCAAAAATACATGCATGTATAAATATTTGAGAAACAACATACATAACAGTGAAACATAGGATCAACATAGTCAAATATGGTGCTTGCCTTCCTCATTGAACGAAGGTTCTTACTCTGGCTCGTCAGTGGGACTTTCGGAACATCGTATCTACACATATAACACCGAATATCACAAATAAGAGTCCAAAACAGAAACCAAATTCAACTATTTTTCAGATTAAGAATTTCAAGATTTTAGAAAAATTTAGAAACTAGTTTCACTCAATTTGGTGTTCATATACAAAAGTTATAAGTATTTGAAGTTGATTCGATTTGGAAAATCTTGAAAAAAGAGAAGGGAGAAAGTGCTATCCTACGGAGACAGCGTATGTTACTAGAACTGAAAACGCCTTTCTATCTTCTGGATTTATAAACCGGTTAAAAAGGATTGGACCCACACATCAACAACACATTAATCTAAACAGAATTAACTAAACTAAATACGCTCCTAATGACGCCATTATCTCTAATTAACCCGCCATTGTACTCTTCACTGTGCCGAGCATGGTGCAGCCAGATCGAGCGAGCTCGCCGGCGAGGAAGGGGGCCGGAGAGGAGCAGGGAAGCTTGGGAACAGGACGAGGAGGTCACAACAAAGTTCTTGGAGGTGACGGATGCCGGAGAGGTGGACGGAAGCGACGACGCGACTGCCTTGAGCGGCAGAGGTGCTCAGGGCTAGGGACTGGCTCGGCGCAAGAGGGAGTTAAGTGGGAATCTAGGCGCAGAGTTGGGTCGTACGTGGCGTTGTGATGATAAGGGGTGGTGGCACAAGGACCTAGGGTCATCGAATCGGCGGCGACAGTGTCACCATGAGCGGCGACGGCGTCGACAATAAAAACAACCCATCTGAGACAAAAGAAAGGGTGTGCAAGCATCAGCAGCTTACCGTGTACATGAAGTTGAGGTTGGCTGCGTTGGAGGGGCGCCAGGTGGCTTGACAGTGGCGAGCAGCATTGACGGAGGGTGACACATGGCGGCAGGGAACTTGGCGAGGGGAAGGGCTACAAGAACAGGTGAGTAACCTCACATTCAGGAATCGCTTAGGAACTCATCAGAATGGTGATGATCGGCATAAATGGCAGTGATGCTGTGATGGTCGGAAACAGAGAAGGCACGGCCTCGAGATCATTCTACGAGAACAACAAATTTGGGTGAGGGGTTATCATGATTAGAACATGGGACGCAAGATGACACGGATGGCGTGATGCCAACCTCACTGGAATGGCGGTGATGTGGGGGCCACTCACTAATCAGGAAGACGATGATGGCAACATGGCTCCCCACAACTTCTACTACGTAGGCAATCACAGCGGAGGTACGAACGAAGCTCAAGGAAGGAAATGACGCACATGTCAAGCAAGAAAAAGCTCATCAGCGCAATGGCGGCTTGGAGCAAGTTTCCCGACGCGGAGAACAACACTCTCGTTCCCACTGAACCAAAGAGAGGCTTGGGTTTTCAAACGAGTGGCAAGCTAGGAAGGTAGTTACGCAGTTGGAAGGCTTAAGTACAGAAGGCAAGAAGATGGCGGCCGCGGCGAGAACTCAGGAGCTCTCTCTCGCTCTCCACCCAAACAGACAAATGGTGGGACAAAACTAGAAGGCGCTGCGGTGACAGAGACGAGGTAGGTGGAGACGACAGTTGCGCCAAACGTTCAAATCCAGGGGCAGCTCGGTCGGAAATGGTGGACGGGCACAGCGAACAGCAATGGCCGCGCTCGACGGATAGCGAACAGGTGAAACAGCAAATCAAGGGCGGCGAGCAGCGACGCGAAGATTGGCCGGGGCGGCGCTGGGATGCGGCTGAATTCGGCCCAAGGCTAGGAGAGAAAAGAAAAGGTGAGAGGTCTTTGAAGAATTCTTTAATATAGCAAACGAGCTCTAAAAATTATGAAAATGTTTGGGAAGTTTCCTGAACTCAACTAGATTTGATTAAAATTAACCCTCCCCATTTTATCGGATGCTAGATTTGTTTTTAACATTCATTTCGTGCAGTTGCTTTAAAAGGAAAAAAAGGTGACTTCATGATTTTCTAAAATGCAAAAAGAACACCAAAAGCATGCGAGGATAAATTGCACTCATTTTTAGCCTGAAAATGTTTTTTGTGCTGCTACAGTAACGGTGGGAGGACGATCCGGAACGGCACCAATTCTAGATTGGATGAGAAGGCGCCAGCACTGGTGCTGGCCTCGCCGGTGCGGCCCATCACCAACTGGAAGATCTCGGTAAGCACACAGAGTTCGATCTGTGTTTCTCTCGGCTCGATGACGGGTCTAAAATATAAATTTTGAGTGTGTTAAATCAGTCTTTAAATTCTAATCTTCTGGCTAGTTTTCATAACGATGGTGTGTTGACGCCACGATGAGAAAGAGGTGCTAAGGGGTACTTATAGTGTGGTCAAAGATAAAGTGTACTCTAGCCTCCTGACCCCTGCTCCGTTCGCCCTTGTGACCCTGCTTGTTGTCTTTTAGCTATTAGCTGTACTTGAATTGTAATTTTTTTAAGGTAAAGGACATACACAATACACGCATATCCTACACACACTCTATACGCACACAACACACGCATACTACATATACATGCACACACGCGTGTGCGTCTCGGGAGTCCGAAAACACACTGTCCCACTGAACGTGCACACGTATGTGTACCCACTTTTTTATTTTTTCCATCAGTCCGGATGGAAATCGAGAGCACGCGCTGACCGGTGTCAAACGCGCTCGGTCATGTTGAACGACCACGTGGTCAGCCCACTGAGCTCTTGTTCTTGAATTGTAATTTGGACGAAGCAAATCTGTCCCGGATCTTTGCAATCTTACAGAGAAATCGACTCACAATTCATCCTAATCATGTAGGAGAACCAGTTCTTGATTTCTCTTGATTATCACAATAAGTAACTGAACCAACTGTTGGTTTGTTGTGCTGCTCAATTCATTCTTAAATTGGTATTGAGCATTTTGAGGTTTTGATATGAATTTTGATGCATAATGAAATGGGCACACTAACCCTAATAAATTGATAAGGAATCCCTGCGTTATGTTAATTTTCTTCTTCTTTTGAGAGGGTGCTTGTTGATTTCATTAGAAATTCTGGGTAACGGAAACTTACTGGTCTTTTTCCATTACAAGCGAAAAATTTCGAGAGCTCTCAAGCAGGCCCTTAAGAAAGAAAATGCATGTTTTGAAAAAAGAGGAAATAAAAAGGGGGAAATGCATTCCACTGACTTACTTTGTGAACACTAAGGGTGTGTTTGGTTGGTGGAATGGGGTTGAATGAGATGTGATGGTTTTATATCATTTGGTTCTATTGTTTTGGGTGAATGGAATGGTTCAGCATCTACAGAGAATATTCCTCAGATTTGTATCTCACCATCCAAAACGGGATGATTCCATTCAAATAACCAGACACATGAATAATTTTTTTCTTGAATCATCTCATACGTATACCACTTGATACAAGCAACCAAACACACTCTAAATCCATCCTATAGACCCCACCATATATGCATTATCTCCTAATGTATGCGAGCCAACTATATAACACACCACCGTCACCTTCATAGCGGTTTTTCAGTGTTGTCTTAACAGTCGTTTGAGTGCTAATATCAACCACTCCCCGTTCTGGATTGCCGTCCGTACCAATGGTGACCTTCCACGACCGACGATGCCTTCATCATCTTGTCACGATGTCCTCACTCCACTAGCGTGTCATCTATCCATTGGCTGCTCCACAAATCAAAGTCGGCACCGAAATAAGTTGTATCGACGAATCAAAATCGGTACCAAAATAAATCTATTATGTTATTCGGGCATTTTACATATACATTTTACATATTTTATAAACCATAGATCAACGCTTCAAGGGCATATGGAGCCGAATGTAGTCTCTATAGGATTGCAATTTAGCGATTATCGTGTCGTGGACTATTGGATTAAAAGCGGCTCATATCTTCTTCTTTTCCAAAGACGGTTAGATGATTTGAATCGTTCACTAGCTCGATCGAGCGTCACTAAGGCGATGATTGTTTAAGTTGCAGCCTCACGGGGACCTGAGGAGAACCCTTCCCTTAGAGGTCACATCGAATTTACCGAGGTTGAAATAAGCTCTTTTTTTTACGAGTCTATATAAAACCTCCTCTCATTAATTACCCCTTCCTTACAAGTTCCTTCGCGCTCCTTAATTCCCTCCCTCCTCTCCCTTGTCGCGTACCATTCCCTCAGTCCCACTCCGCCGCCTACAACGGCTCTCTCTTCCGCCCCATGCTGGCACCGCCGGAACCCTAACCGCCCAATGCCGCGCTCCGCCGCCTCCTCCGCGCCACTGTCGCTCCGTACTCCCCGCCGTCTCCGCCGCCGCCGCCTGTTCAAAACCCCCATCGCCCCCGCCCCTGACTCCTCCTTCGCCGCCAGCGGCCGGCGCGGTGGATCCGATACTCCGCAGCTGCGATGGACAGCCCGGGAGAGCGAGGAGAATGCCAACGCGGAGAAGACCCGGGGAGCTTCGGCTTCGGCTTCGGCTTCCTCCGTGAGGCGGCTCGCGGCCGCGGTGTGGCGGCTACGACCGCCGGAGCAGTCACCCGCCGCCACCACCGCTGCCGCCGATCGTGAAGCCACTGCCCGTGTTGGCCTCGAGGTATGTTACCCCCAATACGTTTTTCCATCGAAAAAATGTTAAATTTTAGCTCGATTTAGCTTCTATTGTTCGAATTTTGCTAATTTCGGCGCTAATTTGGCGTACTGGATGGGGAATCTAGGACGCCGATGGCCGCGTTAAAGCTCGCTAGCTCGTGTACCACCGTACCGCCATCCGTTCTTGCTCGTGGCGGCAGCAGTTATTAGCCGTTGCGGCGTACTACGGTGCTTCAAATCGGAGCATAGATCCCCATTTATGGCGCCATGTGGGAGCTGCCACTAGTAGCATTCGGTGTTCTCTATCCATAGTTGCGGGTGGCATTTATTGGCCCGGCCATGGGCGCGTTCCTTGTGATCTAACCTTGCTCATGTGATCTCTACTCCTAACACCTACGCTGGGGCCCGGCACTGGCATTGAATCTTCGGTGCGCCGTGCAATTAAGCGTACGTCTGTACCTTGCCAGGTTCTTGATGTGGGTGTAATCGGTTTGTCTCCTGGTGCTTACCGGAGTTACTATTACCTCACCAGGTGGTTTTGTGGAGTAATTAGATTGTGAGAAAGTTTCTACTCGGGTTAAAGGTGTCAGTTTCAACACAGATGTCCTTGATGCCACAAACAATGAATGCGTGTGTACTGGATCGACAAATGCAGAGTTTGTGTGGCTACCAGTGGCTTGCCTCAGGCTGATTTTGGAGGATGCTATGCTGTTTCGTGAAATTATTCTTGGTCAGATTTGGTGACAAAATCTGACTGATCCAAAGCAGTGGAATTGCCTGTGATTGTAGGCACAACGAATTCGTCTGTGATTCTTTATGTAGCTGTAATATTTGGAAGCTTTGTGTTGTCTTTACAGAACGTTATCATAGGATGTATAACATCAACAATGAGTAGATCTGAGGGTGCTGTCTGAATTTGTTAGCTGTATAACATCTTGCTGCTGGGAGGAGATGAAAATGAACTATGTTTATTTTCTGTTTGTTGACAATCTGTTGGTCCTCTATTCACTTGTTTGTTGCATTTGCTTATATGACACTATGACAGCATATACCGAGACATCTTCAAGTCCAGCTTCTCAGGAAGGATCATCTTAGTCACCAACATGGTATGAAGAATGTGACTTCAAGCCCCAATTCTGTCTTGGAGCGACATAGTGGAGAGCTTCACAAGGTAAAGATAGAAACCAATGTTCTAAATATCGGTTCGTCACCTCACATTTTAGTGTTTATACGGTAAATGGCCTTGTAAACGGTTTTACTATTTAAAATTCAGATAAATATATACATGTATTTGCAGTATCAAACTAAGCATGTAGTTCATCTTCTTTCATACATATATAATGGAACTACTAGACTATCAACAATTGTCCATAGTGGCGACATGAAGAAAAAAAATGATATGATGTAAACGTAATTAAAGAATCATAATCGAATGAATGAACAGTTCAAGTGGCAGTGAAAAGGAAAGCTAGCATTCATCTTATGTATACCATAATGTTCCATGTCATATGATAATAAACGTAACAGGCAAGGGATCTTTACCGTTTTACGGTCGTTTGCAAGGCCTTAATAGCCGTTATTTAGAACACTGCTAGAAACTATTTGCACGTAAGTTGCTGTTATTTTTTGCTCTACGGTATGTTAATCCAGTGGATTTAATTGTTTAGGCCCAACTTCATCTTGCCTCAGCCGTGTTGCCTATCATCAGCTTGGAGAATGCAACAAAGTGGGAGTCAGGGAGCGTAAAAGGGGTTGAATCAGATGGTGCCTATGTGATTGCCAGCCAACTAAATCTCATTGACAAACAGCAAGGGGAAAGTTATGTTGCTATCCTACAGATGGAGCTTCAGCAGGCACGAGACAGGGTTAGTGAGCTAGAAGCTGAGCGGCATTCAGCCAAGAAGCAACTTGACCAATTGTTCAATAAACTGACGGAGGAGAAAGCAGCTTGGAGGAGGAGAGAGCACAAGAAGGTTCAAGCCATTCTTGAAGATATGAAGGCAGACCTCGAACATGAGAAGAAGAATCGAAGGCAACTAGAGACGATCAACTTGAAGCTTGTTGATGAGTTGAAGGACGTCAAAATGGCGGCAAATAACCTGTTACAAGAGTATGACAATGAGAGGAAGACACGTGAACTCACTGAGGAGGTTTGCAACAAGCTGGTGCGCGAGGTAGAGGAACAAAAGGCAGATATGGAAGCCATGAAGCAGAACTCTCTGAAACTGCGGGAGGAGGTGGATGAGGACAGGAAATTGCTACAGATGGCTGAGGTGTGGCGTGAAGAGCGGGTGCAGATGAAACTTGTTGATGCAAAACTCACTCTTGAAGACAAATATGAAGAGTTGAGTAAACTGCAACAGGATGTTGAGGCTTTCATCGCCTCTTTCAGTTGTGGCAAAGTAGACGGCACAATAGTACGAGCAGCAGAGAACATTATACAGGCAATTGGATTGGTCAGGGAACAGGAGATCGAATTCAGGTATGAGCCACCACCAGCATCAGAGGATATGCTATCCATCTTTGAGGAGTTATGCCCGAGTGAAGAGCTTGAGAAAAAGGAGGCTGAACCATGCTGTAAGCACAGCTCTCCAGTAACCGAATCAGAAATCCAAGAAGTCAGCCCAATGGCTGATATCTTCCTGGAAAACCCAACCAAATTGTACTCAAATAGAAGCCCTTACGATGAGAGTGAAACAGAAGATGCCAGCAGCTGGGAGACCATAAACCATGAAGAGATGCAGGGCTCAAGCTGTTCGCAGAACGGAAGCGAACCTTCAGTCAACAAGATCTGTGACAGAATTTCTTGGACTAGTGGAAACGACTCCGAGGGTGGGCAGGGTGACAAGCTGAATGATGACTTGAGCAATTTGTACCTGATAGACATGAAACAACCCAAGAAGAAAGAGTCAGCCATATCAAAGCTCTGGAAATCATCCCCTCTTAAAAACCGCGAAATCTGCGAGAATGATGCTGTGCGGATGATAAACGGGAGATCATCGAACGGAAGGCTATCGGATGGCATGTATTATGCTACCGAAGGTGTGAATAATGATATAGGACTCAGCTCCCCAAGCATAGGGCAATGGAGCTCACCGGACTCGATGAACAGCAAGCTCAATCGGGGCTTCAGAGGCTGCATGGAGCTGGTTCAGAAGCAGAGCCTGAAGGCAAAGCTTCTGGAAGCTCGGATGGAGAGCCAGAAAATCCAGCTCCGCCACGTGCTCAACCAGAGAACTTGAAACTGCGAGAACGGAAGAGTGAGAAGCCATTTCTTTTTTTTAAACCCTGCGATTTACGCCAAGAAATAAGTCCAAGCTCACGATTTACTCCATTTCACTTTGTATTGTAGCGTGTGGTGACCTAGTCTTGTAGGCTGACCTAGCCGTAGTTGATGCTTGTCTCATTGTGGTAGTACATTTCACAGGCTGTAGTAGAGTTCACCCTGTAGTAGAGTTCACCTTGATGTGTAATGTAAGCATTAAACAAGCAGCATTGTTCAGACTAGAGTTTCAAAAACTGGCGAAAATCGCGGTTTTCGATCTTACAGTTGCGGTTCGAGATTTAAAACTGGTCTAATTAAAAAAAATTGGAAAAATTTAAGCGACGTAAACCGCTCGAAAATCGTTGAAAACCGCTCAAAAACCGTTTTTAAGGAGTATTCAATTGGTCGGTTGGTTTTTTTGAACTTTTTTCAAAAAAAATTATTTCTTAACCCTTTGGTTTCGAACAATTTTCGAGCGATTTTTCTCGAATTTCGAACTATTTTTTCAAAACAGTTTTTAAACCCTGGTTCAGACAAATCGTACCATTACAAAAGAATCGTAACCACCCCCGGGGGGAGCGCCTGCCGCGGGCTCTCTCTCTCTCGGCACACTCTTTTAAGTGTTGTTCATCTCAGATTCAAGCATTTTTTTTTATTTCGATGGGCTAAAAAATGAAGTGCTACCGCAGTCTCATTTCGGATGTCTGGGCTAGGCATTGTTATGGTAATTTACCTGTAAGGCTGTAAGCATTCAGTAAGGGCACTACAGAACTGGGATCGTTTGCAGATCCTGCTGCCATGAAGCACATACAAATTCTCTTTCAAAAAAAAGCACAAATTCCATGCATGCAACCAAAACTCCAAAACTCGTTGCACCCCATTGCACTAGAGCAGTCAGCAGCAGCCTTGTGCATCAAACATTAGCAGCACGAACAACCAATACCCATTGCTGTAGCATAGAATTGTTGGGAGTTGAAATTTTGGAGACGTTTCATGTTTCAAACTGTTAGCCAGGTACATAGTTTTTTAACACACATAATTATTTTAGATTGCAAGTACAAGATCTGACAAGTTAACATAGACGTTTCATTACACAGATTATCCGCGATAGCACAGGCGCTGGCATCAGACATTGCTTTGCTTGTACAGCTTTGTATCCAGCACTTGCTTCCCGCACATTGCGCACACACCTGAAACAAGCCAATACTATTATCAGAACTTAGGAAAGTTCAAAAGGTAAGGTTATGCAAAAATAATCTTGATTTGCAATGCATGAATGCACTTGCATCAGGCTCAGAAACAGCAAAATTCTTAAGATAGGCAGAAGCTATTACCAAAGGAGTGAGTACCTTACCTTTTGAATAAGCACAGGTGTGGCAGTATTTGGCATCCTGGTGCACTTGTTGCTTGCAGATCATGCATTTGGTGTTTCCATATGGAGTCCACCTGATATTAAGCAGCAGTGCGTAGAGTTAGACCACATTCACAACATACAATCTTCCAAGAATATAATTTGAACAGCTAGAAGTTAGAAAAAAAAAACATGATACAATTGCAACAATGACAATGTTCAGGAAAACATCCAATGATGTTGTAGAACCCCAGGATGTTCAGCAACAGATCTTGAGCAGTCACAAAGAATCTCGACCAATAAATGGAGATATTGGATAGCAGTAGTACCATGACAAAACAGAAGAGTACCTTCCTTTAACATAAAGATAGAAGCAGTACTTTGAATTTTACGTTAAAGGCACCCAAAGATAAAATTGAAAATCTTGGTACATTCCCCATATCAGTATAAACCCTACCTCTTCTCATCCCACACAAATCAAGACTCCTATTCCTCCCCTCTTACTTTCCCCGTTTCTTTCTTTCCACTATTCATATATTCTCCTAAAAGGTTTGGTAAATTGAGAGGTAATTATTCCTTTTTGCTATGTTAACCTAAATGACACTCGACATAATCATTTCTCCAATAGCGTCCAATAAACTAGCTGCAACCCAAAGTCCCCCCTTAACAAAAGTTCATTTTTGTGTAGGTAACCTCTGTTTCCAGATCTGCGGCACTTTATAATCTACTTAAATACTTGTCCAACTAACAAGGCCATCTTGTAATTAATTTAAACATTCCAATAAGGCCTTGCATCGGAAGAGTGCTGCATGCCATTTGTGCCCATTATGCTACAGTGATTCCACCATACTAGAACATAAGGTGGCTGCGCATGGCCCCAAATGGTGGGATTGGGGACGGTTGCACTGTCAAAGAATTGCCTGTCTGATTTAGTTGGGAGAGACGAGTTTACACAGACAACCTTTTCTCAAATTTCCTTTGGGTGGTTTAAACTTCAAGTATACTAGCATGGTATTGAAGTTCAACAAGCAAAAATTGTTACTATGGATCTCCACGTGACTCCATTGTCCCTTCAACCACATAAGATCCTCTCTTTTTAAAGACAGAAGGGTAAGATCCTCCTGATCTCTGTTATTAGAAACCGATAACAACATTACAGAGTACTTTGAAAGAAGAAAAACACAATGATTGTTTTTTAGAAGAACCACAGAAGATACAAAACTACACTCTCTCTGCTCCCTCCAATTTACTTACAGCAAAGTTGAAACACAGAACACAGAATCTAGCAAACAACAAGATAGCAATACTGAAATGCCGAAGCATCTCCTATGACTTATACAATGTACAGTTACTGCTTTCACATCTTATCCATGCCCTAGGTTAAGACACTGAAATTTCTCCACCACCATCCCGGTACTACTTTGTTCCCTTAACCAGCCTTTAAACTAGAGGTGAGATTGGGCATGGACCATCCATCGACATTTGGACTTGTCACGAATTGGATTTCGTTGGGCTGGATATGTTTCAATACTGGACATATATTGGGCTAGCCCAGTGTGGTTTTTGGATTATCAAAGGACTTGAGCATTTGGACTGTCCATGGATCCCACGAAGCCACGTGAACTTCTGTACGCAATAAGTTTTCGGTGTTGTGAAGGTCAAGTGGCACAGGAATTTACGGCAGCGCCAGAAGCTCAAAAGTCCAGTGGGAGCATGGCGATTTCCTACCCAGCTGCGCCAACGGTGGATGCTTGCAGCAACAACGGTGGTGCGCCCGCCACAAGGCCGCAGCAGCCAGCGTCTATGGCGGCAGCACTCGTACAAGGAGATGCCACCGCGATGGGTGTTCGCAGCCAAGGCGGCTGCGCTCATTCGCTGCAAGGCCACAATGGTGTGTGTCACCAGCCACAGCAATTGTCTGCGGAGAGGCCACGGTGGCGGGCGTATGCACCAACAACAACAGCATGTGTTTACAACGAGGCCGAGGCGGCGGGTGTCGATGGTGTGAGTAGGTGTTCATGCAGAGGTCACGGGCTCACAGTGACTGTGCTGCGGCGGGTCACGACTATGCAAAGGTGGCTATCATCCACAGAGATGGCAGCACATGTTGACAGCGGCAGCGACCCGCATCCGAGGCAGCTTGCAATGCATTAGCTGTTTTGGATTTGGATGGATATGGATATTATCACATGGAATTTGGATTGGATTTGGACTGAGTCAAGCAGATTTGGATATGAGTTGGATGGTTGAGATTTGGACTTGGATATCCATCCATTCCCACCTCTACTTTAAACTGATCAATTCAAGAACCCAGAGCAAGTGAAATCGGGACCCGACAATTGGCACCAACTATCATTACCAAATCTAACATCAACCGAATCATCAATGTAAGGTGGGATACTGGGATCTCCTTTTCTTTTCCCGTTTTCTCAAAACCAATCAATCATTCGATCCCAAGTCTAGAGTTCGATGGCCCGCTTGAATGAGGATTCAGGACTGACGATCGGCCGAATCACTCGCAGACCAGAAAGATTTTGCTCGAGCTTGAGGACCAGATAGAGAGATAAAATAGCTGACCTGTTCTTCTTGGAGAGGAGCTTGTTCTCGTTGATCTTGCGGCCGCCGCTCTCGTTGGTGTTGCTGGCGCCCTCCTTCCACTTGTCTGGCACGATCACCTTCCCCAGCTTCTTCTCGCCTGCGAAACGGCCGCACACCAAGCAAGCAAGAACGATTAGGCAAGATTCTACGCGGCAACCGCCCAAGAATCAGTCATCTAGGGCAAAAGAGAAGTAACAAAATTAAGCTCAGTAATTGGTTAGAAGGAAAGGAGGAGAGGAGTTCTTACACTTGGCGCACACCATCGCCGCCGCTGACGATGACGAAGACGATTCCTTGGTCTCGTGGTTGGGGCTGTCGGGTTCGGAGGGAGAGGGGAGAGAAGAGTCCTCTCCCAGACCCAGAGAGAGAAGGGATGAAGGCAAGGCGGTGGTGCCTGTACGGCTCGGGTCTGGCTGGAACCGTATTCCGTCCACGTGCAGTCCGGTCCGTCTCCGGGCTCCGGCTCTTGGCCTAGTTAGAGCATTTATAATACACGTCAGCTGTTAGTTAGTCAATGCCACGTATGATTTTAGGTTATGTGAAAAAAGAAAGAAGAAGAAGAAGAGAGAAAAGTGTTGTCTTTATTTAACAGACGATCATATAGATGGCTTTGGACTGTTTGTACTATTGTATAGACAGTCTATTAACTTCATGAGAGGTTATTATTATACAAGGGAGATATCCAATATATAGTAGAAGGTAGCAAGAGATAGATTCGGATTCGCCCACACATAGAGATAGAGTCTTAACCGAATACGGTTAAGAATATCTTATCTCATAACACTCCCCTTGGCGAATCTGCGTAATGCACATGTCTCGTTAAAAACTCCTCCCAAAAACCCAGTGGGAAAAAGGATGGAGAAAAGAGTACATTGCACTCGCACTCCGTGTTACACTAGTTGCCTCATTAAAAAAAACCTTCATGTGAGAAAACTTCAGAAAAACTCACTAAGGGAAAAAGAGTACAACTTATAATCTTCAGGATTTAAAATATGATCTTCAGGATCATGCAAAAGGGTCATGGTTCAACGATTTACTCCCCCTGAACCTCGCATATCTCTAAGTCTTCTCATTCCAATGCCTTTAACACATCTTTGAAATGTGGATTTAGGCAAGGACTTAGTGAATAAATCTGCAAGATTTTCACATGACTTGGTTTGCAAGATCTTTATCTCACCGTTCTTCTGGAGTTCGTGAGGATAGAATAACTTAGGAGCAATATGCTTCGTGATATTACTTTTTACATAACCCAATTGCATCTGTGCAACACAAGCAGTATTATCTTCATAGATAATTGTGGGGGTATAGACGGTTTTAAGGCCACATGACTTCTGGATGTGGTTAATCACACGTCGTAGCCAAACACATTCACGGGAGGCTTCATACAAAGTTATAATCTCTGAGTGGTTGGTAGAAGTAGCAACCAAAGTCTGTTTACAAGACCGCCAAGAAATGGTTGTACCACCGCAGAGAAACACAAAACCAGTCTGTGATTTGGCACTGTGGGGATCAGACAGATAGCCAGCATCCGCGTATCCACCATGGTTAAATCTTGGTTCTTTTGGAAAAATAACCCAAGATCTTGAGTACCTTGGAGGTATCGAGTAAAGTCTTAACACCAGCCCAATGTCTTACGGTTGGGGTGACCGTGTCTTGCTAGTAAATTCTGATGAATGCAATATCAGGCCTTGTGCAATTCGCGAGATACATAAGCGCTCCAATGGCACTTAGATATGGAACTTCAGGTCCCAAGACTTCCTCATTTTCTACCTTGGTCTGAAAGGGTCTTTATCCACTTCAAGGGATCTTACGACCAAGGGGGTTTTTAAAGGATGCGATTTATCCATATTAAACCTTTCCAATACCTTCTGAGTATAGGTAGGCTGGTGTACAAGAATTCCTTCTGGGAAATGTTCTAGCTGCAGGACTAAGCAAAATTTGGTTTTACCCAAATCTTTCATCTCAAACTCCGTCGTGAGGTAAGCACTTGCTTCCTTTATCTCCTCTGTGGTTTCGATGATATTCAGATCATCGACATATACTGAGATGATACAGAATCCATTCTGGGATTTCTTTATGAACACACAGGGACAATCATCATTATTCGAGTGTCCCTTCTTCAGGAAGAACTCACTTAGCCGGTTATACCACATTCTCCCCGACTGTTTTAATCCGTATAGCGATCTCTGCAGTTTGACGCTATACATGTTACGATTATTAGGATCCGGAACTTTGACTCCTTCAGGGACTCTCATATAAATGTCCGTACCCAGTGACCCATATAAATATGCGGTCACTACATCCATCAACTGCATTTTTAAATTTAAGCCAGCTGCCATTGATATTAAATATCGGAACGTTATTCCACTCATTACAAGAGAATAGGTTTCATCGTAATCGATGCCAGGTCTCTGCGTGAACCCTTGTGCTACGAGCCTCGCTTTATATCTCACCACCTGGTTGTTTTCATTTCTCTTCCAGATGAAAACCCATTTTGATCCTACAAGGAACACTTTAGGAGGTGTTCGGTCAACAGGACCGAATACTTTCCTTTTATTAAGCGAGCGCAATTCCGCCTCAATTGCTTCTCTCCATTTGACCCAATTTGAGCGCTTCTGGCACTTTGTCATGGACTTTGGTTCTGGATCCAGTTCTAGAGTTTTAGCAATTTTGGAGGCGAAGTAAATGTCGAAAATTGTAATCTTTCTTTTATATAATTCTCCTGAATCCACATAATTAGTGGATATTTCTTCATTCATTTCTTCCAGCTCGTCGTGATTTCCCACAACGACGAAGTGCAGGTGTTCAAACTTCAGTGTCAGTTGTGCGCGCAAATTTTATTGGGGTTCCCATCTTCGAGGATGGCTCACTTGAGGAGGTTACCATCTTGTGATGGCTCACTTGTGGATTTTCTCAACATCGAGTTGAGCTTCTTCAACTATCTCGAGCGGTGATCTCACTTGTTCGGTTCTCCGTTTCTGCGGACGTCTCGCGGGGCCGAGTCCGTGCACTGAGGCCTCCCTCTTTTTATCATGAGGGCAAGAGTGGGTTCAATAACCTTCGGGGTATTTTCACTCTTTCGTGCATTTACTGCGGTATATGAGATTTTGTCACTCCCTTATAATCTGTGAAGGCATCCGCGATTATCGGCTATTTGTTGCAGACTTATTATCCTCCGAACTTCAAGTTCGGCTTCTTTAGTGCGTGGGTCTAAGGGTGAATGCCGTGGCATTCCAATCTATTTCGGCATTCTTCAATGTGGTACTTATCTCCCTAATCTTGGAAAATTGTCCTCATCAAAAATACAATCAAGATACCGAGTGCGTATGCAGATCCCTGTCATAGGCTCAAAGTATTTAATAATTGACGGATATTCATAACCTACATAGATCCCCAACTTCCGGTGAGGTCCCATGGTGGTACGCTGAGGTGGAGAGATTGGCACGATATCTGACCACCAAATTTTCGCAGATGGGAAATGCTTGGTTCTTTCCCACGCACTAGCCGCAAGGGAAGTTTCATGGTATGCGGTTGGTCCGAGTTGAATTAATGATGCGTGCAAACCTTGCATGGCCCCAACAGCTAGTGGGTAACCTACAATTCTGCAAAAGCGGCCTAGCTATGAGTTTTACTCTCTTTATTAATGACTCTGCAAGGCCATTTTGTGTGTGGACATGGGGTACAGAGTGCTCTACATTAATACCCAGAGCCATACAATAATCATTAAATGCTTTTGAGGTAAACTCTTGACATTATCCATGCGAATGGACTTAATCCTTTCTTACGGAAAGGAGGCTCTCAATTTAATAATTTGGGCGATTAATTTCGCAAAAGCATGGTTCCTAGTAAATAAGAGGCATACATGGGACCATCTAGTAGAAGCATCTATTAGAACCATAAAATATCTAAAGGGGCCCGACAGGGGCTGAATTGGTCCACAGATATCACCTTGAATTCTCTCCAGGAAATTCAATGATTCTTCCCTAATTTTGAGATGAGAGGGTCGCACTATCGGTTTTCCTTTAGCACAAGCGGGGCATATAAAAGCTTTGTGTTTAGGAAAAGTCGTAGTTTTTATGTTATGGCCAGAATTATTTATTATTCTTCTCATCATATTCAACCCAGATGACCTGACGATCATGCGGATCTTAAATATTTACGGGTTTTAACTATAGTTTTCATCGCAACATAAACTTGTGTTTTATATATGTGTAATATAATCCGGAGGAGAAGGAAGGAGTTTTTCGACCACACGTTAATTACACCGTCAAACTTAGTCATGAGTAGGTATTCTGTACCATCCTCATTTTCAGTCTCTATGTGGAAACCATTTAGACGGATGTCTTTGAAACTTAGAAGAGTGCGACTGGACTCTGGGTATAATAGGGCATTCTCTATAATTATGCAAGTGCCCATAGGGAGAACTAGAATGGCTCTTTCGGTGCCAACAATGAGAGCATCGCTTCCGGCGATGGTCATAATACTTCCAGTTTTCTTAATCAATGTCTGAAAGTATTTAGTTTCCCTGAGAATTGTATTTGTGGTGCAATTGTCTACAAGACAGATTTCCTCCTCCGCCATTGGATTTTACAGGTGTTCTATATTAAAGATATAAAACAATCAAACATTTGCTACAACAGGAACAAATAATATAGAACAAGCATGGCATGATTAAATAAACTTCCTGAAAGATTACATTTTATTGAATTTAACCGATAATCACTCAACAGGAGCGTAGACCATTGTTCATTCAGGAACACAAAAGCTAAACTGATAAAAGAGACTCTTAAGGAGACTCAAGGATAATGCGATATTGACTCTAAAAGAAAGATTGGGAGATATCATCCTCCTGGGATTTATCTTTATTCTTCTGGAATTCTTTTAGCTCATCTTCAATAAGATCATCCTCTTCCATGGGAGTATCACCATATCCAAGAAGGCCCTTTTTGAATCCTTCCGTTGGGTCGAAGGCTTGATCATTGTCTAATTCCATTCCATTGTCAACAACAGGTTGGGTAATGAAATGTGCCTCCGCCTTTTTCCCTTGATTCTTCTGGAATCTCCCAGTGGATTTCATATAAAGTTCCGCCAAATGCTTTGGGGTGCGGCATGTACGTGACCAATGATCAGTACATCCACACCTAAAGCATGACTATTTAGGATCATTTGCCTTATTTGTTGGTCCTTTCTTCTGAAAGCGACCTGATCCATTTCCTTTTGTTTTCCACTGGTATTTACCTCTTCCTTTATGATTTTTGTCATTCTTCTATTTATCCCCTTTCTCTCTTTGGCCCTTTCTGCGGCCTTGGCTATTGCTAACACGAAGCGCTTGCATGTGCTTCAGGCAATGCATGACTCCTACTAGGTAGGACTTGATGATTTTTCATTAGAAGTTCATCATGCTTTTCTGCTTCTAGCAGAATGCATATCAGCTCAGAGTACTTCTAGTACTTTGCATGGCGATACTGTTGCTGTAGTATCCTCATATTGGGGTGGAATGTGCACAATGTCTTGTCAATCTTTTGGTTACGTAATCTTACGGTCACGAATGCTAGTTTGGCGACAATCTTGTGCATGGCGAGTTGTATCTTGCCATCGACTTAAAATCTTGAAAGCGAGGAGGTCCATTCCGTTGTGCTTACCGCAATGAAGCGGATCTTTGCTGGTTATATCGTTCCTTGAGGAATTCCATAGAGCCAGTGGGTCCTCCTCCATCAAATATTCTACCTTCAGTCCGTATGGAGATGGTGCCTCAGGAAGTGCAAAGCTGCGCATTTAGATGCTTCAGGGATAGCAGGGGTGCCAGCTTCAGGCTAGGAAATTGTAGCACCAAGGGATTGGGCTGTCAAATTAATCTTGGCATCCATTACCCAAGTGAGGTAGTTGCTGCCATTCAGGGCAAGCTCAGTGAATTCTTTCTTGACGATGTCAGACATATCCTATATGCAAGCAAACCGGGATTTTACTTCAGATAAAATATTATTTTGCATGCTTATTATTGAGTCAGTAAAGTTTTGGTCTATATCTATTCAGTAGATAATTATCACATTTTTCCAGGATTTTTCTAGCATTTTTCCATGATTTTTGCTAATCATTAAGCAATTTTCAAAATTACTGAATAATAGGGAAAAATATGACCAGCATGTATTAACAGGAAAAACATGCTAAGAAAATTAACCTAGCAATCTGGCACAGAGCAATGGGTTATACATATTTTTCCATAATTTTCTAGTATTTTCTGTTAATTACTAAGCAATCTTCAGAATTATTTAAATAACAAAAAAAATAAATTCAGCACGTATAAAACATGGCATGATACTAGAGAAATAAAACCAGAGCATGGGACTTCCAAAAAGTGCTTAATCACAAATTTCCAAAAATTTATATAAGCTGGTATAACCAGGAAACTAATTTCAAAATTAATACTCGATTTTCCTTCTTCTTTTTTCGGCTTGGGCTGCCAGCCCATCATACGATTTGGCCCTTAAAGATGGGGCGGGCCGGCCAGCCTACGCGGCCCGCACGGCCCGGTTAAATGGCGCGGCTAGGGTTCCTCCCCTAGCCGCCGCCTTCTCCTTTTCATGCGGCGCAACAGCAGGCGCGGGTGGCGGCCGACGGATGGCGAGCACGCCATGAGCAAGCTAGACACGCGCGAGGTGGCAGCCGGCGGCGGACGATGCGCAGAAAAGGAGCCGACGCCGGCGGCACTCGGCGTGGCTGCGGGCGCAAGAACCGAGAAGGCTCGGTACGGCTCTCCGCGTGATGAGGTGACGCGACGGCGGCGTCGGGCGCAAGCCGGTGAGGGGCGGTGCGGAGCCATCGCCGCGAGCGCATGAGCGGCGGGCGCGTCGGGCGCGAGGCCGAAGTGACGAGCACGCCGCGGGAAACTCATGGCCATGGCGGCGCAACCGGGCGGCGTCGGACGCAAGCCGGAGTGACGAGACCACTCGGGCGCTAGCCATCGCCAGGGCCGGGCAAGCTACGGTGCGTGGCTTCGGGCCGGCGAGCTGCAACGTACGGCTTCAGGCCGACTAGAAACGATGAGCCAACAGTCGACTAGCAATGGCGTGCTCTGGCCAGGACTGGATGAATTTTTTTTCCTTAATCGCGTGAACAGCAACAAGCATTAACCTATGCAATTTAATCTGCAAAGGCTATCTGCATGATCGACACATGTATATTTTTCGCTTACGTAGGGCTTGATGCAGGTTGATCACTTGTCGCAGGATGAATTTCGATGCAGTGTAGATTGTCGCAGGCAGACGATCTCAACTGGCCTCGTAGAGCCTCGTGCTGATAACGTGTTGTAAAACGTAGTCGTTCGCCAGCAATCAATCAACGGCACACCAACAGGATCACACGAACAAAAGGGAGCACACAGAATATATGGTGGAACTCTCTCACGCTTTATTAGATTGATCTTTTGTACAAGGGAGATGTCCAATATATAGTAGAAGGTAGCAAGAGATAGATTCGGATTCGCCCACACATAGAGATAGAGTCTTAACCGAATACGGTTAAGAATATCTTATCTCATATGATGCATTATTTAACAGACGATCTTATAGATGGCTTTAGACTATTTGTACTATTGTATGGCAGTCTATTAACTTTATGAGAGGTTATTATAGAGCGACTATATAGGCAATTTATTATATGAGTTTTGTCTTTAAGCACTGTCTATGGATGACATGGATGTGTATTACAGACAACGATTGTCTATATCAATGTACATGCTCTTAGGGTGTGTTTGATTGGTGGGATGAGATGTTTTTATATTATTTGGTTATATTATTTTAGATAAATGGAATGATTCAATATCTATAAAAAATATTTATTAAATTTGTATCCCGTCATCCAAAATGGTATCGTTCTATTCAAACAATCAAACATATGGATAACTTTTTTCTTGAACCATCTTATACATGTACTAGTTGGTATAAGCAACTAAACACACCCTTAGTTTGACCTTCTCGAGTTTAGATAGGTGATTTTTTTATTTAACCCTATTATTAATATATTTTTAGATCTATTTGGAACGGAAATTTTACTCGATTCCCACAGGAATTGAGCTGCTTTGTGTAAAATGTGTAAAATCCATGTGAATAGAACGTTCTAGATGGCTTAACGGTCACCCTCATCAAGCTTTTTTAATTATTATTTAACCTCTTTTTTAGTTTATTTTTATTCCTGCTCTCTCGCTCAACTTATTTCAAAATATACTGTTTTTAATCGCGTGGCAACACAACACTGTCAAGCTACAGGGTTTCGTCTAGCAAAATGGCACTTTTAGCCATTGATAGTAGAGTGGGCAAACAACACTGCCACGACATTGTTGGTAGAGTGGTAGGATTTGTGCCCAAGAAGGCATTTTCTAACTCAATGTAGACTAGCTCAAGGCGATGTAGTGTTATTTGCTATGCCATGGTTGTTGGTACGGTAAAAAAGGTTAGATTTAGAAATAAGTTAAACGGTGAGTTATTAATAAAAATAAAAGGCTTAGATAATAAAAAAAATGTTCATCGCAGGCATTGATCAGACCAGGAAACGGATTATATTGGATAATAGTATTCTCGAAACTATCTACGCACTAGGCACCGTGTGGAACTACCATGCGAAATTCCCACGGAATTTTTATGTTCCAGACAACCCCGTTCTGTATAGCCTATAGGTGATTTGACCAAGTTTTTGCCGTAGATGCACCTACAATCACGAGACAATGCATGGCACTCCACGTCTCAACCAAAATTGTTCATAGCTCAGGACAAGGCGACTACCGTAGCTGTTCTGTTTTAAGTTGCCGGTTCATAAAATACCATAGCATACTTGACAGTTTTTCGAAACCTCTGAATGGAAGGGATTGCAATCGGTAGTGTAGTACCCGAGGGCTACAGCGCCATCGTTGGTGTGTTTTTTTTTTTTTTGCTAATTCCATCTCATGCTCCCGTCCCGTTTTTTTAGCACATTATCACCGTGCCATTACTCTGCAATGTCCGAGGGCACGAATCCCATCAGCCGGGGGCTGGGCTACGATTTGCTGTATCTTCCAATTTTTACCTAGCTATATGAGTTTGACCAAAAGATATACAGGAACGCAGATTTGGCGTAAGGGCACCGTGGCAACAGGTCCTCGCTCAGTCCGGTGACAGCGGCAGATTGCAACCGAGTTAAAAGGAGTGTGGCATCTCTTCTACCACAATGGACCCATAGCTACTACCATATGCCGCGGTACACAAGACAGATGACATATACCATTGCTTTCACGATCGGAATGAAGATTATTTTTGCAATTTATTCAAACAGATGCTAGATTTGTAAATATCTAGTGAAGCCAAGGCTTCTGGCTGGAGACGTGGCCTTTGGAGGTGCGCCGGTTTCCGAGGCAAGAATCGAGATTTTCGTTATAGTAGAAGCTAAACTTCTAAATTTATCATAGCTTGAAAAGCATCGATGCCGCTGCACATCACGCAAAGCCGGTAACGCGTTGCAACCAGCTAAAGATTCAAGGGCATGTCAAGATAAAACGGTACAAAGGGCATGTGAGGAGACTACTAAACAGCTGAGAGGAATGGAATGATTCGCATATAGCACAACGCAAGTAGCACCAAACCATGTAATGCACACCCCGCTGTCTATGAACAGCACCGAACAATTCAACCCACAATCAAAAGCTTGTTCCGCACAAGCAGACGGTTCATCATCACAACCAAACAGGCAAAAATTGTTCCTCGACCGCGCCCACACCAGCTCCAGGTGTGCGATGTTGGTTTCCTGTCTCCTGTGGCTTTATTTTCGGTTTATTTATATGGTGAACAAAGGGCCTCCGATCCCATGCGAGCTCTCGACATCAATGTGGGCTTGCTGAAGAGCCTGCAGTGCTGTCATCATGCTCGAAACATTGCATTTTAACCTAGTTCTGTGGTCCTGCCAGGTTGCGGATGACGTACGGGAGGATGCCACCATGGTTGAAGTACGCCAGCTCCACCTGAAGCACAACGAAGACAGAGTCCATGATTCTTATGCAAACCAATCGCGAGGCACTTCACTTTAGTCTTAACACAGTACAAAATGGCAGGTCTGATAGCAAGATCCAACGAGTATTTGAAATGTATATACCTCTGTGTCGAAGCGAAGAGTGCATGTGAATGATTTCCCATTGTCGGTCGTGACAGTCACATCCTGGCCAGGACGGATCTCGCTGATGTTGGTCGGGAGATCGATTGTGTATCGCTCATGTCCAGTAAGGCCGAATGAATCAGCGTCCTCACCAGCTTTGAAGCAGAGAGGAATGATTCCCATCCCCACCAGGTTGCTTCGGTGGATACGCTCAAAGCTCTTAGCAATCACAGCTTTAACACCCTGAAAACAGCGCATACAAAATGCTACAGTTTCCCAACAAGAGGATAATAACAAGGCATTAAATCTGTAGAGATGAACTTACCAGGAGCATCGGTCCCTTGGCAGCCCAGTCACGAGAGCTGCCACTTCCGTACTCAGCGCCAGCAAGAACAATAGTGTCATGACCCTCAGACTTGTATCTCTGCATTAAGGCAACAGACAAAACCAAGGGTAATAATAGGTAATATTAATAGCAATGAAGAGAAAAATATTACAATATTTCCTACAAGCAACATACCATGGCCGCATCGAAAACATAAAGCTTCTCCCCAGTAGGAACATGAATGGTCTTGGGCCCAACCTCTCCATTCAAAAACTTGTTCACGATCCTGATGTTTGCAAATGTTCCTCTTGCCATTACTTCATCATTACCACGACGGCTGCCATACGAGTTGAAGTCCTTCCGGTCCACACCACGCTCAAGCAAATACTTGGCAGCGGGACTGTCTTTGTGTATGCTGCCTGCCGGTGAAATATGATCTGTAGTAATGCTGTCCCCAAAGTTCAGCAAGCAGTAAGCGTTCTTCACTGCATGGGAGCCGGGTGGGGCCATGGTCATGTCCTTAAAGTATGGGGGCTCGTGAATGTAAGTGGAACTTGGATCCCATGAATAAAGCGTTGCTTCTGGAACAGTAAGCTGATTCCACATCGGGTTGCCTTTTGTGATAGCCTCATACGTGCTCTTGAACATGTCAGGCAACACACTAGATTGGACAACCTGTTAAAGTAGCATATTAGTCACAATTCTTATTACAAAATAATTAAGTGGAGATAAACATCTTCGATATAATCAATGACATGATAGCAATAAGTCACAATTACATCTGGATAGCTCAAAGATATTAAAGGTACAGTACAGTATATACCTGTGCAATTTCTTCAGTTGTGGGCCATATATCCATGAAGTAAACTTTCTTACCATCCTTTCCAACTCCGATGGGCTCTTTATCAAAATCAATGTCAACCTGAAAAGTACAAGTTTGAGTTAACAAGCTCCCTGCAACAAAAGCACAAATAGATGACATATAATTGGCCATGCTAGCCCTTCCTACAGAAACAACTTATGCAGCACCAAGTGGGACAAAATGCCATGGACTTACAGTGCCAGCAAGTGCATACGCAACAACAAGAGGTGGCGAAGCAAGGTAGTTCGCCGAGTCAAGGGGTGCACTCGACCCTCAAAGTTACGGTTGCCCGACAAGACAGCAGCAGCAACAACATCTGTGAAGAAAAAACATAAATAAATCATACAGAAACTCATCGCTGCAAAAATATTCAGTGTGCATCTATATATACCATTTTCTGCTATAGCAGCTGATACAGATTCGTCAAGATCGCCAGAGTTGCCAATGCAAGTGGTACAGCCATACCCAACAAGATGGAATCCTTGCTGGCTCAAATATTCTTGAAGACCACTGCATAGAGAAATCACCAGATTGGATTCAATGATGCCATCAGATACGACACACTGTAATTCCATGTTTTACTAAAATTATTGAATAACAACAATATACCTCTGTTGTAAGTATTTAGTGACAACCCCAGATCCAGGGGCAAGGCTTGTCTTTACCCATGGTTTCACCTGAAGAAAAGTACCGTTCCACAGTTAACAGAAAGCAGAGAAAGCAAGCAATACAACAGTATGCCAACAAATTATAAAAGAACAAACCTCAAGACCCAATTCACAGGCTTTCTTTGCCACAAGGCCAGCACCAAGCATAACGCTTGGATTTGATGTGTTTGTGCAGCTAGTAATTGCTGCTATAACAACACTGCCGTGCTTAAGTTCAGCAGGTTGTCCATGAAAGTCAAATTTCACAACTTTATCCTGTTGCTCCTTTGGCACTGCAAAACCCTGGAATTTTGTGCATGTATTTGGTTAGTAACGTCAGATACGGCATTGTAATGCAGAAATCATATGTTACAAAACCGAGAGGTTACCTTGAAACCAACTTTGTTGTCCAGGCAAGAATGCCAATCTGATTTCATTCCCTTCAAAGGGACACGGTCATGAGGCCTACAGGTTGATAAATCAATCAGTACAGCATAATGCACCTCCGCATTAGCAGAACATTTGTCCAATAAGAATTGAGTATGTGGTCAAGATCGTACCTCTTCGGTCCCGAAATGCAAGGCTCCACTTCAGTAAGGTCCAGCTCAAGATATGAAGAGTAAACCCGTTCTGTTTGCGGCTGCCATCATGAACGCATGTATGTCTATATTCTGATCAAAACTGAAATTCAGGTGCTGTAACACCGAAAAAAGGCATACCTCATTGTAGTCTACAAACATCTTGTTAGCTCGTAGATATGCTTCAATCATTGACACCTAAATCACAATGCAAGATTTAATTTACAAAATAACGCAGGTAGAACTCATCAGACATACTATATTTTACAAATGAAACTAAGTAATCATGTTCATAAGATTATGTTTACTTCAAGCATTATAACAATGAAAAAGAAACAACATGCCACACACTGAATCATGTAACTTATAGCTAAAATGAAACAATAATACAATATAACAATATAGCTAAAAATTTTCATGTTTAAACAAGAGGACAACAACATGCCACACTGAATTCATATCGCTTATACACAACTTTCTATTCTTTGAGGTTTAGTAAGCCCATGTGTGTAAGACATGTGGGGATATAGCACCATCCCCATTAGACCTACCAGGGAGGCATGGATCCACATCCCCATGGGGAGTAAAAAAAAATACCACTCCACGCCCCAATGGGCAAAACACCATGGGGATTTTTGCCATCACTAAACATCGGCAATGTGATGCAGAACTGTCATGATTTGCTAACTGTTTCAGTTCGACCACCTATTTCAAGCTTATTTTGGCTATCAAAGTATCAATGATGGCATGCACAAAAGAGTTTGGAGATAGTAAAACATACAATTTCATCACTTCGTCCTGTCAATTTGAGATAATCCAATGTCACATGGTCTACAGGGAAGAAGCCCATGGTAGCTCCATATTCTGGTGACATGTTTGCGATTGTGGCCCTGTCAGCTAAAGACAGCTTACCCATACCTTCACCTGAATAGATCAGAGAGAAGGGGGGAAATATCAACAAGGTATGACTATATATATGTATGTATATATATATATAGCAGAATGTTCCCTCTACTAACATGAATACTTACCATAGAATTCAACAAATTTTCCAACAACACCATGCTTCCTTAGCATCTGGGTCACAGTAAGTACAAGGTCGGTAGCAGTGACACCACTCCGTAAGTTTCCAGTCAACTTGAACCCAACCACACCAGGCAAAACCATGCTCATTGGCTGTGTAAGGTAACATATGGGTCAACTCAAGGCACATCAAAAGGTGCTAAAATAATAGTCAATATTTATCACTGTTACTGAATTAAAACACCAGCATAATCAATGTGACAACAGGACATAACAGCCAATAAGTTGCTTCATGACAAACTTCACAAATTAGAATCTTGTAGTAAAGTGAACTGATTTGAGGAAACGGCACAGGATTTGGGGGGCATGGAAAAAGGATGTTGGGAAATAGTTGTCCCAAAGAGATCATCATCAGTGCATTTTTTCCTCTCACACAAGATTTTAATAAATATCATTAAAAAATGTGGGGCTCCACTTGAGATTTACCTGCCCAAGCATTGTAGCCTCTGCTTCAATACCACCAACTCCCCAACCAGCAACACCCAAACCATCAATCATCGTGGTGTGTGAATCAGTGCCAACCACGCTGTCAGGATACATAATGCCATCTGTGTTGAAAACAACTCGGCCAAGATACTCAAGATTGACCTGAAATTTGTATACAAATAAAAAATGAAAAATAAAGAGCTGTTCAGATAGAAACATATTAGGAATACATAAAATTTTCCTTCAATCCAAACTCCAGAGCATTTACCTGGTGCACAATACCAGAACCAGGGGGAACAACCAGCATATTATGGAAAGCAGTAGAGCCCCATTTAAGGAAACCAAATCTTTCTTTGTTGCGGCTAAACTCCAGCTCCATGTTTGCTTGTAATGCATTGGGCGACCTTGCTACATCCACCTGCACTGAGTGGTCGATAACAAGATCCACCGGAACCTGCACTCCACATGAAAATATGTACCTCAGAAAAATAGAGTTTAAGAACAAGATGTCAAGAGAGGGTCGATTAGTGATGTCATCAGAAATAATGAAATATAGGATCCAACTTCTGTGCTACTTGAAATGATTTTGCTCTGAAAGCTAAGATGGTCCAGAACAAGCTGATGATACTTTTCAGATAACAAGGAGAAAAGATGTATGTACCAATGGATTGATCTTGTTGGCGTCACTGCCCAACTTGGCCATCGCATCGCGCATAGCAGCAAGATCTACAACCGCTGGAACTCCAGTGAAGTCCTAGAGAGTAATGTCAATCATAAGCAAAAAGCATTTAGAAACAGGGGAAATTATGTGTGACGTATCAGTTCAAACCTGAAGAAGTACACGTGCTGGTTTGAAAGGTATCTCAGCCAGCTTTGGAGATGTGTTCTCCCAATCAATGATTTTCTCGACATCATTCTTGTTAACTTGGAAGTTATCACAGTTGCGGATAGCTGACTCCAGAAGAATACGGATAGAGTAGGGCAGCTTATCTGATAGGCAGAAAAGAAAATCTTTGTTAGATAACAAAAATAACAAAGTTAATATACAAACTATAGGATTGCAATTTCTAGAAGTATTACACACACAACAAAGGCCTAAGGGGCCTCAGGCTATGCATATTCTCATGCAAAAAATATATTCATAAGTTTAAGAGAAAGTTCCTTATTTACTACTGAAAGTTAGCCGAATCCCTAAAATGCCATCGCAAAACTGCTCTTCCCTTCATTGCCATCAGATCTCAACTTTCATCCCATTTTTGCCACTCATGTCACTATGTCGTAAGTCAACTGTCATTTGCTCCCTTGACCTTGTCATATTTTTTTAGAAAATGACAGTCCTATCCCCTTGGTCAAAGCCCTTCTTCCTCTCTTCCTTTTCTTCTTCCCCTTCGTATGACTTTGTCTGCCAGACCGCCACTGCCACTCGTCTCTGCCATTGCTACCGTTCATCACCGGGGAAGGGGCACGTGGCCAACCTAGCAACGCTAGAGAGTAATGTCATGGACAATGCGGATTGAAGAGTGAAAGGATCCAGCGGTCGGGCACCGACGAGGGTTGAAGAGCTTTATGAAGATCCAACGGCTCTCCGGTACTAATGAAGTCTCGGCATCCATCCAACGCAGGAGAAAGCAAGTAGTAATTACTAGAGACTATAATTAGTTTTGTCAAATAATTAGTTTTGTCAAGCACTGTTCCTTGTTATTGTTTTGTCTTTTACTTTCGGTAACAAGCGGAGTTTAAAAGGAGAGTCTGTGAAAGTTGGGGACAGAAAAGAAAAGAATAGAAAACTTCTGATCTCTTCCTTCTGGTGTGTTCTTCCTTTCTTGCCGTGTATTGCTACCTTCCTTCTCTTAGTTCGTCGATCTCACGCCAAATCGCTTGCGGTGGCCACGGGATGTTACAAGTTGGTATCAGAGCCTAGTTCGATGAAGACTTTGAGCTGTAAAATCCCGAAGAGGGTTAGGGAACTTGGAATTGATCTCTGTCGGTTCCAAAGATCCTCGTAATTTTTTTCCCAAATCTGGTTGGCTTGGTCCGATCTGATCACCATGGCTCCTCCGAAGCCATCGGTACAGACTCGGTTTGTTTTGGATGCAATGAGAGAAACGGCAGAGAGATCAGAGGAGAAACTGTCTTTGATCAAGGATGGTCTCGATCAGCTGTTCGCTAGGGTGGAACAAATCGATACTACTCAACAACAACTCATGTCAAGAACTGAGATAGCGGCTAAGGCGTTGGAGCAAAGTTCCAAGGAGTAGCAATTGCTTACTAAACAGATGGAAGCTACCGCCCAAGCTGTTGCTTGATTAACTGCCGAACGAGTGTTGGAGGGAAATGGCATGGAGATGGGCTTCTGCCATCGGGAGGAAGGGTGTTGTTCACCCCAGCACCGACCGAACCGTGGAGGAGACCAGAGAACAAACACTCTCCATCAGCAGGAGGATCGTACACTACATGTTCGACGAATGGGCAACAAGAAAATTTTGGATTGAGCGTTCGACCACCTAGGGACATAGGGGGACAAACAAGAAACTATCCGCCGAAATTGTCATTTTCGAAGTTTGATTGAGAAAGCCCCCGATTGTGGCATGATAAATGCATAGATTACTTCAAGCTGTTCAACATTCTGGATGCTCTATGGGTGACAGCAGCCACAATGCATATGGAGGGCAATGTCGCTCGTTGGCTACAAGTGTATAAGGCCCTGAATGTCTTGGGGGAATGGGAGCAATTCATTCGTGCTGTGGAGTTGAAGTTTGGGGCGTTTGATCACCGGAAACTTTGGGGGAATTGGTGGAAATTAAACAGACGGGCACGGTGGCTAAGTACAAGCACAAATTTGAAGAATTGATGTATGAGATTTTGATGCATAATCCTCACTATGGGAAGAACTATTTGTCACATTTTGTAAAAGGGTTGAAGCCTGAGTTACAGGGGGCGGTACAGGGACAAATACTAGAAACAATAGATCAGGCGGCCTTGCTGGCTAGTGTACAACAGGACATATTAGATCGCGGTAAAGGCTGGAAGACAAGATTGAGTAACAGCAGAGATGGGGGAGTATTGCACAAAACAGAAACGGGTCAAGGTAACCTGAAGATGAACCAAGGAGATTTATGGAGAGCAAAACAAATAAAAGAATACCACAGGATTAACGGGCTATGCTATCAATGTGGTGAGAAATATGTACCTAACCATCATTTGCAATGTAAAAAGAAAGTCCAAGCTCAACTTCAAGCCATAACTATGGAAGCTCAAGGAGAAATTCTGTCGGACGCGATGCTGGATTTCTTGGAAGCGGTTGAAGAAGATGAGGAAGGTTGTACTCTCTCTCTCAATGCGCTGTCAGGAATTGAAGAAGCAGAAACAATTCGTATTCTAGCATTAGTAAGGAATCAGGTGATGCTTTTTTTGGAGGACTCGGGCAGCACTCACAGTTTTGTAAATGTGGGGTTTCCGCATAGAATCGGCTGTGCGCCTGAGCCGACCAATGCAGTCACAGTAAGGGTAGCAAATGGGGAGAAGTTGATGTGCGATAGAAGGATTCCGCAATTGGAGTGGTGGATTCAAGGATACATTTTTAGAACTGATTTAAGAGTGTTAAGTTGGGTGCATATGACGCAATATTGGGGATGGATTGGTTGAATACACACAGTCCCATGATCTGTAATTGGAAGGATAAGATAATGGAATTTGATCACAAAGGTGTTCGGGTTCAAATACAAGGAGTGTAGGCAAGACCGAACAGGGAGCTTCAGTCCTTGACAGCAGAACAGTTGGACAAATAGAAGAAGGGATATGATATTTGGGCAGTAGCAATTGTGCAAGCAGAGGAAATCGGGTGGTAGTGCACCAATACCAGAGAGGGTTCAAGAAGTGTTACTTCAGTATGCAGAAATTTTTTGCAGAACCAAGACGGCTACCTCCCAAGAGGGAGTATGACATGTGATTTCACTGGTTCAAGGAGCAACTCCGGTCAATGCAAGGCCATATCGCTATTCTCCTTTGCACAAAGATGAAATTGAGCGACAGGTAGCTGAAATGCTTGAATCTGGAATCATTACACCAAGTGTGAGTCCTTTTGCATCTCATGTCTTGTTGGTACAAAAAAAGGATGGTTCATGGAGATTTTGTGTAGATTATCGTCGCCTCAATGACCTTACTATCAAAAACAAGTTTCTGATGCCTGTGATAGATGAGTTGCTTGATGAGTTAGCCAGTACTCAGTACTTTTCCAAGTTGGACCTGAGGGCAAGTTACCACCAAATTTGTACGAGGGAAGAAGATGAAATGAAAACAACGTTTAAGACGCATCAAGGCCACTATCAGTTTAAGGTAATGCCATTTGGTCTCACCAATGCACCGGCAACATTCCAATGTGTGATGAACTCAATATTAGCACCTTATCTTGTATTGGTGTTTATTGATGATATACTAATCTATAGCCCGAACATGGATTCTCATGTGGAGCATTTGGAGGCGGTTATGCAAACACTGCGGGAACACAAATTCTTTGCAACGAAGAGTAAGTGTACCTTTGCTCAAAAGCAATTGGAATATTTAGGTCATATCATATTGGATCGAGGAGTAGCAACTGATCCCAAGAAAACTCAAGTGATGATAGAATGGCCACGACCAAGAAATATCACGGAGTTACGAGGATTCTTGGGATTGACTGGGTATTATCGGAAATTTGTTAGAAATTACGGAATATTGGCTAAACATTTGACCAATTTATTGAAGAAGAAGAGTTTTGACTGGAATGAACTCACCAAAGAGGCCTTTCTCAAACTGAAAACAGCCATGTCCACAACGCCGGTGTTAGGACTGTCAGACTTTGACCAAGGGTTTGAGGTTGAAACAGATGCCTGTGATCTGGGAGTAGGGGCCGTTTTGTTACAAAAAGGGCACCACATAGCATTTTTCAGCAAGGCTCTAAGTTCTACACATCAGCACCTGTCAATCTATGAGAAGGAATTCTTAGCCCTTTTGCTAGCGGTGGAGAGGTGGAGGCAGTATCTTCAACGCCACGAGTTTGTAATCAGAACAGATCAGCGAAGCCTCTGTTATCTGGAAGATCAACTACAATCAGACATGCAACGAAGAGCAATGACTCGATTGATGGGGCTGAGGTTTCGGATTGTGTATAAAAAAGGGCGGGAAAATGTGGTAGCAGACGCGCTTTCCAGAGCAAGTCAGTCGGCAGAGGTGCAAGCGATCTCAGAAGCACAACCAATGGGTTCAAGAGGTAATAAACTCTTATGTTACAGATGATAATGCTCAATAGCGATTGGCTAAATTGGCTCTGCACAGTCCTGATGAGGAAGGGTTCAAGTTGTGTCAGGGGTTGATCCATAAGAAAGGCAAAATTTGGATTGGAGCAAATTCGGCTTTACAAACCAAGATAATCATTGCATTCCACGCTGGAGCTCTCGGTGGTCACTCAGGAGTTAACACTACATATTAGAGACTTAACAAGATGTTTTGTTGGGCGGGTATGAAGAAGAGGATCGAAGAATTTGTTAAACAATGTGAGAGTTTCAATTGGCGAAAGGAGAACATTCTAAGTCAGCGGGCCTCTTGCAGCCTTTATCGACCCCGGAAGCTGCGTGGCAGTACATTACAATGGATTTTATTGAGGGCTTACCCATGTCCGAAGGATATAATGTTATCATGGTTGTGGTGGATCGATTCTCGAAGTACGCTCATTTCATTACTCTTAGACATCCTTTCACAGCACAAAAAGTTGCGAAGGTATTTCCAGACTGTAGTGAAGTTACATGGAGTACCCAAAACGATCATCTCGGGTCGAGACAAGATCTTCACTAGTCTATTTTGGAAGGAGTTGTTCAAGCCGTTGGATATAAGATTGCAATATAGTACGGCTTACCACCCCCAAACGGATGGTCAAAGTGAGAGAGTAAACCAATGCCTAGAAATGTATTTGAGGTGTGCAATCCATGAGTCACCGGGGAAATGGAAGACATGGTTGGCATTAGAGGAGTTTTAGTATAATACTAATTTTCATTCATCGCTTGGATGCTCTCCCTTCAAAGTTTAGTATGGCATGGAACCCAACTATGGTACTCTGTTGTCTGCTCCACATGGTTGTTCGGCAGAGTTGTCAGAGGCGCTGCGAGACAGAACAAGATATCATGGATTAATCAAGCAGCAGTTAGCTAGAGCACAGAATCGCATGAAGTTGCAAGCTGATCGCAACCGACAAGAGCGACAATTTCAAACAGGTGAGAAAGTATTGTTGAAACTTCAACCATATGCTCAGTCATCGTTGGTGAATGAATCGCATGAAGTTGCAAGCTGATCGCAACCAGCAAGAGCGACAATTTCAAACAGGAGAAAAAGTATTGTTGAAACTTCAACCATATGCTCAGTCATCGTTGGTGAATCGACCATATCCAAAACTAGCATACAAATTTTATGGTCCGTATATTGTGCTGGAGTAAATTGGAACAGCTACTTATCGCCTAGATCTGCCGGCAGCAAGTCAAATTCACCCTGTTTTTCACGTCTTACACCTGAAAGCTTTTCATCCAAACTTCTCGCCAGTGTTTGCTCAGCTGCCGAAGGTAACGGAGTTGGATAGAAGTGCAACGGAACCAGAACAGATACTAGAAAGAAGATTGGTAAAAAAAGGAAATGCTACAATTGTTCAAGGTCTCGTCAAGTGGTCAGGCACTCCACTGGAGGCTGTGACCTGGGAAGACATTGATGTTCTTTAGAACCGATTTCCAGATGCAGTTGCTTGGGGACAAGCAACGTTTCAGGAAGGGGGTAGTGTCATGGACGGTGCGGATTGAAGAGTGAAAGGATCCAGCGGTCGGGCATCGACGAGGGTTGAAGAGCTTTATGAAGATCCAACGGCTCTGCGGTACTAATGAAGTCTCGGCATCCATCCAACGCAGGAGAAAGCAAGTAGTAATTACTAGTGACTGTAATTAGTTTTGTCGAGCACTATTCCTTGCTATTGTTTTGTCTTTTAATTTCGGTAACAAGCGGAGTTTAAAAGGAGGGAGTCTGTGAAAGTTGGGGACAGAAAAGAAAAGAATAGAAAACTTCTGATATCTTCCTTCTGGTGTGTTCTTCCTCTCTTGCCGTGTTGTGCTACCTTTCTTCTCTTAGTTCGTCGATCTCACGCCAAATCGCTTGCGATGGCCACGGGATGTTACACTATGCTGGCGCACCGTGCGCACGCCACACAACTGGAGCTCCTGTTGTGCCATCCGAGCCGCAAATTAGTCGTCGCTCAATCCTCGTCGTTGCCTCAGGCAATTCACCATTCCAAGCTTTTTCCCGTGCCATGCAAATTATGTCACGGGGAGAGCCTTGTTTCGCTGGATCATCCCCTACCCTTCCCTGCTCACCGCCAACTTTGTGGAGCACCGCATCGCACTCCTCGCCATGTCTGCCACTGTCGCCAAACCTCCTCAACGAGTCCCAAGCAAATCCGACACCACCAGTAGCTTTCCCTCAACCACGCAGTGCTCGTGAGCACACCATTCAAGCCAGGGGGCCGCTGAAGCCCGCCGTCGGCACCGCTCCTCTTTCTAGGAGCGCCACCCCTAAACCGCCCCTTCCGATCAAATCACTCCTTTACCCTCACTTGAAACTACCAAAAATGGATTCGCCGATTCCAGAAATGCATAACGCTCGGGTTGCTATCGTAAATCCACTGATGTAGCTGCCGCCGCCTATGTCCTAGCACGTCCCTATTTTCCCACATGCTAGAGAAGGTGATACTGATATTAGAAGCTACACTAGAATCAGTCTCGACGATTTTAGCATGCATATGCCATATCACTGGAAAGATATGGAAGTCGAGTTTCCAGCGCTTCAAACCATGCATCGTTTCAACTTCCGAAGCAAAAGTTATGACTATTTAAGTGGAAGCTGCAAAGACTGTTTTGTGGGCGCGCGAGATTAAAAGAAGACTCCTCAAATGCTCCACCAATATGACCTTCCACGTACCCTCATCAGTACTTGCGTTCATACCTAGCTAGGAGGGTTGTTCCTAGTATAAATACCCCATGTACTCCTCCATTGCAACCAAGTGAAAAATGAAAAAATGTTATGAGCAATTTTTAGAATCAGCCACCATGGCGTCTTCTCCACCATGGAATGGTTGTATGGAGGGGTCCTTATCCACCCCGATCGTTAGACGACCCTCAGTGTAGTTGGACGAATGACTTGATTTAGGTTGCTGTATTGAGACAGCAGTTGGTTTCAAATACGTTCGTCAGGTTGCACTGTTATCATGGCTGCTTGCAGCTAGTTATCCGAGAGCGTTGTTGGTTGGAATCGGTGTTCATCACCATCTCCTTCAGGTGGCGCTTGTTATCTCTTCTTGCTTTCACGTCGTGAAGATCGGGCACTGCTCCGTATCAGAAGGAGGGAGAGTGCTGGCTTAGCATTGTGCGCCCTAAGCTAGACCGTTGCTTGGATCGAATGAGGTCCACTTGTCAAGTTGTTTAAGTTAGAATGAAAGGAGGAGGAGGATGGGCAGAACCGTGTTTTCACATACCAGTTATCAGCCAAGTCATGGGCCACTGACGGGAGTGGCAAAAAGGGATGAAAGTTGAGATCCGCTGGCAATGAAAAGAGGAACAACTTCACAATAGCATTATAAGGTTACGACCAACTTTCAGTGGAAAATAAGGAATTTCCTTTTAAGTTTAATGTGAAAAGCGCAGCTCTCTCAAGTAAGAAGACACATTGCAATACTTCATTTTCAAAAACCTGGATAACTAGTTATAAAAGCTGGCAAGTCAACCCTCTTGTTCAAAGGAAGTGAGAAAATGCAAAGTTGACTTATACAATTAGTGCGTGTTATAGTTTTTCCTAGCTTTACGA
The DNA here is from genome assembly GCA_036346275.1 of Otatea glauca. NCBI lineage: Eukaryota > Viridiplantae > Streptophyta > Magnoliopsida > Poales > Poaceae > Otatea > Otatea glauca. The sequence goes on from JAYEVK010000302.1 coordinate 45,186, forward strand.
TATGCAAGATTCAACAATAAGGCTCAACATACACAACACAAATATGAATTTAAATTGTACCGGGTAAAGTGATGAGGGGTAAAAATTCAAAATTCCAAAAGCAAGCAGAGCAATTACCGATCCTTGGATCATTTAGTGCAGGAAGGCTGTAGTACTTCCCATATTCACCACCCCCAGGCTTAGGGAGGCTGGTCAAAATATTCTTGAAGACGTGCTCAGTAGCTGCAGGCAAAGACAAGCAACAGCAGCAATAATTAGCACATGAAAGGCTAATTCATAAACAACATATTAGTAATTTCTCTTCTTTCATAAACTGACTGTATGCCATCAATCACTAAAGCTGCATCCTCAGTTTCAATGGCGTGAGGCACTCAAAAGTTAAGGAGAATTAATATTTAAACAGAAACGGCTTCAAAGTCGACTGGTTAAGCCATCAAGTTGGTGGTTTCTTGAATATTAGTCACATTTTGGGAACTATTAACATATAACAATACTAGGGACAAGAATCAAGATATTATAATTAATTTCAAGTGAGCATGTAGAAGATGGAGATTCTTGTAGCAGGCATAAGTGCATAATCGTCTGATACATAAGAATACTCCCCAGCTCAACATACTCCAACTGCTAGACTAGAACTCACATCGGCCCTTCTGTACCGATGGTTCCACTCAAGGCATCAAAGAATTCGTCTAAGAGCTTAAGGTATCCATTCAAATCTGCAGCTTACCGAAACACACAACTCCTCATATAATCAGCATCTTCCAGAACAATAAAAAAAAAAGCTGGACAAACCAATCGTCAGCACTGGTACGATTATTTCCAACTAATCAGTCACCACAAACCATCAAATCTGGAGCTTGAGATCTATGTCGGGCTTGCCACACGGCGATTTAAGCTGACGACGAGGCCATCGGGTGTACTTCAAACCAAAAGAAAGGTAATAGCAAACATACATCTTAAATCTCTAGAAAAAGGGTGCCTAATACTAGAATCTATCTCTTCCCACGGATCCCTAAACCCCGCTCGCTCACGAGGGCCCCGACCCAATCCAAGACGTCTCTTCCTCCAGAAGAGAAGAGAGAGACCCTTGCGTTCCAACACGAGCTCGCGTTGAATCCATTCTAATCTGCTGGCCGATGCGAACGCATGCGGAACGAACAAAGCCGCGCACCAGCACGGGAAGCAGCTGAGGGATCGATTCCCGATCGCCCACCAGAAACATCGTGCAACCACACCACATCACATCACGCGCTTAAACATCAAAACCCCATGTAAATCGCCAAACCAATCTACTCATCAGAGGGACCAAATCGACACGAAACGAACACCGCATCTCCCATCTTAGAATTCGAAACTTCAACTAGTGGATGGCGCCTCCACAAGCCACCAAAACTTCAATTCGAATCTCTCCAAACAATTCGGAATCTCTCCGAAGTTCAAACCCACACACAAACACGCACACACGCAGAGACGCAGTGCGTGTGTGTGTGAGAGAGAGAGAGAGCACTAGGCAACAGCGGCGAGCGCGAGGCAAACGAGGCGTAATTCAAATCTCCCGTGACCACCACCCCCAACCAGACGGCAACCCGCGCCGCTTGAGCCTCAGACGCACGCAGTAACGCACCTGCGGTGGCCATCCTGCGCTGGAACCGCTCGACGGCCGGCGCGGCCGTTCCGATCTGCGCCCGAACGGTGATCGCTGGCGAGGAGCTCCTCCCGGACCACCAGGCGGCGCGCACCGCTCCTGCGCGGCCGGCCCACGCGCCGCACGGCCGCGAGAGCGAGAGGCACCTGGAGGCGAGGAGCCGCGACGAGCACGAGGCGGAGGTAGAGCAAGACGAGGAGAGGGATCTGAGGAGGAGGCGGGCGGAGGAGGCGGATTTATACATGGGAGGAGCAGGTGGGCGGCTCAACTCGGTGGGCGGAGGGGGGGCGGTGGGTGGGTGAGGCGAGGCGAGGCGCTGGGGTTTGGAAGTTGAAACTGGAAAAATGGCTCGGATCGGACTGGAGTTTGGGTCTAACCATGGTTAGGTTCTTTTAAGCTCCAACGAACTTTAATTGAAGGCCTCATATCCTCTAAAACGAAGACACCCGATATACTATTTAACACGCCTACGTGTATATATATTTTTTTATTTGGTGCTCGAATGATGACGGGCACTAGCCACTAGCCGAGCTAAGCACAGTTCTCACTTCTCAACCATGGTTAGGTTGTGGAGTGCGGCTCGTGGCTTGCGGAGCACGACCGCGGAGGGTTCTGGGCGCTGGGGGCGTGGCGGCCACGGGGTTACGGGGATTGGGTGGCTGGCAGGTGGGGCCAGGCGGGGTTGGCCGCTTGGCTGCGCTGGGTCCGCGCGGTTGGGTCCATCCGGCTGAGAATGATAGTACTCAAACAGATTAATCAATGGATTCGCACGGGTCACTTGATGCTACGAGATTTGCTAGCGTGTCAGCGCAAATGTATATTGCATGGGCTGAAGCTTAAACAACAGGAAAGTTAAGTGTCATACGTGCATAGCTGTAAGACGAACAAATATTTTTAGATACCATGATTTCAAATACACGAATTCAAGCTATATTCAAGTATATTTTTCAAAAATTTCAGTTTTAAAGTATATACACATCTATAACAATTCAAATGAAACACATACTTTTAAAAAATATACTCGAATTCAAAGATTTCGAACGATTTTGGACCACATGCTTTACTGCTTTATATATAAAATCAACACATACCTACAACTAAACTATCACCAAAAAGAAAAGAAAAACTCTAGTTTGAATAAAATAGCTGACCTGTTCTTCTTGGAGAGGAGCTTGTTCTCGTTGATCTTGCGGCCGCTGCTCTCGTTGGATCTTCCTTAACCCTGTGTCATAGTTAGATACATCTATACCCATTTATAATGCACCTAAGCATTTTTTTCTACGTCCACCCCAAATAATACACCCCACTAAAGATGGCCTAACCTTCATGCACCCAGCGAAACGTCCCCAAAAACTTGCCTCCATCAAAATTAACCTCTCAGATCTTTCCTCAGCTTTACTCACCCACATCCGATGGCCATTGTTTAATGTGTCTAACTCATCCCTGTGGCCCACAACAGATCTCCCCCCACCTCCAGCATCATCTCAAGGAAAAGGAAACAAATATCCTGGAATTAAGGAAAAGAAAACAAATGTTCTAGAAAAGAAAAAGACAATATATTAGTACATATATAGGAGGGACAAGTGCCCAGACATACAATGGGAAGCACTGTACGCTTGTCGCAACACTTTGGAACAGGACACGCGGTAAATTATTTTACTATCCCAACAAAAATTGTGTTATAACTCAAAACTGGAAACAAATCCCATTCTCTTGACATACTTCACTTAAAATTGCAGATCTCGTTCTGATACAAAATGCACTTGAAACAAGCAATTGAATATGCAACACAATTTACAGTGAGGCGCAACATCAATCCAGCGAACATGCTAGTACAAAATTTCCAACGATTGCAACAACCCATTATAAGAAAAAATGATGCACCTATCTAGCATACCTGACTGCAACAGAAAAAATTCACGTGCCACAAATCCACAACACAAATGCAACAAAAATCCTCTTGCTACAATATTTGAGAAGACACATTGCAAAAATAAAATGAAACACCTTATGCAATAATTTAAGAAAGTTGTTGCAACAAATCGAGAAAATATTTGCAACAAGTATAACGGAGGAGGACGAGGAGGAGATCGATCATTCAGGCATTGCCGACGAGCCAAGCTAATATGATGTTAGGGAAGAAGTTAGGGAGAGAGGAGTAACGTGCTGCCGTGCAGGTAGGGACACTGATATGATGTTAGAGAAAGACTGGATTAAGTGGGAGGCGTGTAAGACTAAAAATTATACTTGTTAGCTTGGCATAAAAAGCGCATAGAATACCACATCGCTCACATGGCACCGCACCGCAGCCTTAGTTTGAGGCCGATGATCCTTGTTTGAGATGATCCAAAGTGTGCATCCTACGCAGGGTTTCAAAAACCGTTTTTAAAAAATAGGTTCAAAATTCAAATTTTGAAAATCGCAAAAACCGTTCGAAAACCGTTAGAAATCGGAGGGTTAAGAAATAAAAAAAATGAATTTTTTTCAAAAAGTCGAAAACCGATCGGTTTTCACGATGGTTTTCGAGCGGTTTTTCAACAGTTTTCGAGTAGTTTTCAACGCATAATTTTTTTCAAAAATTTTAAATTTTTTAAATTAGACTGGTTTACCAAATGATTTTGATCTCGAACCGTAACGGTAAAGTCGAAAAGCACCGTTTTTTAGCGATAAACCGTGGTTTTGCGAACCATGGTCGTACGCTTGAAGGACCTAGAACATCGCTAATGATGCACGCATGTTGCGGAGCAGAACTAGTCTGGAAGCTTCCTACGAATACTATTCCGTTACACAAGATAGTAGATAGACCGTGCGTGTGTGTCACAGTTACTGCGACCGTTACGTTCTAGATAAGGCCATGTGAATAGATGACGAACCGGTGATGGAGTTTGCTGGTCTTAGCGAAGCTGAAAGTGAAGTAGGAAATGGAAGTAGAGTTGGAACCGGAGTCATGCAGCTCTATCCTATCCATGCACGCAATAGGATGGACTAGTCGGTAAACCCGTCAATTCTGGCCGGTTACCAGTCAAACATTCAAATTTTCGTTAGAACGTTCAAAATTTTGTTTGATGAAATTTGGCTGGTTCAAACATTCAAATTTTTGTTAGAACATTTTAAATTTTGTTTAATGAAATTTGGCTGGTTTAAAACCAGTTTGCTGGTAACCAGTAGCAGGGAGGGTCTGATATTTTTTATCTAGTTTTTTAATCCTTGACCCTAATCTCAAATCACCTTCCTAATTTAAATATCCTCCTGACCCTGTGCGCCTTGTCCTGGTCCTACGACGTTGGTACTGTTGATTCACAAATGGGTCTGCAGCATCTGCACATCAGCCAACTCCAACTGCTTACTTACCCATTTTGGATAATTAAAACATATTTGCATACTCGTTGACATATTCGACATAATGCAAAACTCTGCCCTGATGTGAAGCTCCCAGTCACTCATAAATAAAGTTCAGGACGAAGCTTCATTGGTTTAAGCTTTTGCCTTCTATCCTTCTATATATGGGACAATTGGTTGTTTTCTCATACTGGGCAGTACATTTTTTTGTGAATTATTGTGTTACAATTTTCAATCGTATGTACTATCCACTATGTTGAGGCTTTCTGACAGTACTAATGTTACTTCTATTTGTCTCTTGCAATATACAGGTACACTATTGCTCCTTTTGATTTTTCTGTCAAGGGAGTTACGCCAATCTCAACAGATGTTCATAAGTATGGGTTAGCCCCAAAAGGCACCAATGTTGTCCTTTACAGAAATCATGAAATTAGAAAGGTAGAAATAAATATTTAGAATATTTATCTTCACTTTGATCAGTTAAACCCTAACATTTTCCCTCTCCTTTGTGATGACATTTACTCAAGTAGCCACCATGATTTTTATTGCGAAATATTTTTTAACAACTTGAAAGGAATGAACATTCCGCAAAATTGCAGTCAAAATGTTGAAACATAATTAAGAAAAGTTTGTTATCTTTTTTAACGGAAAATGTTTCACACACAACACATTTTGTAGCACATACGCACTAGAAGATGATCTCAACCTTTGATTTCTTCTCACACCTAATCCTATCCATGTTCTACACTAACAACTTTTGATCTACACCATCCAACCAAGTGTTGTACGCATGTATATTATTTATGCAGCTAGTTGTTCGTGTGCCTGGTAATGTTTGGCTTATGTTCACACACTCCGACTGACAAACATTAATATTTCTCAAAAGTTTGGATAGTTCTTTCTCTTGGAAAATAAAATAATGTGTTACTTTTCCTTGTTTGCCCAGTCACTGAGTGGACTGGTGGGCTTTATGTTTCCTCTACTATAGCTGGAAGCAGGCCAGGTGGATTAATTGAGGGAGCTTGGGCTGCTATGATGTCTCTTGGACCGAGTGGTAACGAGTTTATTCTTGAAATCCATCATCATCAGCGTAGTAGTAGTAGTTTGGTAATAGAACAGCAGTACTGATGCAGACTGGTGTGTGTTTTCCAGGTTATTTGGAAAATACGAGTCATATCATGGAGGTATCGAAGAAGATACAAAGAGGGTAAACTTGTTTGCTTATCATGCTTGAACGCCGGACTATAAACAGATCTGTAGAAAGGCTTGACTGTATTTGTGTTTTGCTAACTTTTCAGTTTGAACTTTTTTTTAAAAAAAATACCACTCATATCAATATTTCTTATCGTCGTATGCATTATCCCCACTTGTTTTTAACTAATAGTCAAATGACAAATTAATTAGCTATACTCAAAGTATTTGATGTCTTACACAGAATGAGGATATCCCTGAGTTATTTGTGATTGGAAAGTCAGACATGACTGTTGTGGCATTTGGCTCAGATGTGGTAGACATATTTGAGGTGAATGACATAATGTCATCAAAAGGTTTGGTACCTTAATGCACTGCAGAGGCCTAACAGGTAAAACCTAGCTTCAGACAAAAATAACTGTACTTTGAGCTATCAGTTGTAGTTTTCATGTATCGGTCTAGTCTGACAATCTCGTTGGTTCAGTTTACACATTTGTGTAACACTTCGACACACGGCTATATACGAGGAATTCCTGAAGAATCTGAAAGATTCTTTGAGCACTGTGAGTTACTACTTGCTCCATATGTTATGCTGGTTACTACTCACTCGGCTTCTGATAATGGATTCTTTCTGTGAAGCCATCCTTTGCGGGGAGAGAGCGCTTATTTTTCTTTGTGCGTGCTTGAATTGGCAGGTAAAAGCAAACCCAGGCCCTATCAGCGGGGGACGGGCTCCTATTTACGGCGCAGCTGGGAAGATGCCGGACAGAGGCATGGTGAGGGAGCTGCATGTGGAGTTCATGGGCAGCTCTTGCTGAACATACATATGATCTATTACCCTATTGATTGATGACTACAAGCAGTCACAAAGCTGTGTGATCTGTTTTTTACTTTGACATGCAGAATGGTCATGGGAAAATTAAGGGCATGCATGCCTTACTGAAGCAGAACATAGTACTAGCTACATACAACGAGATTATCTTGTATCAAAGCATATGTACCACCAGACATGGAGTACGTATGTGTTCCAATAAATTTGCATTTCAGACTTTCAATTGTCTTTGTTCCTTGCACTTTATGTGTGTGTCAAAGATGACGGATTTTGGATGAAAAGACGTGATTTTGGAATGTAGAAATGCACCCCAAAAAGGTGCTGTATAAGAAAGAAAGTCCAATGACTAGAAGAATACGTCCTATGTTTTGAGGGGCAGGATGCGCCTTCAGAACTAAGAAGCGCAATACACAGAAAGGCACAAGCGTTCCCCCACAAACACAAACTTATAGTATTAGTACTTACCTAGGTAAGCAAACGCGGCCGTGCCACGCGGCCGTCGCTATCCACGCGAGCAAATCGAGAAAACGCGAGATTACCACTCCCTACGTGAGCAAATCGAGGAGACAAGCCAAACGGTTGAAAGGATACGAACGTAACCGCGTTTTTTTCACATTTATTCGGCGGAACGGTTGAAAGTATATAAATATATCTGAGCTACCGTGTCGTGGCACGCCGCGGCCGCCACTCCGCACGTAAAAAATGGGGAAAATGGTCTAAACGTTTTTTTACGAAAAAGGACATAAAAAGAACCTAAACGCTATTTTTTTCAATAAGGACAAAATAAAACCTAAATGTGACGCTTAAAAAGGCCTAAAGGGCATAAACGTAATATAATCTTTTTTTTTCTGAAATAGGACCTTAACGTAATTTTTTTCCCAAAAAAGACCTAACCGTAATTTTTTTCGAAAAAGGACCTAAATGCAAAAAAAAATTGTGGCTCGGCTCGAGCCGGAGCCAAGCCGGCTCAAATCAATGTCGTTCCTGGGAGTCCACCATCTTTAGTATATGTAGTATTTGAGGGGTTTTCTGGCATCGTAGCAATTTTTTTTAAATCTAACATTTCTCAAAAGTAATTGTAAAAATAATCACATCCTCAACAGTGGAAAGCGTCAACGGAAAACACGTGTTCTCTTCCATACTCTCGCACCACAGAAGCACATACCGAGCTCTTAGAACTCGGTAAGCCACTGAAGCTGAGCTCGGTAGCTACTTCCGCGTAGGGCCGTTCCTGAGGCAGGGCGACAAGGGCTCCTGCCTAGGTCCCATGGCAAAAAGGGGCCCCTGTTTTTTGCAATGTTTTTTTTGTTGTAAATCATGCTACTCATTTTAGTCATCTAATTAAACAAGCATATTTATTATTATACAAGGACATACACATAGATATGTAGTCATAATTTTTCAATTTCCAAATATAAGTTAGAACTTTGCAATGGTTTTTAAATGGCGCAATTGAGTTATTCTACATCGCGTTTTAATCAACCTTTTTTTAGAGCTTTTATTGGTGCGTATTTTTCATAAGTAGTGCAGAGTACACTATTAGTTTACAAGTCAATGCACTTTTATTTTTAACTCCACATATTTACATATATTTCTAGTAATGAAATTTTGATAGAATGGTATTATAGTCGACAAATTAGCATAAATCACTATTATTTTTTTCGTTTGGAAAGGTTCAATTTTCTTTCAACTACATACAAATTGTGATACATTATATAACTACAAATTTTGTAGGATTTATAAACTTTTATTTGGCTAAATTACTTTATAGTTTATGTGAAATAAACTAATAAAGGGTCGTTGCTTCACCCTAGGCCCCTAAAACATCAAGACCAGCCCTGCTTCCGCGGTGTGAGAGTATGATATGTGACATGTGTTATTTGCCGACGCTTCTATGATCGGGAATGATGCTATTTCTACAAATACATTCAGAAGGAAGATAGATTTACAGACAAAGTTATACTGTGGCTAGAAAAGTAATGACTTTATGGATTTATCTGGACGAGCCGACTAGGCCGGACCAGGATGGAGTTGTGTGATCCTCACAACCTGCTCCAACACACGGCTAGCTCTGCTGGTCGTGCTCACACGGTGATGTGTGCGTCGGTTTGTGTGATGCGTGTTGGCAACTGCTCGGTTGTTGTTGGTTTGCTCTAGCGCCTTTGCGTGCAACTGCAGTGGGAATGTGCTGTATCAATTCCTTCCTGGTTTCAGAACCAGATCTTTCGGCCCTCAAGGCATTTTTTTTAAGAAATTTTATACTACATTATTAATAGTAAAAGTGATAGTGAAAAATTAAATCTAATCATTGATATCGGGAATATTATAGTTTTTTTTTCTAATCCCGATCCCCATCCCTTGCATCGCCGCCCATCTGTTAACGTCGACGCACCATCCACCATTCCCATCTGCTAACGCCAACGCCGCCGCCGCCACCGCCACCGTCCCCATTCATGCACTTGCTATAGGCCATCTAAGACTATCTCCAGCAAGAACCATGAGTTGGTTTCGTGGTGGTTCGAGCTTTTCTAGGCGTGCTCATCAGGCTATGCTGCTGGAGGATGAAGAGGAAGATCTGCTTGTGCGCATTGCCATTGAGGAGGAGGAACTAGCAAGACAAGACAGCCCCACGTGGGGCTCGGTTCTGGCAGGCGGTGGTGCACCGACGACACCTGGAGGGTGCGGCGAGGCTATACAATGACTACTTCTCCAACGCGCCCGTGTACGGCCACGTATTCTTCAGGCGTAGGTATGTGAGAGGTGGTCCTTTTCGACTACGACACCCTACCATTTCACTTATATGTGCTATGCCCTTCCAGGTTTCGGATGAGCAAGCAACTCTTCGTTAGGATTGCAAATGCCGCCGAGGCCCATGATGATTGGTTCGGCGAAGAGAGATGGCGCGGAAGGCTCGGGTTGTCTTCTCTTGAAGATGACCGCCACTATCCGTCAACTTGCATACGGTATCTCCGCGATGCTCTCGACGAGTACGTTCGTATTGGGGTAGCACGACCATTGAAGCCTCAAGAAGTTTGTTCGGGCCGTAGTCGAGGTATTCAAGGATGAGTACCTCCGAGCCCCTACGCAGGCTGACACGGAGCGTCTGCTTGCCGTTGGGGCGGCGCGAGGATTTCCTGGGATGCTTGGCAGCATCGACTGCATGCATTGAATTGGAAGAATTGCCCAAGGCATTGCAGGCCAATTTACAGGGCATACTCGCAAGCCCACATTAGTTTTGGAGGCTGTGGCCTCATACGATCTATGGATCTGGCACGCCTTCTTCGGCATGCCAGGTAGCCTCAACGACATTAATGTGTTGCATAGGTCTAACATTCTTTCCAGGTTAACCGATGGTACTAGCCCCCCGTGAACTACACCATCAACGGCAACACGCATTTAAATGGGGTACTATCCGGCGGACAGATTTACCCGAGTGGGCCACCTTTGTGAAACCTATTCAGGCGGCTCGAGGGAACAAGCGTGTCCATTTCGGCAATGCGCAAGCTGCGGTGCGCAAGGACGTGGAGCGAGCTTTCGGTGTACTGCAAGCTCGCTTTGCTATTGTTAGCGGACCTGCCAGATGTTGGGACCAATGCACCTTGCACGACATCATGACTGCATGTATCATCATGCATAACATGATTATTGAGGATGAGAGGGAAGGTCCCACCCAGGAATTCGTATACGACTTCATGGATGAACTCGTCCCAATCTCACGTCCGCGTGCAGGTCTGTCCTCCATTTCGTCGAGGCAACACAACAGATCCGTGACAGGAAGAAACATCGCCAGCTTATGGACGACCTTGTGGAGCACCTATGGTCCATTCATGGAGGGGACTAGGTTTCGTTATGTCTATCTTGTGCCGACTTCTCGCTCATGTACTACATGTATGTGCAACGCCTTGTAGATCGCCAGAGCAAAGAAATCTCGATTATGTAGTACCAATGTCACTTGTATCGCAATGTACCGTAATCACGATGTAATGGAATAAACAGGGAGATGTGTAAGTTCAACCGAGCAAACAAGTCATCCATTTATAGTAGCACACACTAGATTAACCATGCAGTACAAAATCTTACTTAAGCATCACACACGTAACTAGGAAAACATAGAGCTTGCCAGAGTCTATCCAAATATCACGGGCCATACCTCCTGACAACAATCTCAGCCTTGCGACGCAAGAAGTACTCACGAGATGCCTCGTCCATGGTACTGATATCCATCGCCATGATCTTGTTATCCTCGGCGTGCCTCTTGATGGACACCTCCTCACGCCATAGTTCTACCAATTCTGCCTTGTGCTTGTTCAGTTGTGTCAACTCATCTTTGTACGTGCCGCTGACCATGCTGCCCGAAGACGTGCTGCCCAATCCACCCCGTGCCCGAGCCTTCCGTGCGGCATCACGGCCAAGTGGCCTAGATGAATCTGGAGTTCCACCGCTCATCTCTTGGTACGGTGCCGGTGAAGTAGACACTTCAACAGCACTGCACCGTGCGGAGGAGCCTTGCTCAGTCTTCTGTCGCTTTGCATCTATGTGAGCGCACCACTTCGGGTGCTGACTGAGAGTGGACCAAAGATGCAGAAAACCAAATGACCTTCCCTCGATTTCCTTGAACATCTTCATCGCCATGGCAATCTTGCAATGGGCAAATAAGCAAATGCATAAGAGCACGTCACACCAAACAAAAATTATACATAACAAATGGCAATAGAAATTTGTTATTTACCCTGTTTTCGAGAGTAGTGCCGCTAGGGTGAATCTCGTCGACCTTCGCCATGTAAGCTGCAAATTTGCTCAAATTCGCACTAATGTGGGACCAGTGATTAATTAAACCCTTCTCAGACCTCGGAGTCCAGTCCGCAGTGGCATGTTCCTCACAATACTTCACAATGTTGCCCAAGAGGTCTCGGTACCGATCGATGCCAACAATAGAGTCTTGGCTCACATTCAACTATGCGGACATTAGCAGCTCTTCCTCCCCTGCCTTCCATGTTTTCCTCGAAGTCTTCGGCGTGCCCTGCTTCTTCTTACCCTTTGCTGAACTACTATCCACCCCAGGGGGGTGACACCAACCCGGGGTGAAGGACGACACCGGCAACGGCGGGGTTGGCTGGCCCCCAGGATCATTACAATTCATGTTGTCACCTGCCTCATTGAGCAGACTCTGGAGAAATGGATCCATGATATTCCTGTTTACAAATTCCATGATAAACAAGTTTAGTACGCAGTGCACAGACTAAACAATAGAAAGTTGTCACATTCGAACATAATGTAGATAGCAATAGACAGGACACACGACGTTAGACATGGCAAGTTGTCACGTTCCATCATGACATTACATAATAATGCAAAGCGCACGAAACATTAGACATGGCAAGTTGTCACCTTCCACCAGAATTCTACACACACACCGCCATACATAACATCCACCGCACGTATTAGCCGCGGAGATGGCCAGAGCGGTCGGACTCCCATCCATCATGCTCGGATCCCTCCGAGCTAGCCCCATCAGCGCCGGTCTGATATGGCACCGGTGGTTCCACATAGTCAGCAGGGAGAATGTTGTCAGGATCGATGTCCATCGAAGGATCAACATCCCCATGATGGCCTGCATTCTCCGCTGCTGCCACAACATCTGCAGCTTTGATGCTTAGTTCGTCCAAGGAAGTAGCGATGGCATCCACAATGAGCGGTATGAAGTTCAGTCGATAGAATGGCAACACTGTGCCGGGCTGAAATTATCTTTTACTATATTCCTAAGAGCTTCGACCTCCAACTGAACATGTTTTTCCATGCTTCGCAGAAATGCTAGGAGCGTTCGTTCATCCATCTACAAAAATAATACATGTCATGTTGTCTACAAGTACATATCTTGTGTAGTTCCTGACCACGACTTACTCATTGCCTAGCAAAGTCCATGGGAAAAAAACATGTAAACATGATAGTTAGGTACTTACAGCAGCCTAATGCATAGGGCATAGTTCAGCTTTGGACCCAACCAGCACATGATTAAACTCCAGCTTTGGACCCTACCAGCACTTGATGTATACTGGTCTATACTGTTTTGTATATGAAATGCTGGAGGAAGCAAAGAAACAATATACATGCTCCAGCCAGCTCCAGAAATCCTAAGTGATTGAAAATCCTATGTAGCTGCTGAGTCAGAAAGCTAGGGGCATATAGAGATTCCATATGCAGAATTTCTGCATTATGCAATGAAGGGACAAACAGGAAATGTGAAATCGAACTTGAGTGAAAGTAAATAAAAAATAAACGAAAAGTGGAACCTAAAGAGAACCTTCACAATTTCATGGGAGAAAGACTGGCATGAGGAACCTAAACCTTCCACTATAATTTCCCAAGTAAAACATGCAAGTTCCGAAATCTTGTAGGCCCTGACTTTGTGAACAACTATTTCGAAGGTTTAGTTATGAATGTTGCATATGCACACACCTGAGTAGACACAGAAAAATTGAATTGCCTCGTCCAATGCTAGGCTAATGTACTGAACACTAGATGAAATAGCTGACCGAATTCTTAGTAATAAAATCACAAAGCATGATGCATCACAGTTTTGTTGTTCCTTTTCCCCTGCATTTTATGTTCTTAACAAAACATAACAAATTTCATCTAGTTTTCATGTCCTTCCCATGTAATAGAGCTTGAATATGAAACCCCATCCCATTCCTAGAATCAAGGGGCAGACTCATCTGAATATTCCAAATACAATTCCTACCTTGCAACCGAATGGAACAAGAATCAATTTATTACAATGAAGCACAAACCACAGGTGTAATGATTTTAGGGAGTACGAAGTCATGGCTGGACCACAAAAACTGGAAATTGCACGATAGTTTCCATGGTGGCCGCCCAAAATTCTAAAACTCGTACCAGGTAAATCAGATCGAAGAATAAACAAGGACTTGCATTTTAGCTCGAAGAACTGGACTCAGATCAAGCTTTAGGGTTCATGGCGGCCGCCCGAAACCCTAAACCAATAATCGACCGTAGATCGGGACCCGACGTGCACCATTACCTCCAAAATCCGGTCACCATTGACAAATTCGTCAACAAATTCGCGCGGAGAGGACGGGGAAATTTTTACCTCGCGTAGAGCCGGTTGTGGACTCCGTGCACGCCGGTGAAGACGCCTTGGTCCCCCCTCTTGAGCACCCACTGCCGCTGCCTTCTTCGCCTTCCGCCGCCACTTGCCGTCGTCGACACCTTGTCGCCCGGTGCCTCGCCGCCCGACTCTCTTCCTCTTCCGCCCACAAGAAGAAGCCCCTCCACCCGCTCGTCGAGTCGACGGGAGAGGCGAGAGAATCTCCCCCGCCTGGGATTCTCTCTCTTCTCCCTTCCGATCCGCGCGCGTGAGGAGAAGCCGCTGGACGCTCGGCCTCGTCCCCTTCCGCCCTCTTTTCCCATCACGAAGCGAAGACGCTCGGGACGGGAACTCGCTGGAGATAGTCTAACGCCCCTCTAGCGTTCCGCCTCCCCATCCCTTGCTCTGTCACCTCCCCATCTGGCGCGCCTTCATCGTATCCGCCGCGGCATCCGTCGTCCAAGTAGAGTCGCCGCAATGCCCTCCGTGAACGCAACCACAGCCAAAGCGGCCGCCCAAAACCTGGCATTACGCAGTCGCACACCCGCCCCCGCCTGCCGCCCGCCTAGGAGCCACTGCGACGGCGCGCCGCCTCCTGGTGCTATGCCAACCTTCTGCCGTTGTCATTCGAGGCCATTGTCTCCACATCCCTAGGTAAATTGTTTGAGCCATGTGATATCCTCTCGATCATTTGTGAACTTGTGGTTGTTCCGGATGTTCTTTTCTTTTTCTTTTATGTAATGCATTGTTGCGATTCTTGCGATTGCTTTTTGTGTGTGCACGGAAAGATTATGTCAATGCGAAAGAATTTGCATGGGCTTATGCTACACCGAGAAGTTTCAGATTGAATTAGTTCAAATCAAATTTTCCACAATAAAATTTCTCTATCCGATTGTTCTGTTCCTGATTGTTTTTAACTGATAGTATTGTAAGTACACTTCCCGTAAAGTTATTAATAGTTTTGTTAAAAGCGAAGTTATAAAATCAAATTATTGACATCAAAAAAATTATTTTTCTCTCAATCTCCTTCCACTTCAGCGAGGCTCCATCCACCACCCAACAAGCGGCCGCTTAGGCCGTATACGGTCACCATCAAACTTCCTGGATTGATTTCTTCCTCAGCATGCCAATTCATTTTCGGGGTTCATCAAAACAGAAATTTGAATCGCCTTATGATTTCATTTCCATGTTAAGATATTTCATTGGCAACCAAACAAAAAAAAATTGTAACCGCAAGCAATTAGGGTATATTTGGATGCTAGGGAAAAGAAACCATGGAAAAAATTTCCTAGAGGGAATTTTGAAGGCATATTGAATCCTCCTCAATCCTAGAGGAAATCTTTCTAGCCAGGAAGAAAATCCTTACTTCTATTTAGGAACAGTAGGGATAAAAATCCCGACCATGCAAAAATTTTGTAAAAAAAATGTAAAATTCAAAAACAACGTCACAATTAAACAAGTCACATATTGTATGTAACAACAAAAAATTTCTTCACAGAGATTTCAGAAGAACAATGGGCTCAACAGTACCATTATATTTTTTCACCACAGAAGAAATTTCATTCAGAATTTGACATATTAAACGCATACCATCATCTAGAAAGAAAAAGAAAAGAACACATGCTGAGAAACCTCTGACAGCTGCATAAATCAGATCACTCGCAGTGAATATGGAAACATAAATCTTCTGGAGAAGCTGCAAATGAGATGTACAAAAGTAGAACAAAGTACATATAAAGTGAAAACTGACAGCAGAACCAATCTGAAACATAAAACATTTGAACCACAATGCCATCATTGACATGACACCAATGACACCTAGTTTCCATTCCATATATGCCAAAAAGGTAGGAATCAAATCCTATGCTATCAGAACTTAGAAGGCAATACAGGGAAGTTGGGATCATAAAAACATTCCAGAAATCGCATGATGGATTTTGTACTGAAAATGCTAGCAAACTATACACTGAAAATAAGCTTAGTTAGCATTTTACACAGCTTACAACATAATGCATTTATTCCGCTGGAAAGTAAAATGATACATTAGAAATTTTAATTCTAGTGTATCATTTTAAACCCATGTAAAAGATAGTCTAAAATAGAACACTTGGTAGTCTACACAAGAACAATTGTTCTATAAAATTACTACAAGAATGTGACATAGAAATGGGGCCAGTATGTGTTTTCAGCAAAATAGGTTATGCATGCATATGCAGTTATGCACAGATGCAGAACACATTTCATCAGCTAGAATTATCAACTGAAATGATAAGAAGAATTCTAAATGAACCAGGTTTTGTTCATCCTACAATATGATGATCCCAAGCAAGACGCAATTTTCCCAACAATACGGAGGACAACCATCGCATTCAGCTCATGAAACATGTTATACGCAGGACAAATTTCAAGTGTTTTGTCAGATTAGCAGCTGTCCGTTAAAAGATGGTTGTCATCTTGCCATGCACATGACAAATCAGTGGTATCAACTGAAAGCTGTTTATGAGGATCAAATAGATACTGCCCTCGACAAACTTTACGTTGCCATATATCGAATCCTAGGATCTCAAATGAGCTGAGTAGCGACAAAGAAATTCCTATGAGTAACAAATGCAACCAGAATACAGATAACTAATCGTCTAATCCAACCAACTCACTAAGAAATACTATGCAGCCAAATCATATTGTCATTATCCGACGAAATCCCCTACAGGCAGCTCAGGAGCACCAATTAACATGCACACCAAACCCCTGATTTCCACCATGCATGCAAAGCTAACCATCTACATACCGAACACCAGACGACGTACGTAATCAAAATGTAGCTCCTCTGCTTAACCAACCTACTACAACAAATTTCATCAATGTTGTGCGACCTATAAGCCACAATATACCACCTCAATATAACAAGAACCCCACCTTACGAAGCACTAAACTAGCAGCACACTAGCACAAGAAGCATAAATTTTCCAAATAAACATCAACAGCTAGATCAACTCATCTGTTAAACCTACAGTCCGAGCATCCTAGACAAGATACTAAAACTCCACAAGTGGAATAGATAACAAACTAACTAACACCAGTACACCACTAAGGCAGCGACAATTAATAATAGCAGCACTGGTCTCATCTTATATCCTAATCAAGCATGTCATGCACTAGAACCAACTTAGTAAGAACCAGGAAGCTAGTAAACAGGGCACAAAAAGATCGAGGAACCAACCGCCACCTCACCTTTCTTCACCTTGATGGCCTTCCCGGAATGCGATCGCCGCACGTGCCTCACCCCACCACCTCCCCCACCGCCGCCTCTCGCGGCGACGGTGGCTGAGGCGGCGCGCTGCTGCTCGTACTGCTGCAGGAGTGAGGAGATGGTGCCCCCCGCCGGCGAGCGTGAGGATGCGAGCGACAGCGTCTCCACTTTCTGCACCACGATCCGCAGCTTCTCCCGCTGCTCCTACGTCAGGAACCCCTCCTTCATCGGTGACGCCATCCCCGCCGGCCACCCTCCTCCTAATCCACCACCACCTGCAACAATCACACCACCAAATCAACGCCGCATCAGTGTCAGCCACGCCGAAATGGGGAGCCGGGGAGGTTCGAAACCTAACCCTATCTAGGGCTTCCGTCGCGGATCGAGCCTGGGCGCCCCCAACCCGTGCGCGAGATTTGTGTGAGCGGCGCGAGAGGAGGCAGCGTGAGCGGAGGAGCTGTCGCGAGAAGAGTCGCTGGCGCCGTTGCGAGAGGCTCCGTCGGGCGAGGAGGCGACAGGGAAAGCGACCCCGACGCGAGGAGTCGTGGAATTTTTTCCCGTGGAAAGGGGATGGATTGGGCTAAGAAATCCCAGTCTGGTGGGCATCCAAATACATTTTTTACCAGCCCAAGAAAAGTAGCCCAGTAAATTTTCAGCCTAGGGAATAGGCCGAGATCCCGGTCGAGATTTGGGCTCCCAAACAAGTCCTTAAGGGGCTCCGATCCAAACTGACCCTTATTTCAAGCCTAAACTCACCGCCTTGGCCCAGCCCATTAAATCTATCGGGACAGGCTATAACAAAACAGGGCTGGGCCTGAGCTCTGACAGCAAAAGCTCAGCTTCTTTTAGGGCGCTCTATGCTGGGCCTACATAGGCTCATCCATCACAAAGTAACTGCCCAAAATGGGACACTACATATTGACATGCCCGCCATAATTGGGCTCGGATAACGGACTTGAAAAATTCTGAGTTGGGCTGTTTCCGAAACCAGGGTTAACAAAATCGAGAAAATCATTTAAAAATCACGAAAATCGAGCATCAATCCGGTATGATATTTGAAACCACTCGGTAAACCGGTGAAGTTCAAATTTAAATTCAATTTTTTAAAATAATTTATTAAAAAAGTGTTAAAATTTTTGGAAAATTTTTTGTGAGGTCCTGAGGCAATACTAATGATGTTGTAAAATTTTTAGATCATTATCAGACCTGTGTATTTTCTAAATTTCTGACAGTGCTATTGTTTTTTTAGGGCACTAAATGAAGTATAATATTTCTACAAATTTTTGTGTGAGGTCTAGAGTCAATGCTAATGATTCTGTAAAATTTTCAGATGATGATCAAACCTATGTATTTTTTGAAAATTCTAATAGTGCTCTTCTAAAAATTCGGACCAATGTAATTTTTTTTATTTTCTAGGGGCACTAAATGAAGTCTAATATTTATAAAATTTTTACTACATGATCCTTGGGAACTCTTTATTATACCATTAAAATTTGATAGTATGATTAAGCATGTAATTTTTTTTATAAAAATCTGACAGTGTCTCTGTTCTTTTTCATTAATTGAGGATTTTGAAATTTCAGAAGCACTAAATTATTTGAAAAATTGTTTAAATTTCTCTGAGATGTTTTACATATTGATTTGGATTTTTTTCCTTTGGTGTGCTGAAAATCGAATATAATCGCTCAGAAAAAAGAAGAAAATCACTCGAAAATCGATAAAATCGCTCGATTTTATTTTTCTTCGCCATTGTTTGACCATTGAATTAAAAAAATTTGAATTTAAATTTCTTCGATTTCTACCGATTTTTGATTGGATTTTGCCAATTTTCGAAAATTAAAAATTGTTAGGAAATCGCCCTGCCCGAAACTAGTGCTTCCGTCCAGGTTTCGGCAGGAAGCTGAATAGCTGAACTATCACCAGATCGCTAGGCTTCCGTCCAAAATTGAAGTTTTACACTTGGTGCTGACGTGCACTAATTTTAGGAGGTTATTCGGCTGTGCTTTTCTCTTAACGCAAATAACTGCACTGCAGTACAACATTTTTGGCTTTATTTTCCCGACAACTTATTAAAGAAAAGGCCAAATTGACGTGACAACATCTACCTATGCACTGGAAGTCCGGAATTACTCAACCACAGCTAAGCTTAGCTTAGCTTGCCTCTCTGGTTGTTTCTTCCTTTTGGTTAACTGAAAGATTTGGCCATTTCGTTTGAAACAAACGAATTAACTGATGACTGAAACCGAGCTAATTAAGACGGGACGGGACGCATCACCACACAACAGCGTTGCTCGTTTTGCCTCGTTCGTGCAGTTACTAGTAGCGGTGCTAGTATACATTATCTTTTACATAAATCTTAAAAGAAACGAAGGGATAAGTAATAAGTATCTATTCTTTATTTATACTTTAATATTTATACAATATTAAAATAATAATATATAGAAGCACTTCTCAATTACTTAACTTGCGCGCACATGTAAAACACAGGTAAGCGAGTCCCTGACGAATCCTATCTCTCTACATTGCCGTTTGGATAATGGGTATATGATAGATTGGGATATGAGTTGGATACGAGGATGTGGGTTTTGGCCTTTTGGGCTAGGATATGAGCTTGTAATCCTATTTTCTTGTTTGGATAATGGGTAGAAGATAGATTGGGATAGGAACTTTTAATCCTACTCTCCAATGTATTTTTCAGTCAAAACCCACCCCTCCCCTTGGGTTAGGATCAGTGAGAAATGAGCTGATCTTATCCCAGTCCACATCCCATCTCATTTCCCATTCCCCTCAGGTTAAAGACATTCTTTCCTCCTATTTTCCATTTTCACCTATCAGAACTCACGAACCTAAGGTAAAAACACTGTTCATGGCACTATACGTGTCCCTGGTAAATAAATTTTGTTGCCCCCTGCCTCTATGGCTCTATGGACGCAAAGAGAGCTAGCAAGTTACTTGGCTCGCTCGCTGCTGTGGAAATTACTCCCAACCCAAGGTACATTTACATTGTTGAGTTGAAGCAAGGAGTAAAAAACCATCGCATTTCCTCCTTATGCCTATATATCATTTTTTCCGTATGCCTATATCAATGTTTAAGCGATACAAGCTCCAATAATTTTGTGAATTCATCGTTTATCTAATTTCATAAACCTTATTTTTTTTGCAAATCTAGCTCTCTCTCTCATGTAAGAGAGCACTGAAGTTTGTCAGTGCCGCAGCAGCTTGTGTAGCCATCATGACAAGAGAGCTTCCGTGCTACCTAGCCACGGCAGCGGCGCTCGCTCGCCCCCACGCTCCCACGGTCGGCAGGTTGCTCCAACGCTCGCCTACGCTGCCGTAGTAGCCGCCAAACTTCCGCGCTCGCTAGTTGTGGTAGGGGACACGTGTTGCTTACCGTGTCTTCCGCGGTGGGGGCGAGAGGAGTGGGAAGGGTTTGCGAATGCATGTATGAAAAAGTTAGATTTGCAAAAAAAATAAGTTGTGAGGTTAGATAAGGGGTTTCTAATTTTGTCAACTAAAAAAAGAAAAGTGGGAAAGTTAAAAAAAAAAGCCTTGCGAACGCAACGACAGAATGTGATCCCAATCACCATTTCTCAGCACTATCGATATCTGTGTGTATCGCTTGGATGCCAGCATAAAAATTCAATTGGGTTCACATCCGGTGTTCGGCCGCGGTCAATTTCTAAGATAGATTTAATGGTGTCGAAACATGTCAAATGGTCTAACAAATACTAGTAACGTTTACGTTAGCCTATCGAACCACGTCAAGACTCTATTTTGGAACACGAAAGAAATGGTACAGTACACGACGTGGAATGTTCGGGAACACCTCGACTGCACAAGAAACGTGAGCCCTCATGGCTCATGACACACCACTCCATCTTCCGTGCGCGTGAGCACAAAAACCATCGTAGGAGAACGGCACCAGCTTCAAAGAAAAGGAAAAAACCAAACGGAAAGAAAGGATCGGAATTGGTTTGATTAAAAGGTTCAAGAAAAAAAAGAGAAGGCTTTTTCAGTGTGCCGTTGCTGTTCGGCTGGCATTGCAAATCTCCAAGCAAGAGGTGTTGCGCTGCGCTGCGTTCCATTTTTAGTTCTTTCCTGGTGAGGGGGGAGAGGCCAGAGAGAGCAGGATCGAGGGGGGCAGGCAGGCGGCGCTAGGTGGTGTTGGTGGGTTTTGCGGGGTTTTGGCAATGGAGATGGCCCTCCGGCCGCAGAGCCCCCTCTGCCCTCGCGGCAGGCTGGCGCTCGTCGTCCGGCCGGTCGGTAGCCGCGGCGGCGGCCTCAAGCAGGTACGATGATTATGTTCTTTACAGCTCTTGATTCCTGCTGTTCTTGTGGTTCTTGATTGGTTTCTTGATACACGAAATGAACGTTCCTGCTTTGGGAGGTTGAGACGCATTTGGCATTTGGTGTGGCGTGTGCGATTATTTTACTTCGTTTCTTTGATCTCCCTGTTTCTGTTGGGCTGCGATTCGTGCGGTTTTGATTATATTTTTCATCTCGGGAACTTTTCTCTTTGGAAATCAAGGTGAATTTCGCGCCATGGGTTTCTTTCCTGGGTTTTCTTACGGTTCTTGGGAGGGTTTTGATTGTCATCATTCCTGAAATTTTGGTTCTTGTTGTGATTTGAATTGCATATAGGGTGAAAAAAATGACGTGATTCTTGTGTTTCTGTCTGTATGATCATTTAAAGGTTTCTTGTTTGGGATAATGCTGGTCAATGTGAAGTGAAAATTTCCTCGTGAAAAAATGAAGCGAATTTGGGGAGAAATACTTTGTCTGCACCTTTTGGTTTGTTCATAGGTTCAACTCTTTCTGTATATGATGCGAGCATGATCAAATTTCTATTAATTGGACTTTGGCTGCCAACAGAATGAGTGAAATATACCCTTGCTATGCATTTTCTGAGTGTACATGAATCTGTAGCTAGAATTGTGCCAATGTGTTTGCGCCATTTGAAACGAAAGGGATAAAAGCGATTGTATGCTTTCAGAATCAACAGTGAAATTTGTTCTTGCTGAGAAGTGAGGGCAGAAGGCAGTTCAGTAGAATTCAGTGATTTTTTTTAACATTTAGCATCTGAGAGGCATAAAGAATTTGACAGTGATTAAATGACATTCAGATTTCAGTTCTGATTCTTCGTAACTGCAGTTCTGATTCGTTGAAGCTTTACTTCAAAAAAAGATACTTTTATATTGAAACATCTTTAGCTGCAAAACTTACTTTTTTTCTTCTCAGTCTTTCTTGATGGCTAGCAGATATACTGGAAGCAGGATTGTTCGATGCATGGTAGCAAGTTCAGGTTTGGGGAGTAGTTTATCGAAAGATTATTGAGTATGTTAGCTGTCCTGCTAAGCTCATGTTTGTCGAAATTGCATCATGTAGATTGTCCTAACAGGAAATCAAGGAGGATGGTATCTCCTCAGATTAAAGTCACTGCCTTTAGAGGATACGCTCCAAGAATCACTGTTGAATCGAGCACCAAGAAAAGAGAACACGGCAATAGTGATGAAGAAACTCTTGATACATACAATAGGCTGTTAAGTACTGATGAAGAAGAATGGACAGGTAGTGGAGAAGTAGAAACTGCTGAAGTGGATTTGTCTCAAAATGCTTCAAGCAGTTCAACAATGGGGGAAGTGGATGCGGCAGATGAAGACATATTTGAGGTGGATTTGCCCGGAAATGCATTGAGCAGTGTAACAATGGGGGAAGTGGACATGGTGTACGAAGCTGGGCTTGAAGAAGACATATATGAAGTGGACATGCCAGGAAAGGCATTGAACAATTTAACAATGGGGGAAGTGGACGCGGTGGACGAAGCTGGAATTGATGAAGACTTATTTGAGTTGGACTTGTCAGGAACTGCATTGAGCAGTGCAACAATGGGGGAAGCAGACGTGGTGGATGAAGCTGGGGTTGAAGAAGACATATTTGAGGTGGATTTGTCAGGAACTGCATTGAGCAGTACCGCAATGGGGAAAGTGGTTGCAGTAGATGAAGCTGCGGCTGAAGAAGACATATTTGAGGTTGATTTGTCGGGACTTGCATTGAGCAGTGCAACAATGGGGGAAGTGCATGCGGTGGATGAAGCTGGGGCTGTACAAGACACATTTGAGGCCGATTTGTCGAGAAATGTTTTAAGCAGAGCAACAAACAGGGAAATGGATGTGGTGAATGAGAATAGGGCTGAAGAAGTCACATTTGAGATGGGTTTGTCAGGAAATGCTTCAAGCAGTGCAAGACTAGGGGTAGTGGATGAAGCTAGGGCTGAAGAAGAAACATTTGAGATGGGTTTGTTAGGCAGTGTTTCAGTCAATCCAAAACATATGGTAGTGGATTCGGTGGATGAAGCCGTAGCTGAAGAAGAGACTTACCAACAGCATCCAGCACTGTCTTCAACATCCATGGAGGGCAAGGCCATTGATGAAACACATGTAAGTTTGAAGCCTGAGCTGATGCCACTTGTCAGCGTCCAGGAAAAAGACATATCAATTTTTAGTGTTCATGAGCAAGAAGGATCAATTGTTAATTTCCATGAACAAGAGCAAACGATTATTGCTTTTGATGAACAAAACCAGCCAATTGCCGGATTCCCCAGACAAGACCAATCTGCTACTGAATTTCCTGAGCAAAACCAATCCATTGTTGCTTCCCATAAACAAGACCGATCAATTGGTGATTTCCCTGAACAAAACCATTCAATCGTTGGTTCCCATGAACAACATAAATCAATTGTTGATGTCCCTGAACAGATCCAATCCATTGTTACTTCCAGTAAACAACACCAATCAATTCTTGCTTTCCGCAAACAAGATCAATCAATTGTTGATGTCCCTGGACAGATCCAATCCATTGTTGGTTCTAGTAAACAACATCAATCAATTGTTGCGTTCCGCAAACTTGACCAATCAATTGTTGATGCCCCTGATCAGATCCAATCCATTGTTGGTTCTAGTAAGCAACTCCAACCAGTTGTTGCTTTCCGCAAACAAGATCAGTCAATTGTTAGTGTCCCTCAACAAAAACAATCCATAATTGGTTTCCATAAACAAGATCTATCAATTGTTGGTTTCAGTGAGCAAAACCTATCAATTGTTGGTACCTCGGGAGAGGGTCAAACGAAGCAAGTGGCTATTGTTGGTAGACATGATCCGTTGCATGTGAAGGGAGTGGAATCTAAGGATGGAGATTACACATCTCAAAAAACAGATGGGGATGCGCTTCGTGTAAAGTTTGATGTTGACAATTTGTTGCAGAAACATAAAGCAGATAGCACGGAAAAAGGAATGGAAATGACAACTGGCAAGAAAGTTGACGAGGAACATCTTTCCATTACTGAAGATCAGATGAGGATAAGTGCCGCTGAAGAGCAGAGGATGGTTACCGAGGATGGGATTCCTATGGCTGAAGTTGAAATGGGGATAGGTGATAAACTCCAACATGTGCTTTCTGAAGAAGAGCTTTCGTGGGCTGAAGATGAAGTGGGGTTAATTGAGGATGAAGAACAGTATGAAGTTGATGAGACCTCTACGTCTGCTGAAACGGATATCCATGGGTCAACACAGGACGATGTGGATCCACAAGCACTACGGATGATGCTTCAAGAACTTGCTGACAAAAACTATTCGATGGGAAACAAGCTTTTCGTTTCTCCAGATGTCGTGAAAGCTGATTCAGTTATTGATCTTTATTTAAATCGTAACCTATCGGCTTTGGCCAGCGAGCCTGACGTCCTCATCAATGGAGCATTCAACGATTGGAGATGGAGGCTTTTCACCGAAAGATTGCACAAGAGCGAATTGGGAGGGGATTGGTGGCATTGCAAACTGTACATACCCAAGCAGGCATACATATTAAACTTTGTGTTCTTTGACGGTCGCACAGTCTATGAAAATAATGATAATAATGATTTTGAGATACAAATTGAAAGCACTATGGATGAATATTTGTTTGAGGATTTTTTGGTTGAAGAAAAGCAAAGGGAACTTGAGAGACTTGCTACTGAAGAAGCTGAAAGGAGGAGACAGGCTGAAGAACATCAGCGAATGGAGGAAGAAAGGGCTGTAGATGAAGCTGACAGGGCACAAGCAAAGGCTGAGGTAGAGATGAAAAAGAATAAATTGCACAATATGTTGGGTCTAGCCAAAAGATGTGCTGATAACTTGTGGTACATAGAGCCTAGCACATATAGACGAGGGGATAATGTCAGATTGTACTATAATAGACACTCGAGGCCACTTGTGCATAATACTGATATTTGGATGCATGCTGGTTACAACAATTGGACTGATGGGCTCTCCATTGCCGAAAGACTTGTTAAATGCGATGACAAAGAAGGTGATTGGTGGTATGCAGATGGTACAGCATCTCACACTTTTCCCCACTTGGTATCGTATAGCATTATGACATACTTTCTGATGCTAGCATAGTGCTCCTATAAATATACAATGGATTTCCTTGTTTTAGTAATACCATGAATAAAAAAGTGTAGTAACTTAAGCATATAAGCTTTGCAGTTACCTACTGATGTTGGTTTCTTAAAGTACATACCTGATGAGAGGAATGTAATATCTATCTTAGATGCTAAAAGTTTGCTATGTACTCCATTAAACACATCAGTAACACCTAGTATTTCTTTATGTACAGTTATTTTACCTGAAAAAGCATTTGTGTTGGACTGGGTTTTTGCTGACGGGCCACCAGGGAGTGCAAGGAATTATGACAACAATGGTCGACAGGATTTTCATGCTATTCTTCCGAACATCATGACTGAGGAAGACTATTGGGTGGAAGAGGAACATGGCATCTATACACGGCTTCTGAAAGAGAGGAGAGAAAGGGAGGAGGCTATAAAAAGAAAGGTTAGTTGCAACAGAATCTTTGCATATACATTTGGATCATTTTAACAAGGATTGCATAACTTGGTTCTGGTGTACTCTGTCGGGTAAACACTAACCAGTGGAACTTGTCTGTAGCTGACCAATACCACATCTAAAATTACAAGTTACAACTTCATCCATGGCCAAATTTGACCACGGCAAATCACTATTGGCTGTTAACCAGCTGAAAGCTGGCAAATTTCATCTATTTTTAACTATTTTCCACATTCAAATATATGGTTCCACCAAAATTTATCCGAACTCACCTTGTAGTCTTCCAGAAACAGCAGAACTAACTTGACCATTTAGATCAATCTTCACTTCAAACTCGTAAGTTAATTCCCTATTGGAGCTGACTCGTAAGTTTGTTCAGTAATTGCTGATGACCCATACACTTAGCACCATTTATTCAGAAGTTTGGTTGTACAACTTTATAATGTCCAACACAAAAGTAATTGTTCTTTTTGGTGGATATATCTGACGTTTGAACATTAGATATGATCAGTATTCTTTTGTTGACTTTTGTCCTTTTTGCTTGCACAGTCCGAGAGAAGTGCAAATATGAAAGCTGCCATGAAGGAAAAAACTATGAGAATGTTTCTACTTTCCCAGAAACACATTTTTTATACTGAAC
The DNA here is from genome assembly GCA_036346275.1 of Otatea glauca. NCBI lineage: Eukaryota > Viridiplantae > Streptophyta > Magnoliopsida > Poales > Poaceae > Otatea > Otatea glauca. The sequence goes on from JAYEVK010000302.1 coordinate 72,064, forward strand.
CGCTTGAAATACGTGCTGGAACAACCGTGGATGTGCTATACAATCCTTCTAATACAGTGTTAAATGGAAAGCCAGAGGTTTGGTTTAGATGCTCTTTTAACCGTTGGATGCATCCAGGTGGTGTGTTGCCACCCCAGAAGATGGTGAAAGCAAAAGATGGCTCGCTCTTAAAAGCAGCAGGTTTTGAGCTAGTCTTATTACATCTTTGTTCTTGATAGATACTTTCCTGGGATACATGTATTGATATACATTTTTATGCCATTAGTATGGTCAGGGTTACTAGAGCATTTTTTCCATATGGTATCTGATATCTACTTATTGAAACAGGAATCAAAAGGTGACCTAGTTCGATTATTCAGAAGGGCTAGCTAGGTTAATGCCATATAAGAATATGTTACTATAAGCAGTCTGTAACTGGGAGAATCTAGCTGGTATAATGCCTTGAATGTAGTATTTATAGGCCTACTTTTCTTTGATATCTTTGTGTTGTGGCCAGAAGAATTCAAACCGCTGCTTGCCCCCTAAACCAGCCACTCAAGACTTGTCAAAAGGTGGCAATTTGGTGGTCAAACTTGGTCAAAGTCCTGTTAAATTCGGTCTGCTTCTGTTTAGCTTGCTTTTGGAACCTTGGTTGCAATATTCATGTGGTGGGGCATTACTTTTCCTTCAGTTCACTCATTATTACAGAATTTAATACAGAGTAACACCGAGAGGCTTTATTCTTCCTCCTTAACTGTTTTCTCTCATGTGACATGTTCCTTGTCCAGTTAGCGTTCCGCCAGATGCCTATATGATGGACTTCGTTTTCTGTGAGTCAGAAGAAGGTGGAATATATGACAACAGGAATGGAGTGGACTATCATATTCCTGTTTCTGGTTCAATTGCAAAGGAGACTCCCATGCATATTGTCCACATCGCCGTTGAGATGGCTCCTGTTGCAAAGGTAATTCATATTTCCAAGTTAAATTTCTGTGATTAGCAACAGGTGAGATGTTGTCACCTTTTTCCCTTGTTTTTCTGTGCATAACATAATACCATTCTTTGTAATGGCCAATGTTATCACAGGTTGGAGGTCTTGGTGATGTTGTTACAAGTCTTTCCCGTGCTGTTCAAGATTTAGGCCATAATGTTGAGGTTATTCTTCCGAAGCACGACTGTTTGAATCTGAGCAATGTAAGTTGAAGTACTGTGCTACATCTTGTTTTTTCTGCCCTCTTATAATGTTTTTTTGTCCTTGATCGATTCTGTTAGTGGCTTTCTCGCTACAACTCAAGTTGACTTCTTTACTTTAAGAGCATATAAATCTACTATGATACTGTATATGAATGAGCACCTTGTAGGTTATTCCTTTCTTAGTTGCAGGTTAGTGCTAATTTTGTGGAGTGCCTTGGATTGTTTGAACTGGAGCATATTATATCATGTACAGCTTTTCTTGTTTGATTTATATTATTTTGTGAATTCTTTTTTATGTCCTGTGCCCTTGATGTGCAAGAACCATGGAGGCAAAGACTAAGTGTAGCAGAAAACCCCAAGAAGAGAGAAAAAGTGGATATACGACATAGTTTTATCTGTTATTAATTAAGTTGCATCTATTTCAATGCAGGTGAGAAATTTACATTGTCATAAAAGTTTTTCTTGGGGTGGTACAGAAATAAAAGTATGGTTTGGACTAGTTGAAGACCTCTCTGTTTACTTCTTGGAACCTCAAAATAGGTATGCAGCAGCTAATGTATAGCTCCATAGATATAAAAGCATAATTATTACTCTTTTTACAAAAAATTATTGGGCTAGAGCCTTCTACTTGTTTCTAATGCATACTTGCTTTGTGATGTGTCAATAAATCTAACTATTTTTTTAGTTCATACAACTACTATTGTCTTAGGGTGTAGAGATGCTACTTAGTTGAAATCATTGGTCCTGGCAGGCAAATGCACTGGTTGAGGACTTGTTATAATGATATTGTGTGAGATTGGTGGCCCCATGATCTCTTTTCGGGTAGGATGTTATCGATATATCCAACTATATTTAAATTCAGGTAACTGCTGTCATCGTAGAGACGCTACTTAATCACTGGTCCTTGCATGCAAATGCACTGGTTGGGAACTAGTTACAATAATGATATGTGAGATTGGCAGCTCGATTGATCCTCTGAGGTAAATACATTGTCAGGAAAACTAGAAAAAAAGAAGAGAAAAACCTGCCCATTCATTTGGTGGACCAAACTGTAATTTTTCTTCCTGTATCTCTAATTTTAAAATATCTAAGTCATAATTATCTTATTGTAAACACATGTATTTCCCAGATATATGAGTGGATCTGAGAGGAATCTTCACATCCTCTCTTTGCAATCTCTCCGCCATCGCCTCCCCACCCTTCTCCCGTTGCAGTCTTGCCATCACCACCCCTCCACCCAGCCTGTCGGCCATCGTCGTCTTCTCTCTTTGCAATCTTGTCGCCGTCGCCTTCTCCCTCTACAAGTTGTCGTTACCTCCCCTCCCTTCTACCGCCAGCCGCCACCAAGCTTGCTAATAGCCGCCACCGTCGTCTTCCCCCTCTACAATCTTGCCACCGCCTTCTCCCTTTGCAAGCCACCGTCGTCTTCTCTCTCCGCTATCGCCTTCTACCTCTTACATTTTTTATTTTTTAAACACATATACGCACCGTATCACCGGATTCTTGTTTTTTGGAAATTGTGTATCACCGTATCGCTGTACCGGTATCGTTGTACCAATATCGCGTATCGGTGATACATAGGAAAATACTATATTTATTGAGATCAAACTCTATAAATGTTTATTTTTTCTCTAGATAGCAACATCTTGATTTTAATTTAGAGTTACTTTAGTTGTGTCTTTTTGGTCTTCATTATTGTGATCCCTCTCTATGATTCCTGGTTATGCATTGAGCACGACTAGTTCAGTTAAGAAGTGAGTGCCCTTAGTCCAACACAACCTAGCCTTGGTCAAGCCGTGGTGGCTCAATGTTCAGGGTGTTTTGGAATGGGCTTGCTGTATATTCCAAAGGCCTCGAGGCCATATGTTGACATGTACATATAGCGGAAACACCCTATATATTATATTTCTAACACCTCCCTCAAACTCATGATGGATCTACAACACTAAGTTTTGAGAGATAGAAGCTATGCTGAGCCCTAGTCTGAGCCTTTGTGAAGTCAGCTAGCTGAATCTCTGAAAGCACATACTGAAGAGCAACAATCTATTGTTGCACCTGTGACCGCATGTAGGAAGCATCAACTCCAGTGTGCTTGGTGCGCTCATGCTTCATCGGATCTTGAGCAATGCTGATCCTAGCAGTGACGTCTGATAGTAACGTAGTTGGTGCAGGAATCGAAACACCAAAGTCCTCAAGAAGCCACCGTAGCCAGGTGATCTTAGCTGTCACAGACGCCAAAGTCGTCAGCTCAACCTTAGCACCTGCACGAGAAATTGCAATATGCTTCTTAGTCTTGAGTCTTCCAAGCAACCAAGGAAGACACATAAGGCAGAGAGGCTGACAATAAGAAGGATCACTAGCCCAGGTTGCATCAGAGTACACCTAAAGCTATAAGGAGCTAGAGCGAGGGAAGAAAATGCGATAGTGATGGTCCCCCGAAGATATCGTAGAACTCGAAGGAGATTACTGTAGTGGAGCTGAGTAGGAACAGAAACGAACTAACTCAAAATGCGAACAACATGAGATGTCAGGACGAGTGACACCTAGGTAAACCAAGCTCCCAACAAGGTGGTGATAACGAGTGGCATCCTTAAAGAGGAGTGCCATCAGTAGGACAAAGACGAAGGTGGAGCCATCAGGCGTAGAGGTGACCTCAAGAAGATCCTGGATGTACTTTTGCCAGGAGAGGTAGTAGCCATCAGGCGTAGAAGTGACCTCAATCCCAAGGAAGTAGTAAAGTGGACTCAAATTAGACATCTGAACCTGCTCACTGAGACGGGTTTTCACAATGTCAATAAATTGGGGATCATCTCTAGTGATGAGTATATCGTCTACATAGAGAAGGAGAGTCCAATCACGAGAGGAAGTGTGAACAGAGAGCAGGGTTGTGATCACTGGCAGAGAAGCCGGCAGTAGTGTCAACAGAGGTGAAACGCTCAAACCAAGCATGAGGGACTTGTTTGACCCATAGAGAGAACGACGGAGGCGACAAACCTGGTCGTCAGTAATGGAATACCCAGTAGGTGGATGCATGTAGGCCTCGCGCAGCTCGCCATTGAGAAAGGTTTTCTTAACATCAAGTTGGTAGACAGTCCACTGCCGAATAGAGACCAATAGTTACAAGAATACAAACAATGGTCATATGAGCAACATGAGCAAAGGTCTCATAATAGTCACGCCCATACTCCTGCTAAAAACCATGTGTATGAGACGTGCCTTGTAGCACTTAATGGTACCATCAGAGCGAGTCTTGATCTTATAGACCCACGTGCAAGTGATGTGAGTAACATGGCAGGAAGGGGAACAAGGTCCCAAGTGATAGTATGCTCTAAGGTAGCAATATCTTCAGCCATAGCGAGCTTCCACTTAGGATGAGAGGCAGCATCACGATAAGAGGTAGGCTCAGGAAGAGAAGTAGCAGAAGCTACAAAGCTGTAGCGATTAGGGCGCGGAATCACACTCCGCTAATGAAGAGCATACCTCAGAGATGTCAGAGAAGGACTCAACAAGGACGGAAGAGAATAAGGAGGACGATGAGTGTAGTGGAAAGGGGAGACCTTTGGGGCTGGTGGGATCCTCCGATGGGGAAGCAAGAGGAGCTGGAGGGGAAGGAGCCAAATGTGAAGCTGGTGGTGGTGGTGGAGGAGAGGGAGATGAAACCAGCGGAGTAGAGGACTGAGGATCAAGAAAAGTCAGAAAGGAGATCAACTTAGCGAGTTTGGACTTGTAGTGCCTAAATGATAGTATGGCCAGGACTCATGGAATGTGACATTGTGCGAAATGTGCATGCGATGAGCAAGAGTGTCATAGCAGCGTTAACTTTTGTGCTCAGCACTATAGCCAAGAAAAACACACTCAACTGACTGAGTAGTTAGCTTCATGCGCTCACGAGGTGGAAGAAGAACTAAGCAGATGTAGCCAAAGGCACAAAGGTGACTATACTGAGTAGACCTACAGTAGAGACGCTCAACTGGAGTGGAAATATGAAGAGTAGTGGAGGGCTGTAGGTTGACAAGATAGACGACAGTAGAAATAGCATCAGCCCAGAACTGAGGTGGAACAGAAGAGGCCAGCATAAGATCACGAGCAGTCTCAGGAAGATGACGATGCTTACGCTCAGAGACACCATTCTGAGCGTGAGCACTAGGGTAGGAATACGGAGGAAGAGTGCCCTGCTCGGAAAGAAACTGACCGAAAGCAGTAGACATATACACGAAAGACACGAATGGTTGAATTAAACTGAGTACGAACCATAGTAGCAAAGGAATGATAAATAGAAGTAACTTGACTACGAGAGACATTAAATAAATCCAAGTATGGTGGTAGTAGTCATCAATGAAAATCACATAGTTGTGATGGCCCCCTTTCAAAAGGAAGGGAGCCGAACCCCATACATCAGAGTGAATCAAATCAAAAGGACGAGCGAAAACAGAATCACTAGAACCATAAGGGAGCTGCAGCTGCCTGCCAAGCTTGCAACCCTACAAGATAAAGAAGTATCTCTAGGAACAGACCCAAGAACACCACTACCAACTAAAGAAGAAGACGTGAGCCATATAGATGACCTAAGTAATGATGCCACTGAGCAAAACTGATGGAAGTGGTGGTGGCGGAGGCATTGACAGTAGTGGTCGACTGGCTGATGGAGGCAATGGAAGTGGAAGGAAGGTGAAGCCAGTCGAGATCCTAGAGACGCTAAGAATCAAAGCGGCGCGGGCCAGTACCATCCAGAGTCCTTGTGTAGCGGTCCTAAACACAATACGAGTTAGGCTCAAGAATGATATGATGAACATGATCAGTAATTTGACCCATAGATATAAGCTGCATACCAAGCCTAGGAACATGAAAAACTGCAGGAACATGGAAACTAAGAGTGGAAAGAGTGCCTCGACTAGTAACAAGAATAGAAATACCATTTGCAGCCTGAACGGAAACAGGTCAGACAGTGGGACTCAGAGGTGGGTTGAGTGGAATCTGGTGTCATGTGGAAGGAAGCACCAGAGTCCAGGATCCAGGAACAGGATATACCTGACGTGGGAGACCGAGTGGCAAGATTGGTAGCACCCAGAGAGCCTGCAGTAGGATTGACTACCAGACGTTGAAGGAGGGAGACAATCCGTTGAGCGGTCTCAGGCTGGCAATAAGCAGCAACACCTCCTAGCTGAGCAAAGCCACGCTAAGGGCGACTACCATTGCCAGCCTTGGCTCTGCCTCCTGGAATCGCAGGTCTGGTAGGTGTGGCCATCACGCTGACACCAGGTATAGTAAAGGCCACTCGTAGCAGCCACCGGTGCTGAAGGAGCAGTAGGAGAAGCTATTACCACGGAAAATGGAGGGGCAGTGAGCGTACGAGTAGCCAGAACAACAGGAGAAGACTGCTGAGTCAAGCCATGAAGATGAGTTTCCCCAGAACGAACAAACGTGAGTGCCTCCACTAGAGACGGATGTGGTTATCTGGCCATAAGGTGAGCACGAACCGGCTCAAACTTTGGTCGAAGATGTGTCACAAAGTCGTAGAGATGGTGAGTCTCCTGGTGAGCATAGGTCTGCACACAGCAGGGAAGTTCGACAAACGTTCGGTCCCAAGAGTCAAGCTGGCGCCACACTTTCGTGATCTACTGACCAAAGTTGTCAACAGTGGTGTCAAGCTGCTGAAAAGAGTGTGCCGGGTGTACCACAAAGAGGTAGAGGGAATCACTGCTCGGCTGATATTGCGCCCGGACACGGTCCCACATTAGCTGTGACAAAGGTAGCTCAGCAAAGTACATAGAGATGTCGACGATCATGCTTCCAATGATGAATGGCGATGGCATGAGCTTCTTCACCTTGCCACCTCTTAGGCATGAAGGACAGATTGACATATCGTCCCAACATCCTCAAATGTGGCAACAACCTTAGGATCACCCAGGACGACACCCACATCGATAGGTGGCCCGACTGGTGGAGTTGGTAGAGGCGGGCAAGGCCGCTCACCGGTGAGGTGATCCCAGAGACATGACTACTGAGGCAAATTTGTAGGTGCACCGACCACTCCCGAAAGTTCGGCCCATTGAACATGACTTTTGGGAGTGGGATGGAGACAGAGGAGCTAGTAGCGGCCATTAGTGGTGGCTGAAAATGACGGCTGTGGCGTCCAGATCTAGTCAGCGAGCAGCTGGTGGTGAGATTTGAACGGCGGCTGTGGTGGCCGGATCAGGTCAGCGAGCAGCTAGTTGGGAGGCGGCGGGTCAAGGCTGAGCCAGGCGGTGGATGGCCGAGCTGAGGATCACCGACGAGGGAGATAGCTTTGGCGAAGAACGGAACGCCCAGATCCGAGCGGCGGACGGCCTGATCAGCATGGCGGTGGGAAGATTGGCTAAATTTGGGTGGCGGACGGATGAGGAGAGGAAAGGGAAGGAGTTAGGCGTTAAGGGTATAGATATTGTCTTATATAGACTCCATATATAGGTTTTCTTTATATAAGTTTTCCTTGTATAGGTATTGTCTTATATAGGCTTTCCTTTTGTTTCCACCAGTACATCTATATATTCTATCCTACTGGCCTCATATTGAATATAACAAGTGCTATTCATAATATGGTATCAGGGCTAAGGTTCAAACCCTAAGTCTAAGATCGTCTTTAACTCGCTATTGCCCCCGGGAGGAGCAATCTCCACTCCCGGGGACGGCCATATTCGCGGACGGCCAGATCGCACGCTCGTCGTCATCCTCGTCTGAATTCGACCATCCCGACGCCTCCGTCGCCACCTCGGCAGTTGACCTCGAGGGTTGCTTTCGCCTAAGCTTTGCGCCGGCGCTCGACGTCCCTCGCTGGCCTTTGTGGCCGCGCGCCTCCACGACCACCATCCACTGCCTGCCCGCATTCACCGGCCCTTCGCTCCGCCTGCCCGCATTCGCTGTCTCCGACGCCACACCGGCTAGTAGTATCTTCGGCTCCCATTGGCCGCTGCCTCTAGGGCCCCTTTGGCGACCGCCCTTCGACCGCCTTGGCCCTCCGCGCAGCCTGTCACCTCACTGGCCACCGGCAGCCTCGGGTGGACCCGTCTCTAGCCGCTGGCCTCCCGAACTCCTGGCCGGCAGCCCCAGGGTGCCTGCTCGCCCACACAATGTGCACCTGTGGAGAAGGAGCCCGCCCGTGACCTAACCGGTCTCTGACAAGTTTTTAGGCTGCCGATCAGATCTCAAACATATCCCAAAGCAGATTTTAATATGAGTTCGACTTAGCTCACTTCGTCGGCTCACGGCTCTCCGGCTTGACACATCGTCTCGGGTCGGTTTAGGCTTGGCTCTCGGCTCTAGGCTCATTTTCGGCTCGGCCCATTTGTCGGCTCAGCTTTTTCGTCGATTTGGCTTCTTCATTGGCTCTTGGTTCTGGCTCATTCCATTGGCTTGGCTTCGGTTCCTTAGTCGGCTTAACACCTATCAGCTCCAGTTTCTCCAGCTTCGGCTATTCTGCTGTCGACTCTTCGACTCGATCTTGGCTCTGTTTTGGATTGGCTTAACTTCTCTCTTCTGGTCAGCTCTTCGACTTAGCTCTGATCGGCTCTCTGGTTTCTAGCTCTTGGCTCGACTCCAGATTTTGGCTTCGGCTCTTTGGCATCTTGGCTTGCTGGCTTATCAGTTTGGCTCTCCTCACTGTTTCTGCTGCTAGTATCTACTGCTAGTGCTCCTAGTTATTTTTGAGTCTTTCTTAACATCATTGCTTCCGTTGCGTCCATCTAAGTCATTAGCATCTTGGTTCTTTCGTCGGCTTGGTTCTTTTATCGGCTCGATTCATTTCGTCGACTCTGATTTCCCACTCATTACCTCAGCTCGGCTTATTTCGTCGGCTTTCCTCCGTCAGTTTCGGCTCATTATGCCAACCGATTTCAGCTCAGCTCTTTGTCGGCTTTTCTTCGTCGACTTGGCCCCTTCGTCGGCTTTCCTTTGTCGGCTTGGTTTTTCAACAGTTGGATGCTACGACGACTACTTCAAGACCAGGATTGGCCTATTGCAATGCTATTGCATACGCCCTGCATTTGTGGGGGGTGTTAAGGGTATAGATATTGTCTTATATAGACTCCATATATAGGTTTTCATTATATAAGTTTTCCTTGTATGAATATTGCCTTATATAAGTTTTTCTTTTGTACCCGTTTGTACATCTATATATTCTAGCCTATTGACCTCATATTGAATATAACAAGAGCTATTCATAACAAGGCGGTGGCAGTGGAGGACAGAGCACCTTGCTCTGATACCATGTTTGGAATGGCCTTGCTGTATATTCCAGAGGCCTCAAGGCCATATATTGACATGTACAAATATCAGAAAACACCCTGTACATTATACTTCTAAACTGGGCTTGGCCAGGCTTAACATTGGAGGTTTGAGAATGGGCTTGCCAGCTTGAAACACACCAGGGTCTTTGTTGCCTGGGTTGGCAGGTGTTCAGGTCTAGTTTGTGACCTTATTTATTCCTGAGCACGCATTTGACTGGCGTATTTCAATCTCTATGTCATAGCGATGAATTGTAAGTCCTATTTACAAACTTCATGGCATCAAATTTCCAAAACAGCATATGTAGGATGCAGCAGGCTTAAGAAACAACACATTGTTATTTTCTTCATACATATATCAGTTCAGTCATTAGTGATTTATTTGTCTCATTCGACTCACTTCCTGTACGTGGATGTCAATTCTCACAAGAACTCTGTTGAGGATTTTGCTTGTCGGAGACTTCACAAATAATCATTCTAACATTTCTTTTTCCAGGATGTTTGGGGTCGGATGCGTATATGGAAGGAATGATGACCGTAGATTTGGCTTCTTCTGTCATTCTGCTCTAGAGTTTCTCCTTCAGAATGGATCTTCTCCAGTAAGTGTTATTTATAATAATAGAGGTTACGTTGTTTTTTTGTGTTTGACACTTTACCTTCTTGTTTGCCATGCCTACAGTGCCTTATGTTCAAAACCTTGTAACAATGTTATTCCTGTTTCCTTACTAACTTATTTGCTGTGTTAGCTTTTCCTTTCCTAATCTGTTAACTGAATGCTGCTTGTGTATTCTCAACAGTTACCTTGTTTGTTTATCCTTTCACTTCCCCATTAAAACTGCTGATATTTTATCCTCCTGACAGCATATAATACATTGCCATGATTGGTCAAGTGCTCCGGTTGCCTGGCTATACAAGGAGCGCTATGCAAAATCCAGGTTGGCAAATGCCCGGATTGTGTTTACCATCCACAATCTTGAATTTGGAGCACATTATATTGGTAAAGCAATGACGTACTGCGACAAAGCCACAACTGTGAGTGCCTTCCTGTTTTATAGATTTTAATATCGTGTTTGGCACACGTGTGACAAAAGAATTCATTTTCATATATTATTGTCATATTGTTGTGTTTTGTATATTCAACTGCTTTGTACATTCCATGCAGGTTTCTCATACATATTCAAGGGAAGTGGCAGTTCATGGTGCTATTGCTCCTCATCGTGGAAAATTCTACGGCATTCTCAATGGAATTGATCCAGATATCTGGGATCCATATACTGACAACTTTATCCCGGTACACTAGTCATCATAAAGTACATTTCTTTTGTATTGTGTAGATATGTTTTTCAAATCTATTTGAACTTGGTAAATTGAAAAAAAAGCTGCAGTAATTACACAGTTATGTTTTTTTCCATCAAGGACCTCATTTTTCTTGGTTGCCCCCTTATGTGCACTCAAGTTGAATAATCATTTCAACTAATGTGTATGTTATACTCTGATACCCCTTATGCGCTACAGTCCCCGGATCGGATCAGAGTTTTGTGAGGTAAGGCACGAGCGTGCATGGTTTCAAGGACGAAGCAGATGAATCTCATAGAGAACCAAAATAACGACGTTGAAGCAACTGCAACGAGAGAGAGATTTGGCCAAGCCGATCGCAAATTCTTTAAACATAACCTCAAAATAGTACAAAGGATTGTTGCTCTCTCACAACCTCTCGAACCTTTTAGGACACTCGGATTCTTGCTCTATACAAGAATCTAGTGCTAAAGAATAACCTAGCCTCTAATCCTCTCGTGCACCTTTTGCTCTGGATGAGTTGGCTTGCGGCTTCTTCGTTCCTTGGGTTCTCCATGACCTCCCCTAGTTCTCTTCCAAAGCAAATAGGAATCCTACTCCTATTAGGATTAGGAATCCCTCTCCTATTAGGATTAAGAATCCTAATTCTATAAGGATTTATCTACAACACATTTCCAAATCCTAAAAGGCTAGATACGAGTCATCATATTTAACAATCTCCACCTTGACTCTTATCCATTGAAGTCACCATGCTCCTCAAGAACTCGCTCTAAGTCGGCTTTGCATTTTTTTTCTTTTTCTTTCCACCTTTGGGAGTGCCCCCACCACAGGGGCTTATGCACATCATCGCAATGTGCGTGTTGGTGTTCGGGCTTGGCCTCTCGAACCCTCCACTTGAGATCCCTTTTTTTTTGTAGTTTGGTTAACCACACACACTTGTTCCTATAACCCTCCAAGCTATAGGTTTGTACCGCCTCCGAGCTCTACCTGCTCGTTGGTACTGCGTGGTTGGTTCTGCCATGTCTTCTTCCAATAGCTCGCACCTTTGCCTTTGCGTTTGTTAGATTTTGCAGCCGTCTTTGCAGTTCCGCACATAACTGCAGTTGAGATCTGATTACCTATTGTTGATGATACGGTCTCTCCTCCTAATTAGAATTTTTTTCAGACCTCCCATTGGTTGTCATTCCTTTAGGTTTACCCATCAATTTGTATCCTTCATTGCTCTATATATTTTTCATGATTACCTGCCCTTTGCAAGTAACTTGCATGACTCCACCTTGAAGTGATATCTCACAACCCCGAGTTCAAGTAACCTCACAGATATTAGATTCTTCTTAATGCCGGGATCATACCGAACTCCCATCAATGTGCGATGTGCTCCATCATACATCTCCAATGTAACTATTCCCACCTCAGTAATTGCATAATCCTTGCAATCAGCCAAGTGAACAGTTCCATACGCCGGGCGTAGAGATCCTTTGTCAAACATCTCCCTCGCTGAACATATATGAAAGCAATAACTTGAATCGAATATCCATCCATGAGAAGTACCTGGCTGACTGACGACATGTACGTCCGAATCATCTTTCGCTACCACTATTGAGCATGCACCCTTTATTTGTTTCAAACTCGGATAGTCCCATATAACCTTCCTTGTCACATAGATAGCATACACGTGTGCCCTTGCTCTTGCCTTCTTTCTGTAACTCTTGCTTTTGCTTGCAACACCTACTGCAGCTAATACTTGATCACCCGAGGATGAAGATTCAAATGGCTTTTTCAAGGACTCTGCCTCCAATAGATATGCAACTGTCTTGTTGAAGTTGAGAGTGTTTTTCCCGACAAGAATATTCATCACCAATTGCTCCGATGATGGTGGTAAAGATGATTCCAGTATGATGACTTTATCATTCTCAATTTTCTCATCCAACTATTCAGTTTTGTGATAAGCTTGTTGAAGATATTGAGATGGTCAACGAACTGTGTACTTTCATGCGCAACTTGTACAGTTGTCACTTCAACACCCACTGGTTTGTTTGCGACTTTGCCATATACAATTCTTCTAAATCCTTCCATAATTTCTTGGTGAATTTTCCTTAATCACCAAGTACTTTACTTCAGCGGAGAGACAGACGGATTGTACTGGTAGCCTTTCACTCCATCACCTTCCAGTCTTCAGAATGCCTTTTCTGGTTTGTCCCTTCAAGAGTAGCGATTAACTCTTGCCATACAAGGACATCCTTCACTACACATTGCCACACGCTGAAATTTCCTCTGCGGTCAAATTTCTCAACTTGATTCCGCATCTTTGACATCAATCTTGATTTTTTGCCACCTGATGCTTTTATCGACCTCACAAATCTGATTAATCCGGCCTTAGCCCTGATACCACTTGTTATACTCTGATATCCCTTATGTGCAACAGCCCAGCCCCGGATTGGATCAGTTTTGTGGGATAAGGCACGAGCGTGCACGGTCTCAAGAACGACGTTGAACCAAAATAACAACGTTGAAGCATCCACAACTAGGGAGAAAGATTTGGCGAAGCCGACTGCAAATTCTTTAAGCACAACCTCAAAAGAGTACAAGGGATTGTTGCGCTCTCACAACCTCTCGAACCTTTTAGGACTCTCGGATCCTTGCCCTATACAAGAATCTAGTGCTAAAGAATAATATACCCTCTAATCCTCTCGTGCACCTTTTGCTCTAGATGAGCTGGCTTGTGACTTCTTGGTTGCTTGGATTCTCCACGAACCCCCTAGGTTTATATAGCCTTCATAGTTCTCCAAAGCAAATAGGATAGGATTCATATAGCACATCTTTCCAAATCCTGAAAGGCTAGATATGAGTCACTATATTTAACAGTGTATGCGATGCTTGCCTTAATATGCATCTTCATTCATGCCTTGGCTGTCAACCGATTGTTCAAAGTGTAAATACATACCAATGTCACTGGTATTTTTTCTGCCTATAACTCTTTATTTCATACTATTTCAGGTCCATTATACTTCTGAGAATGTTGTTGAAGGCAAGAGTGCTGCGAAAAAGGCATTGCAGCAGAAGCTTGGATTACAGCAAACTGATGTCCCTATTGTCGGAATCGTCACTCGACTGACAGCCCAGAAGGGAATACACCTCATCAAACACGCAATTCATCGAACTCTTGAATGCAACGGACAGGTCCATTGTGAATAAATTTCTAATGTTATCTTTAGAAATTGCTTCTTTTTATAATTTTTTTTTTGTGTTCTTCAAAGCTGAAAAGGTGAAAAATGATATTTTTGGTCTAGGTGGTTTTGCTTGGTTCAGCTCCAGATCCTCGAATACAAAGTGATTTTTGCAGCTTGGCTGATAGTCTGCATGGTTTATACCACGGTCGGGTGAGGCTTTGTCTAACCTACGATGAGCCTCTTTCGCATCTGGTGAGCTCCGACATCCTACACCATCTAGCCCTCATTAAATGAGCTGGAAAATTGTTGTATAATACAAATTCATGATCCTGCTACAGATATATGCTGGCTCTGACTTCATTCTTGTCCCATCTATTTTTGAACCCTGTGGCTTAACTCAACTTGTTGCCATGCGGTATGGATCCATTCCTATCGTCCGGAGAACTGGAGGTGCGTATACAGCTCAGTAGCTTACTCTTTGTTGCCATTATGCTAGCTGCACTGCTTAATTTGCGCATAGTGAGCTGAACATGAAACCTGTCTAATCATTGCAGGACTTTTTGACACTGTTTTTGACGTAGACCATGATAAGGATCGGGCTCAATCTCATGGTCTTGAGCCAAATGGATTCAGTTTCGATGGAGCTGACAGTAACGGTGTGGATTACGGCCTGAACAGGCAAGTACAAGCGCCTCACAATCGCATAAATCCCAATTCAGCGGTGCTATGTCATTCACCACATTGTTCGGTACTTCATTTCAGAGCAATCTCCGGTTGGTTTGACGCGCGCGACTGGTTCCACTCCCTCTGCAAGAGGGTCATGGAGCAAGACTGGTCATGGAACCGGCCTGCTCTGGACTACATGGAGCTGTACCATTCGGCACGCAAATTCTGAGACCCAACCGAACCAATGGCGAGAACAAACGATCGAGTTGTCGTCGTTCCTGTCACATTGCTGTACAGGCCCTTTCCTTCAGTTAGTAGTCCCCTACTCCAAAGGACAATAGGAGAAGACTTCCCAGTACCACCCCCTCTGAAGCCTTCCTCATCGGGCAAGATCAATAATACAGCGCACAAATATGGCACAAGTACCTATACTCGAGATAGTTGCAGATAGTTGGATGCAGAGTTCTTTGATTTACTAAGTGGCAGTTTTGATGTACATATTTTGCAACGATCGATTTAGATGTACATTTACATTTACATTTTTCTCTGCATTTGAACAAGCTAAATTAAATTATTACTTACATACAAACTGCAGTGACTGTTTGTGATTAATTTATGTGATTTGGTGGTTGGAATATTCTTTTGTGTGTGTTAAGCAGTTGAAAGGAAGATCAACGTAAATTAACAGACGTATTTGTGGGATACAGGGAAGGTTACACTTGCACGAAATAAAACATTTACACTTGTAGTGGGAGTAGAGTTGAAGTAGCTCGATTCAATGTAGCGCAGATTGTCCAGTAGACTTCAGCTTTTCTTCGCCACCCTCCTTCCCAGGCCAACAGGCTTGCTTCCCAAGCCAAGAGGCAGAGCCGTTATCATTGCCTCCATCCCCTTTCTTCTCCCCACACTTTTCAGCTCCTTCCACCTTCTCTCCTTCAAATCTCACCCAAAATAAAGATTCATGCAAGCTATGTATGCCATACCATCGCGTTCATCATCACACCAGCATTCCATTTTTGCAATCATTTCACGCATGCAGAATCGTTTGAGTGAACTCGAGAAAAGGGGAGGGAGAGGAAGCTGGAGTGCTGGACTTTTATAGCAGAAAGGCGGCAGCAGCAGGGCGGCCAGTGGCCAGCGGGGATGCAGTGGCGTGGCCCGGTGAAGTGGTCGGCAGCCTAGAGGAGCGACGCAGTGCGCCAATGCGGATGGCGGCGGGATCCAGTATTCCTACGGTCGGATCTAGCCTAGGGCCGCCATAGGAAGCTAGCGCGGTGGCAGAGAGAGAGAGAGAGGGGCGCAGTCGGCCAAGGGAGAGAGGAAGCTGGCCAGTGGGAGAAGAAGGGGAAGAAGACGCAGGGAAGAAGGAAGAAGAAAAAAGGAAAAAAGGAGCAGCTCGGCGAGGAAGAAAAGAAGAGGGGAAAGGAAAAGAAGAAAACGAAAGAAATGGAGAGAAGGAAAGAAGAAAGAAAAGAAGAAAAATGGAATAAAGAAAAGAAAAGAAAAGAAAAGAGAGAAAAGAAGGAAATAAGAGAAAAGTAAAGAGAAAAATCGGGCGGAGCTAGATTTCCATAGGCAAACCTGATTTTCGTGCGTGTGCAATCGAAGATGGTCTCCAGTGGATTTTCCCTCTCATTCTCGATACCCAGGGTAAAATTTCGTAGTCATCCACATTTTCATATGCATAGCTTTTAGTTGTACATGTCGCATCTAAATCTTGACCAATTCACATGCATGCATACATGTAGTAAAAATTGATTTGAGGGCTTGCAACCGATACAACCTCATGTTAGGTCTTAATTGTTTGGTGGTATTGAAATGTAGTATTTATTTTTTACTTCGTATGAATAATTTGATCGATGGAGTGAAATATTAATTGTCAGTAGGTGGATGTTAATGTTAGATTATTTAATTTAGTAGATTACTTGGTCATAGGCTAATATTATTGGAATCACATAGAAATTGGTTGGTAAGTCTTATAGGTTAAATTTGTGGAAGTTTCCTCTCAAGTTAATTCGGTGGTTGCAAGATTGTCGATGGATGGATTTACTATACATATAAATTGGTGGTCAGCCTAGGTGTTTATGTTGCATTAATGAAATTTTTTCTCTCAATTTAGGTTGTACTTAATTATAGTAAATTGATCCTACTAATGTGTATAGGACTAAATTATTGCTTAGTATATAAGGGTAATTTTGTGGAATTGGTACTTGCATATCCAATCGGTGGTTGTGTCCTATTTGAGCAATGCATGTGAAATTGGATTGGATATCTTAAATGATAGATGAGTCATATGCTGAATATGTGAGGCCTCAATGATTGATTATTTGACCATATACAATTGGAGGATAAATCGTAGATACCAAAATATTAAACTTGCATTATTGGAGGAGGCCTACACCCTCAATTTGGATTAACAAATGTATGATTATGGGTTAATCATGGTGGTATGGATATGATGAAATTGGTGATGCACATGCATGATAATCCAATAGAGTGAACATATGTATGAGTGATCAGTGAGCTTTTAATGGATATGTGATCAACTTGAAAGCCTCATTTAAGTGTTGTATGGATACATACATCTAGATCGGTGGAATTTTAACATGTATGATTATGGATTACTAAAGTGGGATTGTTACAACTGGATTGTTAGCACTAGCATAAGAAGTCTAGTGAATTGTGATTGTCGTAATTGATCATAGCTATATGCAACTAATTTAGTGAGTGTTGTAAGTTACTTGTTGGATTGTATGTGGAATTTTGTGAGTCTGGTCAACGAGGAAAAACATTAATTTAGTGATCCTATAATTCATAAGATTGTGCATAGTGAGCAACATTGGTGGATATTATGCTGTAAGACATACATGACAAATTGGTGGATCCCTTGTAAATTACCACATCTAGTGAAGGTATGACTTGCATAAAAGATACATGTTCTTTTGAGTGGTTGTCCTAGGAGTTGGAAGTTGGCTCTCATATCATTCTCATATGCATGACCAATTATATCATGCTTGTATATGTGTTGTTTGTACCTGAAGAATAGTAGCTTTAGATTTGATTGCTTGTATGTCATGTTAACATTGGAGTATACGTGTGAATCATAGAACCTTGGGAGAGGTTCGGGATTACGATGACGTAATTGGTATACTGATCAACCCGAGAAAGACCACGTGCAAGGCAAGCACCCCTCTTTGGTCATGTTAATATCATATTTTACTATTATGTATGTTGTGTTCAAAACTATTATGCATACAAGTATTTCCTATAAAAATCGCTATATTGATTGGGATGGTAAATATGTCTAATTATTGCATATACCCTTGATGCCCCGCCATTATCACCTTAGTAACTATTATCTACGCAAGTAGTTAAATGTGGAAAATGGGAATGGCCATATGGTAGATGCTTAGCCCTGCTTGTACCGATATCATGTATACCGGATATAATATGGTCAAAATGTTCTTGTCGGGAATATTTTGGTTATGGCCCAGAGATGGTATCTCTTATATTTTGGCTAAGAAATAAAATTGAAACACACATTTTAGACTTGGGAGGATGGTTGTAGAGACCGGTGCTGGTGCACGAGATGTAGGTTTGTGATTGTCTCTCCTGAGTCACTAAAGACCGAGTTTATTATGTAGTTAGATCTAAGAACCAATGTACAAATCACATGCGCCTTTTATGGGAAGTCCCTAGCATAATAAGTTGTCATGGTCTAGCAACAAAACCATAGGTGGTAGCTGATAGGTGGAATTGGGCTTGTGCAGGAGAGGAGGGTGAACTCCTTGCTTGTAGGGACCTTGTTAGGTAAGCGTGGTGTCCCCAACACAACATTTGGGCTCTTGAGATGTTGAAGGGGTATTCCTTGTCTTAAAGAGTGTATCGACGGGCGGTTTGTTGTTAGGACTGGCAATGTAAAGACTTTGTAATGATCTGTTAGTCACACGCCAAAGGGAGCGTGTCATGGTCGACATTATGAGATTATCACGTCGTGTGGTTAAAGTTGTACAGCCTCTGCAGAGTATACGAATCTATTCAAGTAGCCATGTCCCGACTTGATGAATTCTCCTCCATAGTAGCATTCTCATCTTTAAAATAGTATTGGGAGTATATGGATGGAGAATCCACGAACAGATTGTTCGGCAAAAAGAGTTTTGCCGTGGTTTAATGTTTATGACAGTATGCCACGTGTTTATATTTATTACATATGCTTTATCATTACTTGTTATCAAATGCAAATGCTTTTACAACTTCCTGTTTGCACTATACTATTCAATATTATGAAGGAAAGCTTGCTTTATACAAAATTTGAGAACATGTTAGGATAGCCATTCCTTTGATATACCCCTACATACTATATACCTTTGTTTAAAAGTCTTGTGGAGTACGATTTTCATACTCAACAGTTGCTTGTTGAACTATATCAGAAGGGACGCTCCCAGAGGAATATGACTGTGGCAACGTTGATGTATTAGGGCCATGACCTCACTTAGGTCTTTCTTGTGGGTTTTCAATTGTTAGTTTGTAAGTTAAACTCACGGCTAGTGGCCTACAATGCTCATTATAATTTCAGCCATTAGGTCATATTATACTCTATATAATATCTTCTTCTGCTATTGTAAGCAAGTGAATACAATTTCTGCCTGCAACTGAATTCCTAGGTAGTTGTGGGAAAAAATGATGACCTTGCCGAGTTAGGGTGTTGGAACCCAAATATGGAAATCTAGACCCTCTGTGTATATTGCACTAGTCCAGGGTCACGCTAGTGCACACAGGTTCAACATAGAGGAATACCACAATCAAACACAGTAGAAACATAATAAAAGACTTCATATATTAAATATTAGCCTATTGACTGACCTTACGGTCGATCTTACATGAATATGCCATGTAAGGCTAAACTGTAGATAATAAATTTAAACTGTAGCGAAAAGAAAACGTAGATAAACCTCTCAGGATACCACAAGCAATTGACAAGGCTCGCACCCTAAACGTTCGTCTCCTCCTAGTACTCCTCAAAAGTTGGTGTAGCCTCCTCCTCAACTGATGATTTTGTTGTGGTAAGGGTGAGTACATAAAGCACTCAACAAGTTGTGCACAGAATGCAATTCCAATATATCTATATGCATGGATTATTCCAATGGATGGCTAACATGGTTATTTTACAGTAAAACAACATTTACAATTGAATACAATAAATAGATTGAAATGATGGTAGCGCGACTCTCCAACTCCGACGAGCTCTCCCGTGAAGACGACGATGGCTCATGCGACATTC
Source organism: Otatea glauca (assembly GCA_036346275.1). Classification (NCBI taxonomy): domain Eukaryota; kingdom Viridiplantae; phylum Streptophyta; class Magnoliopsida; order Poales; family Poaceae; genus Otatea; species Otatea glauca. Next base: position 91,908 of record JAYEVK010000302.1, read on the forward strand.
TCTAGGGCAATGGATGCGGCGTGAGATGGGGAACATGGCATGGGGTACGACGCTTTAAATATCCCCTTGGCGTCCATGAAAAGCACGAAAACCGAGGTGGATAAGGCGGCGACGGAAGCCGGCTTGAAACACAGCGACATCGACCCAGCTCCATCCTGACCGTCCACATGGCGCGACGAGTGAACACGATTCGCTGTGACTCGATCCAATCTGAGCCACTCACGAAACCTAAGGACGCGATGCACTAGGGTTCCAAACCGACACGATCAAGCACGTGCGTCCGATCTAGATCTAACGACTGGGAAGATTCGGGTTTCCCCTCTGATCTTGACTACTTGATCAAAATCCAACGGCCGAGATCCAAGCCTCATGGGCGAGAGGACCGAAGAAAAAAATAGGTTGGGCTTCGCGGTGGACCGTTTTGGCTTGGAGATCGGGCTATACCAATGGGCTTTTGGCCTTTACAGTATTCCCTAGATTTTTTTAAAATATTTCCATTTAAAATAAATCTAGAAAATAATTTAAGCTAAATAAAATAGCAACAATATTGAAATTTTTTGGAAAATTCCTAAAAATATTTTGAGACATTGGGAACTCAAATAAAATATTTTGGCAAAATTTTTCTTGAAATTTTCACAGAAATAAATAATACCCTTAAATAACATAATTAAAAAATACAAAATAAATTCCAAAAATTCAGAAAATCCACAAAATGCATAAATATCTATATTAAAATAATTTGAGCCAAATTTTAGGATGTCACATAGGGTCATCACAGTTTCGATGGTTGTGTCTCACATCTCTTCACATAGCCCCATACACCCTTTTATATAGAGCCTTCGACTGGATCCATGTCCAATATGAGTAGAGATCATTTCCCACTTGGACTCTATCATGTAGACCCTTATTGTTCCAATCCGTTAAGTATGTGATCCTGTAGGTTCGTGTATACTTGGTTGTAACCCGGAAACACCTTTATGATCACTAGTCGGTAGTGGTCCCTAGCATGGCATGTCGACCACCAAATATACATAAAGATCAAATTGGATGAACCTTATGCAATACTCCCTCCGTTGATAAATATAAGTCCTATAGTTTGAATGGTCTTGTTAAAAAATATAAGGTGTGCATGTATATTTATCGAGTCTTTCCATATATACCCTTATTTATTCTCTCTCAACCATATGCATTTATTCATTACGACCTACACAAAGTATTATCTCTCATCTTTCAAGACAATTAAGAGGGATATGTAAGTCATTTCCTCTCATGTTTTCCTCAATTTCACCACAACCTTAATCCTTGTGCCAAGTCAAAATACGCCTTATATTTATCAACGGAGGGAGTATGATATATGACTAGGTCTTAATCACTCATGACTAGTTCATAACTCCTTACAACCAGTTCATCTCTGGTTACGACCAGCCCATATCCCCATATAAACCAATTTGCAGACCAGTTTGTGATATGTTTGACCAGCTCACGACCAGTCAATATGCCCATATGACCAATATATTTTGTTGAACTAAATGACCTATTTGTGTATTCTTCTTTTGCTTCACTATACCTGATTAAACTTTAGGTGAGAAGTGTGTCATCCATGGATTGTTCAATCATTTCCCGATCTATTGATGGATAACTTCATATAGTCGACTCTTCGATTAGTCATGGTATGGCCTTGCACTTTCTTTTATCCGATCACATCGAGGGTGAAAGTGCATCTAGGCACTTATGTTATTTTGGTGATTAATGACAAACACTCATAATGACAATCTATGCAATTAAGTAAATGCTTAACTTAGTGCTTAGCAAATGACAAACCTCTAATATGATTATATTGCTATGAGACTAACATGTTATTGCCTAGTTGAGTATCAGTCTCATCTTTTAGAGGAAAATCAAATAGGAAGGTTAAGCAAAGATAAGGTATGCAATTTTGGTATCTATTCTATATGTGTTATTGCATTCCTTTCGTGCAAATGCATAGTGAACTCCAAGTAGCATGTTGATTTTATATATGCACATTGGTTCATGTCATATTTATTTGTGCATATATATTCATTTGAGTTCATTATGGTATGCATGTATTAACTAGAGTTAAACTTCATATTGCTATAGATTGACTTGGTGCATGCATGCTTTATTTGTATACCTTCTCATGCAATTCTCTTAGTGAAGTTTATCTAGTGTTGGATCACATATTTACTCTTACTCCAAATATTATTTGCACATGTACAATTCGTGTATATTCTATCATGTGCTTCATTTAAGTAAAGACTGTGATCCTTGCCATGATTTAATTGATTCATCATATTGGCAATTATCTCTCTAGTGCATATAGATCAATTACACATTCATCATGATGTACTTAGTAGAGAACATTTCTTATGTCAAGTGTTTCCAGTTATATTGTGCTTCTTCCTATGAAACACTTGTTGTAATCAATTGCTCACAAATATCAATTTGTTCATATCTATTGAGCTTTTGGGACTAATGTCTTTCATGAGTAGTTTGGAAAGAATTAGGTCCCGTCTGTGTATGATGACCAAGGTATCTTGGAGGATGATCATTAAGCTGAGGTCAACAAGACGGCGGTGTCACCAAGAGTTGAGGACTAAGTCAAGAGCGACTTGGCGTGGAGATCGTCAGAGAGGATGATCAAGTCAAGGTTGATAGGACGAGAGTCTCATGAGGTGAATCGAGTCGAGTTGGACAAGGCGAATATGTCATCAATTATATGGTGAAGGTCTTCATGCATCGACATTAAGAAAGAAGACGGCAAGTGACTATTTTTAGACTTATATTATCTTTGATTTAATTTGAGTCTAAGGATTGCCGTACTATTAAGAGGGATGCGATGTCGAATGACTTTTAGATGTGTCAAGTGCTCAAGTGATCCATCCTTGTGAATCTTAGAAAGAGAGTGGTGTTGGTGGTGCCGAAAAGTGAGGGTTGTAGGTCTCCCTTGGATTCTTTGTGATATCTGTATTTATCCTTTGAGTTTTGGGTAGTGAGACCTTGTTAGTTGTGTAGCCCTCGTTCTTAGCTTTTGATAGAGTCCAAAATCGCTGAAATCGGAGTCCGGAGTGAAAAGTTATGCTCGTTGGTCGTCGGGTGGCGGTGCAATCCGGAGTATCCGGATATTCAATCCGGACATTCCGGGTTGACACCCTCGGTGGCTGCTCTCAGTCAATCCGGAGTATCCGGGGTTTTTTCCGGAGTCTCCGGGTTGTGCCCAGCTGTCTCCAACGGCAAGTTTTCTTGGGACCTCTATTTAAAGCCCCCTTCTTCCCCACTTCAAAGAGGCTGTGTTCCCATTGATTAGAGGTGCTATACCCTTGTTCTTGAGCCCCCAAAACACCTCTTTACCCTTAGATCTAAGTGATCCCCTTGTGAGAAGGGTTGGGGAGAGTTTGAGGAGTGAGGTGCTAGGTTGAGTGAGACTTGAGTTGATTGAGCACTTGATTTCATCTCCAAGCTTGTTCTTCGTGAGCATTTGTTACTCTTGGAGGTTGAGGACTCCTAGACGGCTAGGAGGTCGCCACGAGCCACCGGAGCTTTGTGTGGTTGGTAGTGGGAAGTTTGTGAAGGCCGGTTCCGCCTCCGTAAGGGAAGGAATCAAAGGAGTGAAGACCGCGAGTGCATTTGTGCAACACCGGAGGAAGAGGGTTGAAAGAGACCCGGCTCAAGTGTGACCGAGCCGCCTCAACGGAGACGTAGGATCCCCTCAAGGATCCGAACGGGTGAAAAATCATCGTCTCCAAGTTTGCTTCTTACTCATGCTTTAGTATTTGATTTTGAATCTTGAAATTGCCCGATCTACTCTTTTGTTGTGTTTGGCTCCAGATCTACAATTTCCCAGTACTGATAGCTTTTAGATCTTTTGTATTCAAGTAGATTGTTGAAAATTGCAGGATTTAAAATCTCATTTCGAGGTCTTAAACCGAGTATCCGGACTTCGAACCGGATAGTCCGGACATTTCGAGTATCCGGAGATAAGTCCCGACACTCGGCCGAGTCCTCGGATCCAATCCGAGTATCCGGACTCGAACCCAGACAGTCCGGATATTTTGAGTATCCGGATAAAAATCCCGGACACTCCGGACTTAGACCCTCGGGAGATTTTATTTAGCTGCAAATTTTTTATTCCGCTGCATTTAGTTTTAAATATTTTAATTCGCCTATTCACCCCCCTCTAGGCGACATCCCCTTTCCTTTCAGAGGGGCCCAGAGACATCTTTCTTGTTATGTTAGAATGGACAAATCATATATCGGACCAGTCACATTCCTCTAGATATTTCATAACATACCTGAAAGCTACCTTTACAACTACCTAGTCATGTAGCGGCATTTGGTAACACCTAAATGTACTACTACACATGTAGGAAACCATGCTGATCTCAGATCTTAGGATTATACATCATCATTGCTTGAGGCCAACTGATGACACATAGAAACATAACAATCTAGATAGTGTCTCAAAATGGGTCAATACAACACCATGTTCACATATTCACATACTTGCTAATCTTTATAAACGATAATTCATCAAGGAACATAATAAAATTTACTCAAGTATTTATAAATATAGACGTGATGCAATCATCTCCATGATTGCCTCTAGGGCATACCACTAACAGTGTTAATTATCTTTTTTATTGGCATACTGCTATACTGTTCCATGTTAGATTTTAGAACACAACTTTACTGAATTGCCTATGGGAACACTTAATAATTAGCGGAATTGCCTGTAAATTAATTTGGCTGGCAAGAGGACCTTATTGAGTTTTAATGTTTGTAACAGCACGCTACTTGTTGTCTATGATACTTATGCTTTATTACTACTTGCTTATGAAATGTCCAATGCTTTTACAAATTCCGTTGCAATCAACTACTTGTTATTGTTAAATAAATCTCGCCTTATGCAAATGAAGACATGGTAGGATAGCCATCCTTTTGACATAGCCTTGAATACTATATACATTTTTGTAGAAGTCTTGCGAAGTACGATTTTTGTACTCAACCTTTGCTTGTTAACCATATTCAGAGGATGGAGATGGAGACTCACCATGCGAATATTTTTACGCCCTGATCTTCGATGATGAAGATGACACTTTCTAGGTTGTCCCTAGTCAGTTGCCTGTGGATGGGCTTAGCTGGACATTGATGTCTCTTATTTTGCTTTTGCTGTGTTCTTTTAATATGCAAACTAGTTGGCCGATTGGCCTTGTTTCACAACTAGTCGTGTATGACTTCTATCATTTTTTTTCATGTATAGATGTGATATGTCAAATGTTGAATGTGTATGCTAGCTATTGATCGTGAGGCTAGCATGGTATACACATAGGGGTCGGAATGCAAATTCTAGATCCCGAAAGTAATATTATAAGTGAAATTTGGTATATATATAATTAAACATGTGGATACTTATATATATATATTATTATATCTATGAAGTGGAGAGAAAACCGATTAAAAAAGTTAGACTAATGAAAGGGCGGGATAATGAATTAGTCGTTCAGAATGCTCGTTGAGTAAATGAAGTCTGTTTGAATCATCGACAAGTTCGCTTAGAATTATGTGCCTTTTTTTGGAACTTGATAACGAGGAAGTCCCTATATTGATCATAGTAGGTCGGAAGTCGGAACACGAGGAGCCGTGGATGTCATTACTCATTAGTTTTGCTTAGACCTCTGCAAACGAAGCGGCGGCCAGTCCATGAGCATTGCATGTCTACTTTTAGCTCTGCAAGCGAAGCGTCGTCCAAGTAGCTTAACATGTTCCCGAGAGGCAAGAGTTAACAAGGCTACTTTTAGCTCTGCAATGTTTGAATTTTTAAAAATTACATAGGCTTGATAATCATCTGAAATTTTTACGGGAACATCACTGATGTGTCAAGAACCTTCAGAAAAAATTCAAAATGTTTTGACATAGTTTGACCCACTTTTCAGCCGGTGCAAAACTCCTAAAATTTCGGATCAACCGGCCGAATTTCGGTTTTTTTCGATTGCAAACAAACCGGATTTGAATTTTGGTTTTTGAATTTCGGCCGAGATTTGTCCAAAATACCGAGATTTCGGCGAAATTTTGGATTTCGGTCCTAGGCGAGATTTTAGCCGAAAACGAAATTTGAATCCTTATCCAAACTTTTGGGCAGAGGTAGGCAGGAAAAGACACTAGGAAACATTGCCAGCTTGGCGCTTATATGTATCATACTCATGTGGTTTCCTTAGGTGATAAGCCAAAGGAACATTGCAGTTCCCTTTGGCCATGTATTCCTTACTTAGGCCCTGTTTGGTATAGCTCTAGATTCCAGCTCCACTTCAGAGCTGGAGCTTGTAGGCTAAAATAAAGTAAATTAAGTTTATATTTTTAGTCTAAAATGTAAACAAGATGACCCACCTAAACACTCTTAATGTACCCACAGCTCCAGCTCCATAAATTTCTGGAGTTAGGAATACCCTGCTCCACCAACTCCACGGATTTTGGTGGAACTGGAGCTATCTCAAACACCCCTTTAATATCCAGTGGGCTTCTTTTCTAGCACCAGGCCAATTTTAAACCCTAGGATACTATTGAATTCTAGAAGTGTGTGTTGTTTGTTTCATGCCTTTTTGACACTATACCAGGTTAGTCAATTGGAATTTATAGGCGCACGTGACTAAATTCCGACTCAGCAAAAAGTCATGGTAGGCAACTGGATTTTTTTCTTTTACGAAATATAATAAGGCAGTAGGGAAATTGCAGCCGAGGATTTTCTATTTTTTGGTTCAGTATCTCGGGCAGTCAAGTGTACCAGTGTCGGCCACCTATTAATCGCATATATAGATGTGTATATGCAATTAAAACAATTGGGTTCCAAGCTAATCACCTTTTTTTTTTCAAGCCCAAAACTAGCCTCTCATGCATTTGGAGATTGAATGGAAATACATCTTTTTGGCCTACGTTGCAGGGACAAGAACAAGACAGGTGTCGCAATCGAATGAGGCTGTGTATGACTCAAAGCATGCACGTACTTCACGACTTTTTTTTAAGCGCACATACTTCACGAGTTTGGTTAGGACGATGTATGTCTTCCATCTTTTCTACTCATATTAGAAAATTTTAGTGAATTAGAACAGGTCTAGCGGCTATGGCTCGTCTCCTCCCTTTGCTTGACTAACCCAGAAACTGTGTTGTACTCCCTCTGGTCATAAATAGTTGCCGTTTTAGATATTGGTATGGTTTCTAAAATACATATTTGATCACTAATTTTTGTTATAAGATATTTATAAAACCTAATAAAATTATAGTATTATGAAAGTATTTTTCAAGACAAATCTACACATATGATTTTCATTTGTCCAATTTAAATATTTAAAAATATATTGACAGTCAAATTTTCAAAAATTTGGCTGCACCTATGTTCAAGACGATAACTATTTATGACTGTAGGGAGTATCTTAATTGTCACCAAAAATAACCACCGGAATAAAAAAGCGATAGTATATATAATAAGTATTGATTCTGTTCGCTAACATCACGAAGTAATTAAGATCATACCTCTTTACAAAGGGGTTTCAAAATTGTTTTCAATCGAGGGTAAATTCAAATAAATCCAAGTAATTTTCAGTAAAATCAGAAAAATAATGCTGGAAAACTCTAAAACCAACTTCAAAACATTTATTGTGAAAATTTTATACTTCAATTTCAGAATGTTTGCACTGCATTGCATGAGCGGCCTACTTTATGAATGGATTTTTCGGTGTTTAATCACATAAATATTCTTGTTGTCAATTTTACTTCTCTCGTGTTATGTTGGTAGGAGCTACGCAACCACAATCTAAAATAGGTATTTTCCATATACATCGTGCTTGACAATTTCTAACTAACTTGTTTAAATAATTTTTAACTGAAATTCAAATTAGAGTTTTGCCTTTTTTATATATATAGTAGTTCGCTTGTAGATACGTATTAAATATCTTTACTACTTTAAAAGATTTTGGGCAGAGTTAGGCGGGTGGTTTGTTGTTAGGATTGGTAACGTAAAGACTTTATCATGATCTCTTAGTCACTCACGCGTCAAAGGGAGCGTGTCATGGCCGATATTATGAGATTATCATGTCATGTAGGTAAAGTTGTATGGCCTCTACAGAGTGTATGAATCTATTCGAATAGCCATGTCCCAGGTTCTGGACGACATGGTGAATCTTGCTCCATAGTAGCTTTGTCATTTTTAAAATAGTATTGGTAGTATAGGGACGGAGAATACATGAACAGATTGTTATGCAAAAAAGAGTTAGGACTTGGTTTAATGTTTACGGCGGAATGATATATTTTTATATTTATGACATATGCTTTATCATTACTTATTATCAAATGTCAAATGCTTTTACAACTTCCTGTTTGCAGTATAATTCAATATTGTGAAAGAAAGCCTATTTTATGAAAAATTTGAGAAATGTTAGGATAGCCATTTCTTTGACATAGCCTTACATATTATATACCTTTATTTAAAAGTCTTGCGGAGTATGATTTTCATACTCAACCATTGCATGTTGAACTATATCAAAAGGGACGTTCTCGGAGGAATATGACTTTGGCAACGTTGACATATGATGGCCACAAACTCACTTAGGTCTTTCCTGAGGGTTTTTAATGGTTGATTGTAAGTTAAACTCTAGGCCAGCCATTATGTTATATTTTACTCTATATAACCTCTTCTTCCGCTATTGTAAGCAGGTAATATACAATTTTTGTCTGCAACTAAATTTCTAGGCCATTGTGAAAAAATGATGGTCTCGCTGAGTTTTGGGTCATCACAGTTTTGGTGGTTGTGTGTCTCACATCCCTTCCCATAGCCCCACCCTTTTATATAGAGCCTTCGACTGGATCCTTATCTAATATGAGTAGAGATGGTATCCTACTTGGAATCTATCATGCATGCAGACCTACCCTTATTGCTCCAACCCGTTAAGTGTGCGAGACTATGATGTTTATTTCACTACTATTCCACTGCATTTTATTAGGAAAATGGCCCTTTTATTGTAAGAATAATATATCCCACATATATATGATCTATGTTTTAATATCTAAGCCATGTTGTTTATAAATGTGATAACAATATTGTAAATATGTGTATTAGCCACTGATCATGGGACTAGTACAATATGCACATAAGACCCTTGGGTATTCCACTCTCGGGTGAGGATCTCGACACTGTTATGTTAAAATGGACAAATAACATATCTGACGTGTCTCATTCCTCCGTATGTTTTATAACATACCTTGAAGCTACCTTTATAACTACCCAGTCAAGGAATAGCAGTTGGTAACCCTAAGTAGGGATGAAAAAGGAATAGAAACGGTCGGTAAATGGTTGTTCCGTTTCCGTTTCCACATCTTTTATCGGTAGCGAAAACGGAATCAAAAACCCCGAAAACGGATATGAAAACAGATAGTGACAGAAACATATGCGGAACAGAACGGAGCAGATACAGAAACGAAAGTGAAAAATTCCACAAGAACATAGTACATGATCATAATATACGTGACCGCTAAAACAATATAACTCATTCCACTTCTAAGGTAGATACAAGAATAATGTTATGTTAACCGGTATCACTTGAAAGTTTTTTCTCAAGTTTGTACTCGCTATTTGTGCCTCAGATGAGACCATCATGTCTTCCTCCATATCATTATCATCGACATCCTCTTGGTCCTCCAACTATAAAGGTGTAACACCCTAAAATTTGCATATTATTGTTCAATGTTCATTTATGATTTTCTAACATTTATCCTAGATTTTCTGGAGTTTATAAATGCTATTTTGCTATTTTTAGATTTATAGAATTAATTTATTCATGAAAAATGAAACTAAAATTATACTAGAAATAATTTTACTAGGTTCAAAATGTTCCAAAGTATTTTTGAGAATTTTTTTGGAATTTTTTAACTCTATTTGATATTTTCTATAAAGCCATTTGTATTTCTAAAATTATTTTAATTTAGAAATAAATGCAATTCTCCATTCTCCTTTTTGGGAAAGTTGGCCAAGTTTTCGACAGACTTTCCGGTTTCACTTATACGGAATTTCCGTTTTTGTTTGATTTTCCGTCAAAAATGGCTCTCCCATTTCCGTTCCCGACAAAAAAAATTTCATTTCCGTTTTCGTATCAATATTTTCCATTTCCGAAAAAAACTTTCGTTTCCGTTTTTCTCCGGAACGGTCGGAAATTCCGTTTCTGTTTTCATCCCTAACCCTAAGTGTACTATTACACATATAGAAAACATGCTGACCTCAGATATAAGGATTATACATCATCATTGCTTGACACCAGCTAATGATACCTAGAAACATAACAATCTCGGTAGTGTCTCAAAGTGGGTCAATACAACATCATATTCACATATTTGCTAATATTTATAAATGATAATTCATCAAGGAACAAAAATAACATTTATTCAAGCATTTATAAATATAGCTGTATAGGGCATACCATTAACACTACTAATTATCTTTTTTTATTGGAACACTGCTACACTGTTCCATGTTAGATTTCAGCACACAACTGTACTGAATAATTGCCTGTACTAACAACTAATAATTAGCAGAATCACCGGTAATTTAATCCCACACATTTGCATGGCCATGCGCAATAGGGTAGCACGCGATAAAATCTGTTTCCCTGACAAAAATAAAAAATCTCCATGGCATCTCCTATGTTCGCACTGTTCAACTAAATAGGGATAGATGTTTTCAATATATATGTCATTGTGTGAAGGTATGTTTAAGCGCATATATACATTTTCATTTCACATTGAAGATAGCTATATGCATGCTTGATTTGATACGAACGCAACTATGTTATTATGTCGCTTTTCATATCCTGGATCCGCCTTTAGACCTGACACGTAGATGATATGCTCACATGTAATCCCGTCGTGACACACGAGCCCTTTTGTTGGGTTGCGCTGCGTCGTGTCTCACGCGCTGTGTACAAAAGGCACAAGAGATATTTTCTTAGTAATGTTACTGGGGAGATGCTTCTTTCGCTGGTGGTGGTCAGGGTTAACAATTTTGGTTGGAAAAAAAATTCGGAGGGGTTCGAATTTCGTTCAAATTTCGATAATTTGAATCTGAATTTTGATGGAAGTTTAGAACTTTGAGAAAAGGTTATCAAAGATGGTAAAGATTGTCGGGATCTAGAATGTCGAGACCACTCGACCATGGAATATCCAAACATTTATATCACATTCATACACAACATAGTATAGATATTAAAATGTAGTGGCCTTACATACAATCGATATATATTATTTACAACAAAAGGGCCATTGGGTCAAATAGAATGAACATGATTAAAGACTGGCAGAAAGTAGCAAAGTAAAACACTTAAGTTCAATAGTATACCTGAACCCAAAACCACATGCAACAGACTAGGTTATGCCATAGAAAGGACCATCATCGTGTTCCTTGAAACCCATAGAAAAGTAAGAATCGTCGGGGCAACGGTTCCTTCATCCTCTTAGAATCAACAAGTAAGGACGAGTACGTTTATACTCACCAGTAAGACTTGTAATGTTTCACAAATATAATTATATGCATGGCTTATCAACAGGAAGCAAGTTAATTTCAGCATAAAACAAATTTTGCTTGCAATACTAATAAGTAATATTTTGCAACAGAATTTCTAAAGAGGTGTTAAATATGAGTAGATCACAATCCTCCATGATCATGATCATCAATCCATTCCTAGCCATCCACCTGGCAAAATAACTACATCATGGCTACCCACTATTTTCTAATTCAAATTTTTGCATAAAAATTCAAGGCTAACTTAATGTTGGTGCACCAAGTCGCTCATGACCACGAGCGTGATTTTTCGAAAAGTTCTACATTCTATAGAGTTGTACAGCTTTACTCATAAAATATGATCAATTTAGATTGTCTCTCCGACATACTTTTGTATGTGTGCGACTAAGAGATCATAATAAAACCGTTACATAACCTAGACCTAACTTTACACCAGCCTAGTGTATGTTGACCCTAGCTATGCTAGCAGAAATAAAATTCTCATACACACAATATTAATGACAGTTCATTCTTGTCATAACCAGTTTCCCTCCTCCCATAGCTGTAACATCCCAAAAATTTCAAAAATAATAAAAATAAAAATTTGAAATTTGAAAATGAAATTAAATAAAAACTTTTAAATTGAAATCAAGATTTTGATTTAAATCATTATCTTTTCTTCAATTTCTTGAAAACCAACCTTAATAAAAGAATGAGCTGCAATATTAAACAAAGTATGAAAATGAATTGGAAATAAAAATTTACTTTGAAATTTTATTTAATCTGAAATTTTTCCTGAACTTTGGTTTTTAAGAAAATCTTTTATTTCTATCGAATTCATTTTCTCTTCAATACAAACTCAAAATACAATAAGGAAATAGATTTTAATATTTAATTATACTTAATGATGTATTTTCTGAATTTTCTTGTATTTTCTTGATTTTTGCTCTAAAGGAGAAATCCTTTTAATATAAAATTAAGTAATAGATAAAGAAAAGAGTAAAAATCTTACAACAATAAAATAAATATTTTTTAAACATATAAAATCTTCATAAAACCAAGTATTAATTTAAAAAAGTCATAACAAAGCAATTAAGTATGGAATGAAAGGGAATTAATGATTCTTAACTAACAACAGTGGCAATGGTGGCTTGAACACAGGGGATTGGCATGGTGTTGATACCTTACTACCGAAACTAAGCAATAGAGTGATGGGTTTTCATCGGTAGTGTATGGAACACATGGTGACATTGACAAATAGAGAAGGAGCTCATAAAAAATAAGGTGTCGCGATGACATGGATCAGGTATGTGCACCAACAACGTAGAAGATGAAGTTGGCTTGGTCTTACTCGGATGCAATTTCTTCATCAAGCATAGAAAGGGTGATGGCGAAGCTTAAGCATGATATTGACACGCATGTCGAGTATAGAAGCTCACCAGGCTGGCGGTGGTGTGGAAGTGTGCTCGCTAACGTTGAAGAAGACGTTGCTGTTTGTAGCGATCCGCAAGACCAAACTTCTTGACACTTGGGAGTAAAGCTAAGGGTAATGAGCTGAAGTAGATGTCATGCTAAGGGAAGCTTAAGTAGAGACGAGGGACTCAGTAAAGTTTCGCGAGTACTCGTGGCGAGAAGGGCAATGGTGCAGTGCTCGGGTTATTCTATTTGGCTAGCAACGCGCGGAAGAGGACAAGGGCGCAGCGAGGTAGTTCGGCAATGGGACGAGTCTTGCAGCGGCTGCGTCAGGCTGCAAAACCGTGGGCGGTGTGCGGTCACAAACTGAGAGCAGCGTTGCGAGTTGCGACGCGTCAGCTGCGCTCAGCGAACAGCTGACAGGCACGAGGGTGCATGGGAGCGTTCTATAGCTTTGACGTGGTGGACAGGTCTTGCAGCGAGGGCCTAAGGTCCACGGGTTAGCAGTGGGGTGAGAGAGAGAAGCGAGCAGCGCTCTCTGCTGGCGGGCTGGAGGTGGACGAAGACTCGTACGCGTGGGGCTGCACGTTAGTGAGAGAGGGAGAGGGTTAAGAGAGAAAGTGTATCTGCTGGAATACGCTTTCTCGTGGAAGAAACGAGTTTTCGACCGGTCGTTTTTAAAACCGAATTTTAAAACATTTTTCCAAGGAGTTAATTACACAGAAATATATTTGAATTTTTACAAATAGCAAACGAACTTCAAAAATTATGAAATTTTTTGGAGAGGTACTTTAGATCATTTATAACCCAAATAAAATATTTTCAGGTTTGTCAATGGTTTCAAATAGTTTTCAAAATTCTGAAACTGCAGCTAGAAAATGGAAAAAGCAATTTCTTAAATGCAGAAAATTCTAGAAAAAGCAATAAAATGCAGAAAAAACTTTTGATACTAGAATAAGCTTTTTAGGGCATTTTGGGATGTTACAGACGAACTAGATATTGAATATATATGATGTAGAGATGAAAATATACATGAAATTAACTCGCACTAAAATTTGAAGTTGATCTAAAGATTTGAATTTAAACTCAAATTTCAGCCATACAAAAAAAATCGGAGGGGACCGAAATTACCGAAATTTCGTCGAAATTGCATACGATGATGGTACGTACGTAGCTTGCGCTTTCGGCACCTCCCGCGCCTGCTCTCCTCTTATCTGCTCTTCTTTCCTCGCGCGGGGCAGGCGTACGCGTGTCAGGAGCGCAGGGGTGGCGGCGAGCGACACTGGATGGAGAGGTTGCAGATTACTCTGTTACTCCCTTACATCTCCAATTTTTTTTCAATTTTGAAAACTTAATTTCACACGTGAAAAACACGGATCGAGGTATGTAGCACAGCAATGGAGAAGCACCGGATATTTTCCACTCTGCTTCACTGGGGGAAGAAGACTCCTTCCTCCACAGTATAAATACATCATAGTATCATACATGCGGAGATCCAGCTAGATGGTGTGATACACACGAATACGATCAATCATCGACCACCGTATCTATGGCGAGCTCCAGCTTTCTCCTGCCCTCAACCTCTGCCACCTCTGCATGCCCTCCTCTAAACAAGCCCACTGCCACCGCTCTCTCCAGGACGAAACGCGGCCGCCATCGCCACTTGTCGTGCAAGGCCACGGCGAGTAGTAACGGCGCCGGCGACGACCTGGTACGGCGTCTCGACCGCCGTGACGTGCTCCTCGGCCTCACCGGGGTCGCGGCTGCCACCACCACTAGCGACCTCGGCCTCGCGCTGGCCGTCGACGATGAGGGCGCTACGAAGCCCAAGTGCGTAACCATCAAGATCACGGACGAGGTCATCAAGTGCAAGTCGGATGGCGGCTTCCGATGCCCCGTCGGCGAGTACCGGCTCAAGGACGTCATCGAGTTTAGCAGTCTGCCGCAGCCAACCGGCCCGGCGCGCGTGCGCCGACCAGCGCATATGGTCCAGGACGACTGCGCGTACGTCGAGAAGTACGAGAAGGCCATCCGGATGATGAAGGAGCTGGACGAGACCGACCCCGACAACCCGCACAGCTTCAAGAACCAGGCGGCGATCCACGAGGCCTTCTGCGATTACAAATACAAGGTGGTGGCGGCGGCCGAGGGGGAGGACTTGTTCGACGTGCACTTCTCGTCCATCTTCGCGCCGTGGCACCGGATGTACATCTACTTCTACGAGAGGATCCTCGGCGAGCTCGTCGGGGACAGCGCCTTCGCGCTGCCGTACTGGAACTGGGACGCGCCGGAAGGGATGGTGGTGCCGAAGTTGTACACGAAGGCGTGTTCGCCGCTGTACAACGCCAAGCGCAACCCTGAGCATGTCAGAGGAGTCATCGACCTCACCCTGCAGCCGGGCAAGAACAAGGACCTTCGTCCACGCAATGGCGACGATGCTTACCAAATAGAGGCAAATCTCTGCAACGTATACCGTGAGGTTCGTATAGTACGTATGCCCGCTATACGCAAAACCATATTTTATTTATCTATATACTCTATTGGCAGGGATGAAAACGAAAACAGAATTTCCGACCATTTCGAATAAAAAGGAAACGGAAGTTTTTTTTTTCAGAAACGGAAAAGGAGAGCCATTTTTGATGGAAACAGAAACAGAAATTCTATATAAGTGAAACCAGAATTTCCATCGAAAACTTAGCCCAAAAAAGAGAATAGAGAATTTACATTTATTTTCGAATTAAAATAATTTAAGAAATACAAATGACTTTATAGAAAATATCAAATAGAGTTCAAAAATTCCAAAAACAATCTCAAAAATACTTTGAAACATTTCGAACCTAGGAAAATTATTTATACCATAATTTGGTTTTATTTTTCATGAATAAATTAATTCTATAAATCTAAAAATAGCAAAATGGCATTTATAAACTCCAGAAAATCCAAGATATATAAATCTTAGAAAATTATAAATGAACATTGAACAATAATATATAATTTTAGGGTGTTACACCTTTTATAGTTGGTGGAGCGAGAGGATGTCGATGATAATGATATGGAGGAGGAAATGATGGTCTGATCTGGGAGACAAATAGCGAGCCTTTAACTGACAAACTTGAGAAAAAACTTCCTACTGATACCGGTGAACATAACATGAGTTACATTGTTTTTCTGGTCATGTATATTGTGATTATGTACTATGTTCTTGTGGAATTTTTCACTTTCGTTTCCGTATCCGCTCCGTTCCGTTCCGCATCCATTTTCGCCACTATCCGTTTCCGGGGTTTCCGATTTCGTTTCCGTTACCGGTAAAAGATGTGAAAACGAAAACGGAACAACCATTTACCGACTGTTTCCGTTCTGTTTTCATCCCTACTATCCCATCATAAATAGTTGTCATTTTGCACATAAATATAGTTAAAATTTTGAAACTTTGACTATAATATCCTTCTAACTATTTAAATTGAACACATGAAAATTATACGTGTAGATTTGGCTCGAAAAGTACTTTCATAATATTATAAATTTATTAGGTTTTATAAATATATCTACTAGAGATTAGTGGCCAAAACTGCATTTTAAAGACCATGTCGATGTCTAAAACGATAACTATTTGTGACCGAGGAGTACAAATAAAAAAATTTGGTGTTATCTACTGCCTAGCCAATTGATTTCTACCCAAAATTCAACCGAATCCTGGATCGTTGTGTGTAACAAGTATTTCTCACCATAGATGCTTCACATTTGTCAAGTCTAAATCCTAAGTTGCCTCTCCTCCGCACCACCAAATTACTCCCTAACCACGGTGGTTATTGTCCCACCAACCCCTCGACCCGATTCGCCCCGACCACCTCCCACCGCGAGGTTACATGGCTGATGGAATCTATGCTCATGGCTCCCGATGAACCAATAAAAAGTTCAAACCCTAACTCAACACCTGGGTTGAAGATGAAGCTCGTCGGGACATGACCGTAGCCAAAGCTGGCAGTGCGCTGCACAGATTGAATGGCTGAAAATTCGAAATTGAAATTTGTTATAAAACACATGGTAAAAAGTAGACAATCAAAAGAATAGGATCATACAGGTTTAACGCAAAAAAACCTTTGAGGAAAACAACCATAGGTACATAATGGCAAAATCACTATATGAAAAGAACTACAAGCACAAAGAACTTGAGCGTATCAAAACTATTGGACTACAGGTGTTCATATATATACTAGAGACTCGAGTCTCAAATGGAGAAAGAAACCAAGTCTATAAGTATGTCAGTTGCGCCGGCTGGCACCACGTTTTGTGCAACTCAATGCATGTGCCGCTTGGCACTGCATCTGGCGCAGTGTCTGGCATGGACACGACGACGAATTCAATAACATTTCAACCAAATTAGCAAGAAATCAACAGGGTGTTTGTAATTAGCAAACGTCATTAATTTCTGTGGCTTTTTTTTCCCCTAGATGTGTGCCAATGCCAACACGGCAAAGGAATTCCACGGCGGGAAGTTCTGCCTCGGCCGCGGGAAAGAAGATAAGTCTTCCGGATCGCTGGAGAGATTGCACACCCCCGCGCACATCTGGCTGGGCAACCCGGCCGACAACGAGGACATGGGGAAACTTAAGACAGCGGCGCGCGACCCCATCTTCTACACGCACCACACCAACGTCGACCGCTTGTGGCACCTCTGGACCACCAAGCTCGGGCATGAGGACCGCTTCGCCGCCAACGACGACGAGTGGCTCGACACCAGCTTCGTCTTCCACAATGAGAAGAAGCAGCTCGTGCGCATCCGGGTCCGCGACGTGCTCGACACGCGCTCTCTCGGGTACACGTACGAGGAGAAGGAGACGCCGGAGTGGCTGTACAAACGCCCCAAACCAGCAGCCGACATACAGCGCCCGCTGATCAAGACGAGATCAGCGAAGAAGAGTAGCCCTGTCAACTTGTTCCCTCAAGCTCTGAAGAAGGGCAAGAAGGAGTACGTGGCGGTGGAGAGGCCGGAGGAGGCTCTTCGGGCCGCAGCGAGGGAGGCGCAGGAGGAGCTGGTGGTCGACGTGACGTTCGACCCGTGCGAGTACGCCAAGTTCGACGTGCTCGTGAACGTTCCCCGCGGGCAGGAGGGGCGGGTGGGGCCGCAGAACAGCGAGTTCGCCGGGAGCTTCGTGAGCCTGCCGCACGGGAGCGACGGCGGCATGGGGACGCTGACGCTGTCGTACCGGTTCGCGCTGCAGGAGCTGCTAGAGGACCTCCGGAGCGCCAGGGACAGGATGCTGGACATCACGCTCGTCCCGGTGGACGGCGAGAAGGTCGTCGTTGACGGCGTACGCGTCGAGCTCCTGAAATAGCTAGCTCAGAGCGTATCCACATGCGCGAGAGCATCTTGGACGGCGGATTAATTCGGGTGGAAGGATGTCCTCCTATGCGATATATATCCTCCCTCCGTTTTAAACTTTTTACGTATTCGCGATACAACTTTGCAAGTGTATACAAATTGGCAGTTGGCACTTGGCATTAGATAATTAAAAAGGTAACAAAAACAGTCTATATTCTGGATATATACTACATGATTTGTGCCGATCAATATTCTCTGGAGGCAGAACCGAACAGAACACTAAAAAAAATGGTCCAAACATATTGTTGCCCGATCGCAGCGTACCTTGTCACAAGGACCCACAAAAATGTATGACACCAATACACGTCACAACAAGAGATGGAATGATGATAACATCTCTTTTTCTCACTTGTAGCTGAAATCTTGTATAACGGGGGGCAGAGTCAGACGAGCCTCAGGCTGGACCAAATCTTCTTAAGCTAAGCTACAATTTTACTGATTTTTTTAACATGCTTTTGCATGGATTTATCATGGTAGGCCTCGGGCCCAAGCTCGGGTGGCTCAAGGCCTGCCTTCACCCCCTGCGTATAAGTGAAATATTTTGTAACAGAAAATTTTGTTTTTTCCACTAAAGGGGAAGTGGCCTGTTCTTTAGTTTGCCACTAAAATTGTGATATCTCATTTATTGACACTCTTGTACGTTTGTCACTACTAGAATTCAACGGTTTTCCAGGTGCAAAAAAACACTATGGAACTGACCAAAAACGCTAGGGAATATGTGTAATATCTCAAATTTTGCCAATAAATAAAATATTGAGTTTCTAAATTATCCATCTGCATTTTCCATGAATGTTCAGAATTTTATGGCTTTTCTAAAATTTTCTGCATTTAAAGAAGATGCTTTTCCAATTTTTTAGCTGCTGAATTTATATTATAAATTTAAAAATAGAAACCGATAAAAGTTTGAAAGTATTTTATTTAGGTTTTGGATAACCTAATGTGCCTCTCCAAAAAGTTACATGAATTTTGGAGTTGGGTTGATATTTTTGCAATATCAAATACTGCAGTTTGTATTAAAGTAGAGGCCATAAATAAGTTTATGAGAACAATCCAGAACTGATAAAATGCTGGGAATTTTACACAAACACCGCTACCACATCATGTCCCCCAAACAAATTTTCATAAAATTTGGAGTTAGTTTGGTACCTCTAAAAATTCTATAATTGCCTACCAGTAATTAAAAGCTTTTAAGAAAAATGCTTTAAATCCAAAAATGGAAATCGGCCGGCTTGAAACCTGTCTTTGACAGCAAGAAGGCGTATTATGGTGAAAGAAGCTTTCCCCTCGCGTTGTTTCTCTGCTTCCCTCACTAGTTTGTTGGGCCCACAAGTCGCCTCTCCCCTAGTCGACTCGCGCAGCTCAACCGCACTAGCCCCACGCCGTTCGCGCACCAGGCCATGCTCAACTCTGCTGCGGCACTGCATGCTTGCATAAACTGACCACCATGTCGTTGTGTCTCACTAGCCATCGCCACTAGCCCCAGCCACGTTGCCTCGCACCACCCATCCTGCGACAACGGTCGAAGCCCTTACCTCGGGCCATTCCATCGACCAGGCCCATTCTCTGCCACCCATACAGGAATCTTGCTGGGCCATCACCTCCTCCTGCCATCACTACCATCGATGCCTCTTTGCATGTGTGGCAAAACCGTTGAAAAGCCAACGTTCTCGCCATGCCGTTGACCTTCTTCCTTGGCCGCGGCACTGAGCTCATGAGCCCAAATCGAAGACCTCACCATCGTGCCTATAAAAGGAGTTCCATGGTTCATCCTCCAGCCCACAAAGCATCTTGCTCTTTCCCTCTCAGAAGTCTATGCCATTGCCCCTCCAAGAAGTCTTGTTAACACCAAAAGCAACGATAGCAAGCAAGGCTCCATCTTCCCCTTTGGTGAACCTTAACCGAATTTCTTTGAAGTGGAACTCCCTCAGCATACTCTTATCATGTCCCATTCTCCTCAGCAACTCTGCTCTCTAGGAATGCCACTGCCATGGTCATCCCCTTCCACCACCTTGGGTCATCATCGCCATGCCTCCTAAAAATATGACCCCCCTCACCTACCTTATGCCTTCCCCTCAACCAATTTTGCTCCAGCACCATGGCATCACTTCCTCCACCATCCGGGCCACCACCGCAAGCTTCCACCACCAGCCCTCTCTGGTCATCGCCAGTCACCGTCAACCACTCCTCGAGCACCCCTCCTACTCCCTCTTGCTATCCCAAGCCTCACCACCACAAGAATCATCGATGTTCGCTACCGGCAACCTCACTCAAGCTGCTACTCTATTTTGAGTCACCAACAAGCAAGCCCCACCTATCAAGACTGGTATCTCTCTCACACACAGTTACTGACAAGCTGCCCCACATGTCAGTTGTTCTTTCAAAAACTGGATTCAAAAATGGAGATACTGACATGTGGGCCCATATGAAAATAATAATATATTTTATAATTTAAACCAGTATTTAGTTATGAGTCGCTGACATATGGACCCCACCTGTCAAGAATTTTAAATAATAATAATAAAACACTGACAATGGAGCACACCTGTCAGTCTCTATAAAAACAAACTTAGTAATCAAAAAAGAGAAAAACACTTTCAGTTCAAAGGAGAATACGCATTCTCTATTAGAAGATGTAATCTCCGAAAGTACACCTTTGATGTCACCCCTCTTTTTATTTAAAGGATTTTCTAGCTAACTTAAATTCAAATACTCATAACTTTTGTATACAAACTCCAAATTAAATAAAACCAATTTGTACATTTTTCTAAAATCATCCTCTTTCTGAATCTACAAAAATATTTGAATGTGGTTTCTATGTGTATTCGATTGGCTCTTATTATCACTTTACGATATTGAGCATGTAGAGACCGACATCCTGGAAACCTTCCTCATCGACCCAGAAAAAGCCAAAGAATTCAATGAGCATGGCAAGCTCCTCCTTCGACCATATTAATCCTATTATTTCACTTAATTTATGTTGTTTTACAAATTTATATATGCATGCGTGTACTTTCAATAAAATAGCTATATTGTGGGTGTCAGTAGATATTTCTACTTTTTGCATGGAACTTGAAAAATATGCAAAATTTAGCATTGAAAACTATAAGATAAGGGTTAGACAATAACTGATGTCAACTTTAGGTATATTTGATTATACCTATTTATGCTTAGCCATGCTTTATAATTGGGAAGAACAAATGATCGGTTGTAACATTTGTTCAGAAATGGAATTTTGACATGTTGAGGAGTTACCTTTTCTATTTTCATGTAAAATCAAAATAAAAACTAGGTTTTGACGTGAGCGAGTTATTTATATAATCTGTGAAGTGCATGGACTTGCACGTAGTGTAGTGGGAGTTCTCGCCCGAGTCGATTAAGGACCGAACGTAGTGCCACAAAAGCCAAAACATCCATGCAACCACAAATGCTATTATGGGGTGGCCTTAACCTATGAAGTTGCTTAGGCTTAGATTTGCACATTAGAAGGCTGAAGTAGTATGGGCATTCCGAATAGGTTTGCTGATAGGGGTGCCATCACCAAGGTGTTGTGAATAACGACTGCCGATACAATTGTCCAGACCTTTCTATGGGGTAAATGGTTATACAATTGTTCAGACCTTGCTATGGGGTAAATGGTTATGGTAAGGTGTAAACTATCATTAGTACTATGTATACAGGTTTTCTTTTCACCACAATAGTAAGGGTCAAACATCACCGGGCTAGTGCAAAGATAGGTCTAGACGATGTAAGGGTTCTTGTCATGATCTCTCTGCTGCACAACAAAGGAAGTGTGAATCTTTTTGAAGTACAAACACTACTACAGAAAAGGTCATCACAGACGGTTCGGAACCATCATCACAGACGGTTTTTTGAACCGTCTGTAACCATGGGTCAGTGATGTTACGGAACATCACAGACGGTTTATGAACCGTCTGTAATAAAACATATCACAGACGGTTTCAAACTAAAACCGTCTGTGATATGCAAACATCACAGACGGTTTTTATTAAGAACCGTCTGTGATAACAAACTATCACAGACGGTTTTTGCTAAGAACCGTCTGTGATAACAACTATCACAGACGGTTTTTACTATAAACCGCCTGTGATGTTACTTTTGGAAACAAAAAAAAATATCGTCATGTACAGATGATATTTCTGTGATCCAGCTGCTTTGTGCTAGTTCAGGCATAATAGAAAAGCTACTGGATGTGAGATATCCCATGTCACTGCTCTGAAGAACTTGAAAACGCAAAATCGACGGAAAAAACTTCTAAGGCCGTTTTGAGGCCCTAAACGGCGTTATTTCGAGATCGACGTTTTTTCGGAGCCTCGCGTGTACTTCTGATATAGCCTCCTAACTTGAATTGTGGATTTTAAAATCTAACTTTTCGTTAGCTTTAAAACGAGCACAAGAACGTCGCGATCGGAGCTCGTATGCAAAAGTTATAGCCGTTTTACCGAAAGGTGCACGGATCGAAAACGAAAACGCCGCAACATCAAGAGTGCAAAAGAGAAGAGAAGAGGGAAAGGAAGAGGAGAGGATGAGCTATAACATTTTAGTTGAACGATTCGAACACCATACTTACCAAACATTCGAAGAGGAGAGGAAAAGGAAGTGAGAAGAGAGAAGAGAAGAGAAGAGGAGAGCAAGAGAAGTGAGAAGAAAGTAGCACGAGAAGAGCCGCGGGCTGGTATTTTAAAGGAAGTCGAAAACGAGACGAGCGGGAAGTTCAAATTTGGTTAGAGCGCGAAAGTTAAAATATAATCACGAGCGGTTGCATGCGGATAAACCGTCGTGATGTGGTTTATCATGAGCGGTTATTATAACGAATGCGTGATAAGTCGGCCGACGGTTTTATTATAAAACCGTCGAGATAATACATGATATCACGCAGCGGTTTTTAACTAAAACCGCTCGTGATATCATGTATTATCTCGACGGTTTTAATTAAAAACCGTCTGTGATAATATCACTGACGGTTGTAATATAGAACCGTCAGTGATGTTCATCGTCACAGACGGTTTTGAGAAACCGTCTGTGATGAGACGTCTAATATAAGCCTTTCTGTAGTAGTGAAAGGAAGTGCAAAGAGTTGGTCATGTATTGTGGGTAAAGCTGTACGCCTCTACAGAGTAAATCTTTTTGAAAAGCCATGCTTGCAGTCATGAGTGGCTCTAGTGCATTGACATTATGTTAGTCTTAAATTTTTTATAAAAACATTGTGGGAGAAATTGTGGGTAGCTATTGTTTTAGATGATATGCTGGGTATGGCAGGAAATAGAGCGTTGATCACAATCATATAGGAATGTGAGTTATTCTTATTTACGTTATATACATTTGTTATTTATATACTTGTCAACCGCTCTTTACAAATTCTGTTTGTAATCTACTACTGTTATTGTTGAATAAATTACACTTTATGCAAAATAAAATGGTAGGATAGCCATTTCTTTTAATATAGGCAAGCGTATACTTAAAATTTTGATACACTATAAGTCTTGCTAGGTATAAATATAATCACCCTTGCTTGTTGATATTAAGAGAATAAAGAAACTGTTGCCCCCGACAACGCATATTTCACTATTGGTTTCGGGGGCTATAACGACGACCTTTTCTAGCCTAATCCTTGTCGGTTGCCTGTAGATACTTTTAGGTTGAGGCATACCGCTAGACTCTAATGCTTATTTTATTGCTTTTTCACAACATTTTATTTGGCTAATGGCCCCTTATTGTAAGAACAATATATCCCTTGTATATATAATCTATGTTTTATGTCTAAGCCATATTGTGTGATGCAATGAAAATGTTATAAATGTGTGTACTAGCCACTGATCATGGGATTAGTACAGTATACACATGAGGCCCTTGGGTATTTCACGTTTGGGAGAGGGTCTCGGCAAGATGCTCCCCTAGTGTGAACCCTAGGGAACACACCCTAAGCAAGAGTTCCATGGGAAAGAAGATTTTCCATTGGACTTTTCATGGAGAAACCTAATGGAAGATTATTTCCCTTGTGTTTTAAGCGGTAGGGAAGGAATCCCACTTGGGTGGCCCATCCGACATGTAAAGGGAAGTTCCCTTGGGTTTCCTCTCCTTGGCTACACCTCTCTCGCTTATAGCTGAAATCTCTTGTAGCAGAATTTTTTGTTTTTGCCACTAAAGGGCAATCAGCATGTTCTTTGGTTTGCCATTAAAACTTTGCTCTTTCATTTCTTGCCACTTGTACATTTGTCAATGCTAGAATTCAACAGTTTCCCTAGTGCCCAAAAACACTAGGGAATAGGTGAAAAACGCTAGGGAAGATGGTTCCCTAGTGTGAACCCTATGGAACACACCCTAAGCAAGAGTTCCACGAGAAATAAAAATTTCCCTTGAGTTTTTCATAGAGAAACCCACCGAAAGATTATTTCCCTTGGGTTTTAGGTGGTAGGGAAAGAATCCCACCTTGGCTAGTCCATCCGACATATAAATCGAAGTTCCCTTGGGTTTCCTCTCCTTGGCTACACTTCCCTCTCTTATAGCTAAAATTTTTGTTTTTGCCACTAAAGGGCGAGGGGCCTGTTATTTGGTTTGCCATTAAAATTACGCTCTTTCATTTCTTGCCACTCTTGTACCTTTGTCATTACTAGAATTTAACAGTTTTCCTAGTACCAAAAACACTAGGGAATAGGCAAGACACGTCAAGGAAGATGTTCCCAAGTGTGAGCTCTAGGGAACACACCCTAAGCAAGAGTTATACAGGAAAGAAAATTTTCCCTTGGGTTTTTCTTGCAGAAACCTTGGGAAAGATTCTTTCCCTTGGGTTTTAAGTGGTAGGGAATGAATCCCACCTGATTGGCCCATCCAAGGTGTAAAGGGAAGTTCCCTTTTGTAACACCCTAAAATTCTATAGCTAGCCAGCTAGAGACTTCGATTATAATTGTAACATCCTAAAATTTTTCTCAAAAATTATTTATTGAGTTTCCAAAATATTCTCCTGCATTTACCATGAATTTTCAGAATTTTCTACATTAAAGAAAATACTTTTTACACTTCCTAGCTGCTGCTTTTGAATTTCAAAAATTAATTCAGAACTGTGCAAAGTATGAACATATTTTATTTATGTCCTAAATAATCTGAAGTACCTTCCCAAAAAAATATATAAATTTTGGAGTTGGGATGCCATTTTTCCAAAAAAAAATAACCAATACACCTTACATTAAAAACAGTGGCAATAAAGAATTTCTGAGAACAATCTAGGACCGCTAAAATTCTAGGAAATTTACTAAAACATCTGTAATATGTCAGGTGCATCCACAACAATGTTCATAATTTTTGGGGTCCTATATCTATGCCTAAAAATTCAGGCAAGATCATTAGACAAAACAAAAATTTAAATCCCTCTCTCTCTCTCTCACTGACAGCTTGGGCCCAAACATCAGCCCACAAGCTGCTTCCAACCAGTCAATCTCTCATGTGAAAACGCCCTAGCGCAAACCCACTTCCTCTCTCATTGCAACTTTCTGCGTCGCTGACAGCCTAGCCCCACTAGCAGGTCGTCTTCTCTAAGGGACTCGCGGCCATGGTGGAGGCAAAGCTTTACCTGCTCTATCTCATCATGTCACCCACCTGTAGGCCATTCCATCCCCTTGTCTCGACCTCCCTACTTGATGCCACTATCACGCTAGTGTGAGCTGCTCCCGTGGGTGAGAAATCAGGGCATCGCAAGCATAGCCGAGTGGAAGAAGATGAAAGGAATCACTGTTCCCCTCCTATTTAATCTCCCCTACCTTACCATTCCTCCTCACCGTGCAATGACAAATCCATGTTGCCGGTTATAGTCCATCTTCCTCACCGAGTCAACAGGAACATAGGCGCCACCTTCAAGCTCCAGAGCATGTTCCACCGAAGTCCTGCCCTCTCCCAGTGAGCCTTAGCCTCAATATCTGCATCATTTTGCACCTTTTTCCTTCCTCTTCAAAAGCCCTCAGTTGATGTGGCCTTTTGTGCACTGTAGCACCGACGCGGGTCTTCTTCCCTAAATCCAATCGTCGCTGTTGCCCGAGCAATCCCTCTCACTAGTGAGCACCTATCTTGAACATGGTCCTTAGAGCATCTCCGTGATGCGCCAAAGCTAATGGTGCCTTCCATTCTTGCTAGCATTCACTGAGGTGCGCTGTCACCGTGAAGCTTGCTATTGCCATTGCTATCCACCACCATCCAGCCACTCTATACTACCTCCATCATCTCTGACCTTGTTCTGGTGATCATGCTAAGCCACTAGCCCTTTTGTGCAACTCATTCTTGCTCCGCATGTCCATTTACACCATCTTTGCCACCGCCCAATTCTACGTCACCGCTTCTTATGTTGCCGGAGCTACTCCGATGACCACTGGCCCCTAAGCTGACCCCTAAAGCTTCGCCTGAGCCCTCTGGTCTTAATGTGATTACCCAGTCAGGTCCATTCCCTCTCTTTCTCCTAGCCCTTCACTAGCCCTCCTCTGGCAACCACCAGAGCCGCCATCACCTCCCAAAGCTTCGCCTTGACGCCCTCTTTCCATCCCCGTCCTTGCCCCATCCTTTCTATCGTAGCCTCACTACTGGCAAGCTCGGAAGTAAGCTTAGCCATGGTGCCAGCTCTCCTCACTATTCTATCTCTCTAGCAAGTGGGCCTCACTTATCAAGGTGTCATTAGGATTAAGTTAATCCAGTTTAAAACATATGAGTCTATGGCATGTGGACCTGATTAGAAATAATGACATGGTTTATATTTCAAACCAATGTTTAGATATAAGTCACTGACATGTGGACCCTACCTGTCAGTCTTTTCAAAAAATAATGAAATCCTGACATGTAGGTCCCACCTATTGGTATCTCCAAAAGAAAAATCATTTTTTAAAAATAAAAATATGTTTTCAAACTCAAAGAAAATACACCTTCTCTGTTAGAAAACATCATCTTTGAGATTACACCTTTGACGTCAAACCCGCCCCCCTCTTTTTCGTTTTAGGATTTTCTAGCCAATTTAAATTTGGATGCTTATAACTTTTGCATACAAACTCCAAATTGAGTGAAACCAGTTTTAAAATTTTTATAAAATTATGATGTTTCTTAATATGCAAAAATATTTTAATTTTGCCTCTATTTGTACTTATTTGGTTCTTATTTGTGCTCTACAATATTATGCTATAGAAACCAACTTCTTAGAGATCTCCATCATTGATCCATAACAAGACCAAGAATTCAACGAGCAAGGCAAGCACCTCTTTTGATCATATTGATCCTACTATTTCACTTAAATTATATTATTTTACAAATCTATGTATGCATGTGTGTACTTTCGAAAAAATAGCTATATTGTGGGTATCGGTAGATAGTCCTACTTGTTGCATGAAACTTTCTTGATAAATACACAACCCTACTATTGAAATCCATAAGATTGGTGTTAGACAATACCTGATGTCAACCTTGGGTACACTCAATTATACTTACATATGCTTAGCCATGCTTAGTTTTGGGAAGGACAAATGAATGGTTGAAACATTTATTCGAAAATGGGAATTTTAACATGATGGACTGGAGGGGTTATCTATGTTATTTTAGCATAAAATCAAAGCCAAAAACTAGGTGTTGACATGGGCAAATTATTGATATAATCTGTGAAGTGTGAGGGACGGACTTGCACGTAGTGCAGGGGGAGTTCTCGCAAGGGTCAATTAAAGACAAAACATAGTGTTGCAAAATCCAAGATATTCGTGCAACCACAAATACTATTTATAGGGTGGTTATAACCTATTAAGTTGTCTAGGACTAGGTTTGCAAATTTAAAGATCAGAGTAGTACGAGCATTTCAGGTAAATTTGCTCAAAGGGATTCCGTCACTAAGGTGTTGGAGCTAAAGCTTGACGATACAATGGTGAGTATCTTGTTATGGGAGGAAATAGTTATGAGAGGGTGTACTATCATGGATATTGTCTTATTTCTGCTGCCTTAGCGAGGGTCAACATCACCAAGCTGGTGCAAAGTTAGGCCTAGATGATGTAATGGTTTTTTCGTGATCTCTTAGTCGCATGCAAAAGGAAGCATGTAATGGCCGATAATATGAGATGATCATGTCTTGTAGGTAAAGCTACACATCTCTGCAGAGTGTAAATCTTTTCGAAAAGTCGTTCTCACGTTCATGAGAGACTTGTTGCATTGACACTATTTAGTGTTGAATTTTAAAACAAAATTTTGAAATGGAAAATGGTAGGTAGCCATGATTCAAATGATATGTCAAGTATGGCAGGGCATAGATCGATGATCATGATCATGGAGGATTGTGATTTTCTCATATTTATGTTATATACTTGTCATTTACATACTTGTGAACTGCTCTTTACAAATCCTGTTTGCAATCTACTACTTGTTATTGTTGAATAAATTTCACTTTATGCAAAATTTGAGAACATGGTAGGATAGCCATTCCTTGATATAGTCGTGCATATACTTATAACTGTGATACACTATAAGTCTTGCTGAGTACGAACGTACTCACCCATGCTTGTTGATATTCAGAGGATGAAGAAACCACGGCCCCTGGTGATTCATACTTTACTGCAGGTTGTAGGGAATATGATTATGGAATTTTAGATCGAGGCATACTGCTGGACTCTAATATTTATTTTGCCACTTTTCGCTGCATTCTACTCTTGTTCATTTGGCCCAATGTGCCCCTTTAATGTAAGAACTATGTACTGTATGTCCGTATGTATATAAGACCTATGTTTTAATGTCTTTGCCATTTTGTATATAGATGTGATGATAATGTTGTGAATGTATGTACTAACCACTGATTATGAAACTAATAT
The DNA here is from genome assembly GCA_036346275.1 of Otatea glauca. Taxonomy (NCBI): domain Eukaryota; kingdom Viridiplantae; phylum Streptophyta; class Magnoliopsida; order Poales; family Poaceae; genus Otatea; species Otatea glauca. The sequence goes on from JAYEVK010000302.1 coordinate 121,090, forward strand.
GGTATACACATGAGATCCTCAGGTATTCCACGCCTAGGTTGGGGTCTCGACAATAAAAAGAGGGAGTGACTCAATTTTCCCCTACTATTGCATCTCGCTCCCCTAGGGCAGCCACAACTTTCCCCAAGGTTGTGCCCTCTTTTCCCTAGGGTAGCACCATAGCTGTTTTAGAAGGTGGAGGGGGAGGTAAGGGAAAGATTGAGCAAGCAGAGAAGAGTTCCCATGTTTTTCTCATTGGATCTTCATCGATGCATGGATAATCCTCCACTATCCTCAAACATTCATGTAGATAATCTTTTATGCAAAATAATTTAGTAAATAGGGCGTAATTAGTCTCTTGGATCATGCCAATTCTAGAAAATTTTGTTTAGTTTCCATAACTCATATGGGTTGTCATGTTTGGACTCTTGAGCTAAGATTATGGTCGTTCGACTACTGGGACAGCAGAGAGAGTTGTCTAGTGGAGGGAATGTTTGGTTCAACACAGATAGGAGTGGTATTGTTTGGTTTGATGCTTTCATATTGTTGCAGTACCATGTTGGGATTGTGTACCTACTATAGGAGGAGTGACTTTAGGGTTGGTGTCCACTTGAAATCAATCTGCTCCACATGGTTGAAAAGGCAAGTGCATGGTAGAACGGTAGACTATTGTTTGATTTGATGCTCAATGATTGTGATTAGTTTGTTATGTTGATCATAATGAACACATTTTAAATGATCTTGTTTAAATTCTAATGGTCAAATGACATGAATTGGATGATGGAAAATGGCTAGCGGTAATTGAGACAATGAAAGAAATTATGGCATCATATGTATCGATGATATATAAATAGATGGCCCGAGTGGCATCTAAGCCTACTTTGTGTGGGTTTTGAGGTCCTCATATGAAAAAGGATGGGCATGAGGACCCGTATGAAAGAGGACGGGTATGAAATTATTGTATGAAAGAAGACAGGCTTGAGGGACCCCGCATAAAAGAGGATTGACTTGAGTGCATACCGATCGGCGTTTATTGTTTTATTATGTACTTACTAAGTCTTGGAGTTACCCTTGCTTTATTTATTGTTTTATGTGATAGTTGAGAACGTCATGTATAGGTAGGAGTAGCACACATATATCACGTGCATCACATATTTACGGAACACTTTTAGTATTCTTCATTCACTCTTAGAGTTTGTTCGACCTTAGAGATTTAACTCATATATTTGAAACTTGTCAATGAACACTTTGTTTTGAGAAGTTTTTGTTAGGAAATTGCTACCAATATTCTTAGCAAAGTGGTTTAAATTTAGACATAAAAATGATAGTGATGCCATTCTAGGCAATTGAATGTCTTGGGTTGTTACAACTTGGGTTTCCTCTCCTTGGCTAGCTACACTTCACTTTGGGGAACTTTTGTAATAGTTCATTAATACCATTCTTCATTAAGAGTTACTAGCCAGGGTCATGCACTACGCTGCGCCGTGCGAAATTTGGTCACACGATGTTGTGCCGTGCAAAATTTGGTCCGACGGTTATTTCTGAAAAAAAGGTAGCCATGGTCGCGCACTACGTTGCGTCGTGCGAAATTTGGTCGCACGACGTTGTGCCGTGCAAAATTTGGTCCAATGGTTATTTCTTAAAAAAAGGTAGCCAGGGTCGCGCGCTACGCTGTGCTGTGCAAAATTTGGTCGTGCTACGTTGTGCCATCCGAAGTTTGGTCCGATGGATATTTCTAAAAAAAGGGTATGAGGATGTAAATGGGGAATCGTTTTTTCTCAAGGGTTTTTTCAAAAATGTGCTAGCCAGAGTCATCAGTGAATTTGTGGCACCACGGGTCCTCTTTGTTCGGTGCGAAACTTGGTCCGATAGTTACCTACGAAAAAAGGTATGAGGACATGAACATATTTTCGTTTTTTTCTGGGTGGATTTTTCTAAAAATATGCTTGCGTAATTTTGGTTATTCTGGTTTTTCTTTTAAAAAAATGGGTTGCTAGGAGCCGTCGGCGAATATGTAGAATTTTTTGGGAGAAAATCGCGAAGGGACCTAAATGTAATTTCTTTTTTTACGTAGTTTCAGTTTTCTAGTTTTTTTAAAAAAACGTGTTGCTAGGAGCCGTCAGCGAGTCTGTGGATTGCTATAAACCATCGGCGAATATGTGGATTTTTGTTTTGGGAGAAAACCACGGAGGGACCTAAACATAATTTCTATTTTTTTCTCGGGCCCATTCTGCTAAAAACCGATTTTTTGGGACCTAAACATTTTTTTTGTTTTTGTTTTAAAATAACGGGTTGCTAGGAGCCGTCGACGAATATGTGGATTGCTATAAACCGTCGGTGAATATGTGGGTATTTTTTGGAGAAAACCGTAGAGGGACCTAAACGTAATTTCCTTTTTTTCTTGGGTCCATTCTGCTAAAAACCGATTTTTTAGGACTTAAACGTATTTTTTGTTTTTTCTCATGTTCATTCTGTTAAAAAACACCGGGAGGACCTAAACATAAAATTGCGAAGGACCTAGACGCAATTCCAGTTTTTTTCGGATCCTGTGGAATATAAGAACCCGGGTACCCTCATGACAAGCCCAAGAGGGAGGCCCAGAAGATACTCCCGCGTCGGCCCATTTGCCGTGCAAGGGGACATATCTAAGGAAGTTGAACTTATATTTAGATATGATAGATACGGTTTATCCGAGTCGTTAATAGGGTAGATAAAGATGTAAACTCTATCCTATTAAGCGACTAGAATCTTGTAACGATCGGAATCTCCAAACCGTCAGGACTCTGTAGTCGCCCACCCCGCTATATAAGGGAGAGGCGGGCAACAACATAGGGATCGGATGATCCAAGCATAGAGCGATCAAGCCATAGAGCATAGCACACCTCATATCGCCCAGAGCATATTGCGCTTTGAGCAATCTTAGATCCAAGAGATCTGCATAATCTCCTCCACGAGAGCCTGAACCTGTCTAAACCCCTTGTCTTGTGTGACCTTCGAGTTTGAGATCTAGCGCCTACCCCATAAATTTATTGCCGACTACAAAAGTCGACAGGTCCATTCTGTTAAAAACGATGGGAGAACCTAAACGTAATTTCAGATTTTTTGAAGGACCTTTTCGCGAGGGCGCTGACGTGGCACACCTGAGGCGCGGCCGATTCTCTCCGGTATAATATAAGGTAGACATTAGCGCCCTAAACACCTTTCTTTTATTTCATAATATATCCTGGATGTGTGGTACTTTTTATCAACTCACATGAACAATTCAATACATGTACAATATTGTCACGCATCACTAAAATGGTAAAAAACATCAGACACACAATTTCTTAGTGAAAAAATATATTATTCGATATATATGATAAGTACATGAAGAATTTGATAGTGAGACGAGGAAACATTCACTGGGCTGCGCCTAGCCGCTTAATCTATCAAAGAAAAATTAAAGCAGCAAAAGATAAACTAAAGTGGATTGAGATTGATGTCTCTGTAGGTCTCTCCACATCTTATCGCCTTCTATGCAAATGGTACTGTCGACTTTTGTAGTCGGCAATAAATTTATGGGGTAGGCGCTAGATCTCAAACTCGAAGGTCACACAAGGCAGGATTTTAGGCAGTTCGGACCCTCGGCAATGGAGGTAATACCTAATCGTGTCTTTGGAATTATGCGGATCTCTTGGATCTGGAGTTGCTCAAAGCGCAATATGCTCTGGGCGCTATGTGGTGTGTTATGCTCTATCGCTTGATCGCTCTATGCTTGGATGATCGAATCCCTATGTTGTTGCCCGCCCTCTCCCTTATATAGCGGGGGTGGGGCGGCTTAGAGAGTCCTGATCGGTTTGGAGATTTCGATCGGTTACAAGATTCTAGTCAGTTAATAGGATAGAGTTTACATCTTTATCTACCCTATTAACGACTCGGATTACAACCGTATCTATCATATCTAAATATAAGTTCAACTTCCTTTAGGATATGTCCCCTGCGCGGCAATGGGCCCGACGCTGGCGGAGTATCTTCAGGCCTCCTCTTGGGCTTGTCATGAGGGTACCCGGGTTCTTATATTCCACAGGTACCCAAAAGCTAACCCTCTAACAAGAAGCTGCAAAATGAGCACGAAAATCAGTTGCGAAACTAGGAAATCTGTAATGGGTGTGCACATTCAAAATAACATAAATCATACCTCACAGATATAGCCTCGTATGCGGTTGCGATATGGCTAGCGTGTCATCTGCCGTTGTCGCGCCATGCTCCGGCTTGTCGTTGCCTCCCTCCGTGCCTCCCGCCACCGCTGCCGGACCTCCCGCGTCCACGCCTCACGCCGCACCTCCGCCTCTGCGCTGATGCGCGCGCCCCCCGCGCCCGTGCCGCACCACTCGCCTCATGGCGCGATCGTGCGTGCCTCCGTCGCTCGCGCCTCCGCCCGGGCTCCGTCGCCTCACGCTGCACGCCCCCTCCGCCTCCCGCCGCGCCTCCCACCTCCAAAGTCCTGCCGCCTGACGTGCCACGCCTCTCACCTCCTGACATGCCACGCCTCTCACCTCCTGACGCGCCACGCCTCGCGCCTGACGCCCCCGCCTCCCGCTTCCTACCGCCTGCCTGCGACGGCGTCGAGGAGGGGATGCGACGAGGAGCTAGGCGGCGAGCTGGCAACCAACGGGCCAGGGCAGCCGGGCGTTGGGCGAGGCCAGGCAACGACGCCGAGGAGTGGAGGCTTGGAGTGCGGAAGAGCTTAGATCTACAATTTGAGATGAGGGGGAGAGGACTAAGGATGTGCTAACTGCTAAGTCTCAAGATTTTTGGGGGTGCCGGGGCATACCCGACACCCCCTAGTTCCGCCTTTGAAGAAAATAGAAAGAAAAGGATAAGTTTAGAAATATGAAGATATCTCATATTATACTTGTAAGTATTAGAGATATTGTATAGCTGTATATGCCTAGATCAACTCCTCCAATTGAGGATCCTTGTACCTTCCTAACCCTGGTCTAACTGGCTATATAAATATATATGGTCACCCCCTTGATTAGGTGAGGTGTTTCCTAATCTCTCCAATTCCTTACATGGTTTCAGATTGATCTTGTACCTTCCGCTGCCCTCTCGACGCTGTGACACCCTCCTGGTCACGAGCATGTCGACTGATTCCTCGACGTCCTCGACTACCTTGGCTTCCACTGCTCCTGCGCCAAGCCCTAGACCAGGCGGCGGTCTTCCTCCTGACTATGCAGCACCGGTCGTCATCAATCCCTTCGCCACGATTGCCATCAAGTCTTACGTCCCCGTCACGTTGGAGATGAAGAATCCTAACTACAACAAGTGGGTGTCATTTCTCCACTCCATGTGTGGCAAGTTCAGCCTCAAGTCGCACATAGACAGCTCTGTTCCCGCGAGCGACGATCGATCCTTTGGAGTAGGCGATTGTTTGTGTCCACGCAGTTGGTACATTCGGCTCGTCGTGGACGACGTCCTCGATCTCGCCATGGAACCAGAACAGATTGCGTGTGATCTCTGGGTTGCCATCGAGAATCTGTTCAACGCGAACAAGGCATTGCGTGCTATCTTCCTGAGCCACGAGTTCCACTCTGTCGGGACCCGGATTTGCAAATCCGAAACCCTCTGTGTATACTGCACTAGTCCAGGATCACGCTAGTGCACACAGTGGAAACATAGATGAAATATCATTCCATACAACGAATTAACTAAGAAGAAGCAAATTATTATTGAATAAAGCAAACGACCTTATGGTCAATGTTTACACCATTATACCTTAAGGGCTTAAGAAACAAATACTATTGCAGCGGAAAAGATAACTTGAGCCATTCGACATGCCACAGGCAATCGTCTGGGGAACGCATTCCTAATCCACGTAGTCTTCATAGAATTCCTCCTCATGATACTCAGCATTTCCTGATCCTTCCTCAGCAACTGATCAACAAGGGCATAAAGCCGTGAGTACAAAGGTACTCAGCAAGCCGTAGGGAATTGATGCAATATATTCATGCACGGCTTGATAAGGATGGCTATATGGTTCATTTGCAGAAAGCAATAACTTGAATTGAAATACAATAAATAAGTTGAAAGCATATTTTTGAAAAGATAAGTAAATAACTGGTAGATCAATGGTAGACAACATGAGCAGAATGGCGAGGCATCACCTACACCATCTAAAACAAATATCAACCAATAAATTTAATAAGTATTAACTTTAGACAAAAAAACAACGATGAACTCCCGTTCACATCCCAACAATTCCACATTCCACATTTCATAAAACACTCTATACCCGTGTGAAATTCACGGCTTGTCCATGATCATGACGCGCTTATTCGAATAGTTTTACACTCTGCAGAGGTTGTACTTCTTTACCCATAAGACATGATCGGCTCTTGTTGCCATGCGCAATAAGCACACTTCCTTTGGTGTGTTGGCGGAGAGATCATGACAAAGCCTTTACAATGCATTGTCTAAACTTCAGATGCCTCGCTAAGGTTTCGCTTCTTAGGGCCCCTCTTGCGCCTTGCGAATCTACCCGTCCATCCCGAACCCACACCACCAACCGGCGTACTCAAGGCTAGACATTGCAAATTAATCGACTAGGTCTGTCCCATTCGGACATGTGGTAGTGCAGTTAGGCCCAGTTCAATGGCGCACAAGATTAAGTCCTTAAGTTGTCTCGTGCAAGACATCCACATCCCAATGTGCTAGAAAGCACCCCTTTATCGCACGATCACTTGCGAGGGAAAACAATTCGTTCAACCAAGACCAATGGCAAACCCGCCATGGTACAACAAATTTTACAACGATGGCTACTTACCACGATTCAATATCTCATTAAGTCAAGATTAACATTATTCAACATGTGACATGAATCCCAATATATATCTAAGCATGTCTAAGCATAGTTACGTAACCCAATGTTGGTATAATGATTATGTCCAACTAGTATTGTCCCAACCTAGGTCTAACAATGGATACATGGCATCCCAAATAATCAAGGTGGCATAATGTCAGTTAGGTATACATCTACTCCCATTAAATAAGCATTGATACACAAAATAGCATGCAATTGTATAAAAGTAAATTACTTTTGCAAACATAGGATGAATATGATCAAAGGTTATGACTTGCCTTGCTGATCTAGTGCTGAATCTTGGTCTTCGAAGTCTTCGTTCGCTCCCTCGGAATTAGCGTCTACCAAAAAAGAATCAACGAAAACAAATAAATACAAAACAGAGACTCAAACAAGCTCAAAACTAAAAATAAATAGCTCTAGAAGATAGATCTTGATTTTAGAAAAATTTAGGAACTTGAATCGCCTCAATCGGAGTTCGTATGAGGGAGAACGAGCTTCGGAAAATTAAATCACGAAAAATTTGAAAATCGAAATTGAATTTCGCTTAATTTTGTAATCGAAAGCGATTTATTGCGCAATGCCGACGTCAGCGGGTTCACGGTGGACTAGGTCCACGGCACTACGCCGTTGTTCACCCGTGCACGCGCGCCTGTGACGTCATCGCCGACGCAGGTCGGTGGCCGATAGCGACCACGCCCGGCCGACGCATAAGCCGCCACGCGTCGCGCATCCGCGACTCAACCCGTCGGACGGCGGGACGCAAGGGCTCGGCCGACAGACGGGCCACATCTGGAGCGCCACGCAGCGATCGGACGGCCGCCAAGAAGCGAAGGGACGACGACGATGGCGGCGCGGCTCACCGGCAATGGGAAGACGACCCGGCGATCGGCGAAAGATGGCCGGATCAGCGCGGGGCAAGGCGGAACGGGAGGGACGACGCGGAAGGCGAAGAGACCCCAACGGTGGCGAGACGCACCGCGCGGCGAAAAGCGGTGGAAGGCGTCGGGCACGGCGAGGAACCGGCGAGGCGCACGGAGCAACGGCGGCGCTACTGACGGCGAAAGGGGCAAAGAAGCGGCGGACGAGGGATCCTCGGGGCGCGCAGCGCGGCTTTATAGCCTCGGGAACGCACAAAGGGCGCGCACGGACGCCAAGCGTCTGGCGGCGGGACTCCAGTCGACGGTCGCTAGGGTTTCATGGCGCGATCTCGGCCGACACGCATGCCGTCGACGGACGACCGCATTGGTAAATTTGGCAGCCGAGCGTAGTCAGTAGTGAGATGGGCCGGAGGCGGCCGAGGCGAAGGTAGAAAGTGGAGTGGAGCGGCCGGAAAGAAAGGAGCGGGCGAAAGAAATGGGCCAGCGGAAAATCGGCCGAAGGTTTTTTGAAAATAAAATTCATTTTCCGATTTAAGAAATATCCAGAAATTCGAATAAATACAAATAAATTCAAATAAATATCAAATAAATTCAGAAAAATCACCAAAAATACAGAAAAATTCCTTGGAGCACAAGGAACCCAACTAAAACTGAAAATCTTGATTTTGGTGAATAGTTTAGTCAAATTAAATCCTTTTCTTAATGGAAAATTCAAATTAAGCTGGAATTAATTCAAGAAAATGCAAATGGTTTATTTTTGAATTCAAACATTCCAAAACTCAAATTTTGGGATGTTACACACTCCATGACTCAAGGTGATCGTTCCGTTTCGGCCTACTGCCAGCGCATGAAAACCTTCGCTGGCTCTCTACGCGACATCGTCCACGCTATCTCCGAGGCGCAGCTCGTCCTCAATCTTCTGCGTGGTCTCAACCCCTGCTACTCCAACATCGCGGACGACATCGCCAATGCACATGTTCTGCCTTCCTTTGCCCACGACCTTTTAACAAGCTCATCCTCAGGAGTTGCGGTGGTGAAACAAAGTGGCCACAGATAGCACCCTCCTTGCAGCCGGCTCTTCCACCTCTTCCTACAGCTCAGGTGTCTGCCGTCCGTCTACATTTTCCTTAGCACCATCCGGTGGCAGCGGTGGCGACTTCTTTGTGTCGACTCGCGACGACAATGACACGGCAAGGGCCACGGCCGATTTGGCGGCAACCGCGGCCAACAAGAAGAAGCAGGCCCCTCACGGCGGGTCAGCACCCTCGATCCATGGGTTTGCTTCAACCCATGGGCTGCACAGCGAGGCACCCCGGCTTGGCGTGCGCTAGCACCGACAACGAGAATTCTCGGCCCATATCCGCAGGCTCATACCGCTTTTGCTCCCCCGCAAGTCCCCCTGCCATCGGGCCAAACATGGGACCGCAAGGGCTCATTGCAAAGATCGAACCGATGTCGCTATTGGGTCGGGTCCATGGGTAATGGACACCGGCGCTACCTCCCACATGTCGTCCATGGATGGTATTCTTCTTTCCTGCCTACCTCCTCCTTATTCTTCTATTATCGCCGCAACTACTCCACTCTTCCATCACAACGCCGAGGTCCTTCCATCCTACCAACTTTTGTTTCTAATATAGCCTTAAACAACGTCCTTTTCATTCCATCTACTATTCACAACCTTCTTTCCGTTAGACAGTTTACTCGTGACAACTGTTGTTCGATCGAATTTGACGCTTGGGGTTTTTCTGTCAAGGACCTCCTAACCAGGCGCGTGATTCTTCGCTGCAATAGTGGCGGTGACCTCTACACCTTCCCGCCAGCTGCCTCCACCGCTACCGCCCACACCAACATCGCCATCTCGTCCACCTTGTGGCATCAACGTCTTGGTCATCCTGGTCCTGCCGTCCTCACCACCCTCCACAATAAAGCTCATATCTTATGTAATAAAGTAGCTCGCACTCTTTGTCCCTCTTGTCAGCTAGGCAAACATGTGCGTCTTCCTTTTACTAGTTATACTTCCTGCACTTCGGCCCCCTTTGAGCTAGTTCATTGCGATGTATGGACGTCCCCAGTTGCTAGCACCTCCGGATATTTATACTATTTAGTTCTGCTTGATGATTTTACTCATTTCTATTGGACTTTTCCTCTTAGACGCAAATCCGATGTTCATCAACACCTTGTTGAGTTTCTCCCGTATGTGCATACCCAATTCGGTCTTTCCCTCAAATGCATCCAAGCTAATAACGAAGCTGAGTTTGTCAACAGGACACTACTGCCTTCCTCGCTGCCCACGGCATTCATCTTCACATGTCCTGCCCTTATACTTCACCAGAAAATGGCAAGGTTGAACGCGTTCTCCGCACACTCAACAACTCAATTCGCACTCTTCTCATTCATGCTCATATGCCACCAGCTTATTAGGCCGAAGCGCTTGCCACATCCACCTATTTACTCAACCGCCATCCCTCCTCCTCAGTTAATCATGCTATCCCCGTTGAGCTCCTGCATCGCAAATCCCTTGACTACACCCATTTATGTGTTTTTGGTTGCCTTTGCTACCCTAATCTAACTTCCACTTCTCCTCACAAATTAGCCTCGCGATCCACCGCTTGTGTCTTCCTCGGTTATCCGAGTTCCCACAAAGGTTATCGTTGTCTCAATCTCTCCACCCGTCGAATTATCATCTCACATCATGTTGTTTTTGATGAGTCGTCATTCCCATTCGCAACCTCGCCGGATGCCTCCTCTCTCGACTGGTCAATTCACTTTCTTCTCGACGACTCCGTCACATCGGTGCTTCGCCCTACTACTGCGACACGACCAGCGACAGCTCCGTCCTTCACAGATGTTGAGCGATTTCATCAGCCCACAGTAGCTCCGTCGCAAGACGTTGAGCCGCCGTAGTCTCCACCAGCATCTTCGCCATGACGTCCGAGCGGGCCGGCCCTTGTGCCCTTAATGGACGGGCCGCCCCCTCCTATGCCGCCTCCCCTGCTGGCCCAGCAGTCGGCCTCCTCGCTGACCAACCACCAAGCCAGTTAGAGGGGCCTGGACGGCCTGGCCGACCTTGATGCGGTCGAGACGCGCCATGCGGCTCCGCTTCCCATGGTTGCGCCCTCTGTGCCCATGGCTACTAACCCCGTGTCGCTGATCGAGTCCCCTGCGTCTGCAGGTCTGCCCGCTCCGACGCTGCATCCCGGCATGGGCCCACACCAGATGATCACTCGAGCGCGTGATGGCATCGTCAAGCCTCTAACCAATATGAACCTCTTCGCCAGCCACACTTCGATCTCTCTGATCCCAAGGAACTATCGCAGTGCGTTGGCTGACCCCAACAGGCGCGTAGCCATGGTAGACGAGTTTCAGGCCTTGGTCAACAATGGCACGTGGCGCCTTGTTTCGTGACCCCCCGGTGCCAATGTTTTGACAGGCAAGTGGATCTACAAGCATAAATTCCACTCTGATGGCACTCTCGCCCGCCACAAGGCTCGATGGGTGGCCCATGGATACTCGCAGCAGCACGGCACCGACTACGATGAGACGTTCAGCCCGGTCATCAAACCATCGACCATCCGGATTGTCCTTAGCATTGCTGTCTCCTCCACCTGGCCCATTCGCCAGCTTGACGTGAAGAACACCTTTCTTCATGGCAATCTTGCAGACACTGTCTACTGCCAGCAGCCATCCGGCTTCGTCGACCCCTCTGCTCCTGACCATGTTTGCTTGTTGCAGAAATCCCTGAATGGTCTTAATCAAGCACCTTGGGCATGGTACCAGCTGTTCGCCACATACATCCACTGCCTCGGCTTCATCGCTTCGGCATCCGACACGTCTCTCTTTGTTCTCAAAGATGGAGACCGTGTCGCCTACCTTATTCTCACGGCTTCCTCGATGGATCTCCTACAGCGCATCACCAAGCTACTCCACTCCAAGTTCACAATGACAGACCTCGGTGACCTCCACTTCTTCCTCGGCATCTCCGTCAGCGCTCTTCGATGGGTCGCTTTCTCTCTCGGCCGCCATCTGTGTGGATCTCCTTCAGCGTGCCGACATGACGGAGTGCCACCCCACTACAACACCAGTGGACACTCATGCCAAGCTGTCCGCCACCGAGGGAGCGCCTATCACTGATCCCTCGAAGTATAGGAGTCTCGCCAGTGCTCTTCAGTACCTCACACTGACTCGTCCGGACTTGGCGTATGCAGTTCAGCAGGTGTGCCTCTTCATGCATGATCCCCGCGAGCCTCATCTCGCGCTGATCAAGCGCATCCTCCGCTACGTGAAGGGTACTCTCTCCATCGGTCTTCACATCGGCACTACTCCATTTCGCTCCCTTACCGTGTAATCTGACGCGGATTGGGCCGGTTGTCCCAACTCCAGGCGCTCGACGTCCGGCTATTGCATCTTCGTCGGCGACAATCTGGTCTCTTGGTCCTCCAAACGCCATACCACAGTTTCTCGTTCCAGTGCGGAAGCTGAGTATCGTGCTGTCGACCACACCGTCGCCGAGTGTTTCTGGCTTCGTCAGCTACTTCAGGAGTTCCATGTCTCGCTTGCTTCTGCGACTGTCATCTATTGCGACAATGTCAGCGCCATTTACATGTCGTCCAATCCAGTCCAGCACCGCCACACGAAGCATATTGAGATCGACATACACTTTGTCCGTGAAAAGGTGGCCCTTGGTCAGGTTCGGTTGCTCCATGTGCCGTCATCCCACCGATTCATGAGACATCATGACCAAGGGCCCGCTGTCAGCTTGTTCATCGATTTTAGGTCGATCTTTGCGTCGTAATCCTCCCGTCATCATGCGAGCGATTATTAGAGATATTGTATAGTTGTATATGCCTAGATCAACTCCTCCAATTGAGGATCCTTGTACCTTCCTAATCCTAGTCTAACCGGCTATATAAATATACATGGTCACCCCCTTGATTAGGTGAGGTGTTTCCTAATCTCTCCAATTCCTTACAGTAAGTACTGTGTGCTACCTACTGTTTTATTTGCACCATTCGGTGACTCATGGCATGAAAGCATCTGAACCTAGTCACAATATTAAGTAAACATTTATTGAGATCTAAAAGTAGAGGAACTAGCAAGCAAGAACATGGCATGAAAGCGAAAAACTAAAAACATAGCGCTTTGACTTGAAACGCAATGCCCGATGTATCCCTCCCCCCAAGCATGAATAGGAGCTCATGTTGCTACTGGCCTTAGTCATGCCAGATCTGAGCCCAAGAACCAACCTTTCTCGATTAAGAACCAAGACATCAAGACCTGGATTTGAAAATAGCAAACAAGGTTGTAGTGGCCTAGTGGCAGTGCATCCAACAAAGAACTATTTCCTAATCCACATCCAGAGCACTAATGCACTAACCTTTTGCCCCCTACCTTGTGTGTTGCTACCAGGAACCCAGGATGAAGGCCGCTCTGGTCTATCGGCACTTCGGCAGGATGAAGACATGGCCACACCAAGGAGGATTCTTGTAACACCCTCGTTCAAATTTAGCTCAATGTTTTAGTCCACCGTGGGGCGAATCCGTGCATACATAGCACATCACTTACACTTTCGTCCTCGATTCGTGTAAAATGGTTAACCTGAAGGTGCTATGTTTAGACCCAACAAGCATTGTATACTACTACAACTCACTTTAGGCAAGCAATGTAGGACTAATCACACCACTGCTCCACATAGGCCTTCACATTAATGGGTTGGGATATTACATTCACCTCTTAAGGGCTGACACCCTCGATAGTAGGGATGGCAATTGTGCCTGTTTACCCGCGTGCCCACGGGTAAATACCCGAATAGAGGCGGGTATGGTTTTTTTTTTGCCCACGGATATAGAAATGGGACTAATTCTTTGCCCACCGGGTAAACGGGTACGGGTATGGGTAAGCTATACCCGTACCCGTTTTACCCGTTTACCCGTGAAATAGACTGACATGTGGGTGAAAGCATTAGGCACCCATATTGTTTTTGGTTTTGATAATTAATGACAACGTTGGCAAATGGACTAATACTTTCTTTGAGAATATTGAAAGTAGGTTAATCCCAGGATTTGTGACCATGGAAATACCAAGAAAGGTACAAAGGGAAGATCAATACGTCAAGATTGTGAAAAGGTATAAATATAAGGATCTTTTTCTAGCCTTGTGTCGATCTTGGAGTCTGGAGAAAAGATCGGTTTGCTAGAATTAGGGCCGTACTATAAAGAGGGATTTTTACGCTTATCTTGATGTCATTTAGAGTTTAAAGGCTAAAATTATACATTCAAACAAATGCTTGATGATATATATGTTCCAAAATAGAAAACCATTTGAAAATATATCAAGTCTCTAGAAACCCGGTGCTACCTCCCATGGCGTATGATACTACACGGGTCTTGCAGCACCGCCCGAGAGAGGCGGTGTGAAAATTCCAGAGAAACTCTTTTTGGGCATTTTGGTAGCGGTGCTATCACATAGTAGCTGGTGCCACTGGATGGTAGCACCGGACATATAACCCGGTGTAAAATTACAGAGGGTATGTTTTTGGGCACTTTGGTAGCCCAGTTGTTGTCGCCCATGGTAGCCCAAGGCTACTGGACCAATGCAGAGCACCGGACATATAACCCGGTGTAAAAATTACAGAGGGGTATGCTTTTGGGCTCTTTGGGAGCCCGGTGCTACCGCCCATGGTATCCTGGTGCTACCGAACCAGCGGTAGCACCGGTCCTCAGCTCGGTGCTTAAATTCCAGAGAGATCAATATTTGACGAAGCAAAATAAAGGGGGGCGGTGCTACTGCCCTAGTTGGGTGGTAGCACTGCACTGTGTAACGGTTTCTAACAAGTGCATTTAATGCACTGTTCTAACCGTTGAAATGGAGCCCGGTGCTGCCTGTCCTACATGGGCGGTAGCACCGGAAATACAGATTTTTGCCTATTTCGAGCTCCAACGGCTAGAAAAATTGGTGGAGGCTATAAATACCTCCCCACTTGCATTCTAAAGGCTCTCTTGATTCTCATTGATGATATTTGAGCTCTAGCAAGTGCTCTCCACTCTTTTGTGCATTCAGTTTCCATTTGTGAGTGTGAGGAGCAAGGTTGAGTATTGCATTTCGAGTTTGAGCCTTTAGACACCAATATTTGACCTCAAGCAAGCGTCAAAGTTTATTACTCTTGGAGGTTGCCGCCTCCTAGACAGCTTGGAGGCGATCGTGCACGGTGAGCTTCTCAACGAAGATTGTGAGAAGCCCCGGCAAGTTGTGAAGGCCGGAGTTCGCCTACCCGGAGCAGGGAAGAACTACCTTAGTGATCGACGAAGGCTCAAGCAAGTGG
Source organism: Otatea glauca (assembly GCA_036346275.1). Lineage (NCBI taxonomy): Eukaryota > Viridiplantae > Streptophyta > Magnoliopsida > Poales > Poaceae > Otatea > Otatea glauca. The sequence continues at coordinate 136,109 of JAYEVK010000302.1, forward strand.
AACCGGCTTGAAGTGGTTCAAGTCACCTCAACATGGATTATAGGGGTGAAAACAGTATCGGTAAATCCCGGAATTCCGGAAACCGTTTCCGGAATTTTTCGACCGGACGTGTCGGTATCGGTAATGTTCGGAATCGGAATCGAAATCGGAAATTTTTGTTGGAAACGATAATGGTTTTGACAAGTTCCGACTGTTTCCTTCGATTTTCAGAAAAAAAAACAGTAAATTCCGTCGGTAATTACCGGAATCGCCCAGCCCACAGATCACACTCCTTCAGCCACTAAAACGCCCATAACTTTTTATTCCGAACTCCGATTTAGGTGATCTTGGACTCTATGCGAAGCTTATCATGAGGGCTACAATCTCCACCCATTTTTATAATTTAAGCAACCATATATATTTTTAAATATGATAAAAATAAAACTCTAATGTAGTTATTCAAGTCTAAGATTTGATTTTTCGAAATCCCTCACATAGACTTGATCAAGGGCATGACTACAAGCTCGAAAGAGTCAATAAGATCAAATATTGAGCCATGTGATGATCAACTCATGATCAAAACATATTTGCAAATTATAATCGCATGCTCCAATATCAAATTAAGCACACCTCATTTGCAACATATATTTGCAAATAAACCAAGAACTTATGAGATAAATCCTTTCATGCCCGCCACTCGTTTAGAAGCTTATGCCTTCTATGCCCATCACTCATTTTCATTGGTCGATTCACGATCATCGATGAGTGATAATAACTACTCGCCAAAGATCACATTTTTTTTTGCTTTTATTTTCGTGATCTCCAATGCTTCATTATCGATTTATCGCCGTGATTATCTATGTGCTCCGAGCTTGATTATCTATGTGCATGTCTTTGTATGTCATATTTCCATTTGGCGCAAGGGTCCGGTCGGTCTAGTAGCAAGTGACTAATAAATTTCAATCCTCGTGTGGAGAGATGTATTATTTGATATGAGATATTGAGACTATCTTATACTATATGATGTAAAGACTCATGTGGAGACTATCTTATGCTATGTATGTCTGTATGGAATGTGTGATATCGTCAAGTGTAAATGCTTATAAGGTATTGCTTTTAAGTGCTATGCTTGAATCATTGTTTAATGCTTTAATGTATGCCCTGTATGTAAGTGCTATGTGATGTTGCTTAATGCTTATGCCGTTATGCGTTATAAGATATTGATTTTCTAGACTAGTTATGCCATTGTATACATTTACATTGGTAATGTATGTTCATCGTAAATTTTTGAATATTTATTTATTACTAATTTCTATGTGGATGTACGATTTGTGTGAATTTTTTGAAGTCAATTGGTGGTACATGTCGTTACGACGTTACCGGTCTCTTTTTCAGATTCCGATCGTTACCGATATATATTTTGTATCGAATTTTCATTTCTGATATTTTTGAATTACCGATGCCGTTTTCGTTTCCGTAGTTATCGATTCCGCTATCGTTTTCGAGGAAAAATATGAAAACAAAAATGGTTTCTGTGTTTTTTGACCGTTTCCGACCGTTTTCACCCCTAGTGGAGTAGGGGAGACCGGCAAGTCTCCGAGACCACGGGTTAAATTTCTTGTCTTCTATTTTCTAGTGGTTTGTATTTTTCATTTATTGCGATCCATTTCATTGATAGCATAAATTAGGTAGTCTATGTGCTCAAAAGTGTTTTTGCTACACTTAAATTGACAAAGTATCTTAAGTGATTGCTAGAGATTGTTAGTGTGAATTTACATTTCTTACCTCTATATCTTAGTGTCATTCATAATTTCTAAATAATTTTGAAAAATTTAGAAACCTCCTATTCACCCCCCCTCTAGTCGATTATCCTTGATCCTACAGTGGGACATCAAAAAACCTAGCACTCCCAATTCCTAAACACGCCCGGGACCTTGCCGCCAGGCGCCAGCCCAACCGCATCCCCCAAATCTCGAGTTTTCGACTCCAGATCCAGCATTCCAGCCGCACTACCACCGATAGCCCTGCATCGCCTCCGTCGTTGCCGGCCGCACTGCCTCCTTCGGTCGCCTACTACGTCCCAAAACCGCCTCCGTTCGCGCTGCTTCCTTCGGTTGCCTTCTACCCCGAGCGGCCCCCTTCGCGATGGTTCCTGTTGTCACTTCTTCGGTCCTTAGCAGCAAGCACTAAGCCGATGTTTAGCTCGTTCGTCCTCCACGCCGTGGCGCTCCTAGCCGACACTATGACGTGCTTCAGTTAGTCCATCCTCCACGCCGTGCGTCGCTCCCGGCCGATTGCTCTGCCTCATCTCACTCGGTTTTCTAGCTCATCTAGATTTCGTTGCTTATCTGGCTCATCTTGATTTGCCCCTATGCTCTTTTTCCTTTGGATGCAGGTCATTGTTTCAGATTTAGTTGTTGCTGGCTGCGTCTTCGGGAGTCGCCTTACCCATCTACTGACAGAAGGTGATTTCTCAGCTCATTACATGATTCATTCCTGATTGAGTTATTCTTTGTTGTTCGATCGTATCTGCTTTGATGGATCCATAAATGAATTCAGACCTTAGGCTCCTTTCTTGTTCGAGTTGTTTTTGGGTATTTTGAAGATTTTCTGCCGTTTGGTTCAGTACAAATCCAAATGGAAAAAAATGCTTAAGTAAGTTCAAAAAGACGCAGCATGTATTTGGTTTGAGAGAGGCCTAAACGCAATTACCTTCTGTCTTGACTTACAACTGGATTAGTAAAGTGTAGCTAGAGTAGGCGCATCTGTGCATGGCGTACAGTATTCGGTCGAAATAATTGGAATATGAATGATTGGAATAATGGAGAAAATGAATGAGTTCGGATGGTGATTTCTTGGTTCATTGCTATTCATTCCTAATTGAATTATTCTCTGTTGTTTGAGGTTAGAATGATAGCTGAGTCATTGATTTTATGATAGAAGAGTATAATGTTCTGGAAAATGAACACAGATTCATATTATAGCACAACTATGTCTTCCATTGTATATTATGTATTACACTTTTATCTTAGAGATCATTTGGGTTTAGTATATTTCTAGAAAATATGCGATTTGTGATTGATGTATATAATTTGTTTTTGTTAGATGGCAACTCCGACAAGTAGTCCTCAACTTGGACAATCATCGCAAGCCTCAATACCGTGTCCTCAACCTAGATCTGAAGCCGAAGGCGTCGAGCATCAAGTTGAAGAACATGCTGACGAAGGGGATTCTCGTGGCACAAAGAGGAAGCTCACTTCGATAGTTTGGAACGAGTTTACAAGAGTTAAGGTGAAGGATGTTTGGAAGGCAAAGTGCATTTGGTGCAGCAAGCATCTTTCAGGAGAAACGAGGAATGGCACTAAGCATTTGCATGAACATTTAAAGGTATGTATGTATCAAAAGAGGCAAGGAAAAATACAAACCAGTTTGAGGTATGGTTGTTCTGAACATGGACAAGTATCTGTAGAGAACTACATATTTGATCAAGAAGTTGCTAGGAAAGCTCTCTATTCCATGATTATTCTACATGAGTACCCATTGTCCATTGTTGATCACCATGGTTTCCGTCAATTTGTTAGTGCATTGCAACCCTTATTTAAAATGGTAACTAGAAATACTATTAGAAATGACATTTTGGATCATTATGACTCGGAGAAAAAGAAAGCTCTCACTTACTTGGATAAAAGCAATTGTCGTGTTGCTGTCACAACCGACCTTTGGACAGCTGATAACCAAAAGAGAGGCTACATGGCAGTGACAGGACATTTTGTTGATGACTCGTGGAAGCTAAGAAGCTGCATTCTAAGGTGCTATTTTATTTCTATCCTTTCTTTATCTTCTTGTTTTTGTGAAATACTTAATCCTATTTCTTTGTGCAGGTTTATATATGTGCCATGTCCGCATACAGCAGATGTTATTTGTGAAGCGTTATATAAAAGCCTACAGACTTGGAATCTTGATTGTAAGCTATCCACTTTGACTCTTGATAACTGCTCTACAAATGACAAATTGGTTGAAATAATAGAGGTAAAGATTGGTCCATCAAACCTTTTATTGGGTGGAAAGATGCTACATATGCGCTGTTGTGCACATATTCTTAACTTGATTGTGAAAGATGGCTTGGAGGTAATGGAGCCTGCCATCAAGAGAATCCGTGAAAGTGCTGCATATTTGCTTGCTACACCAAAGAGGTAAGAGAAATTTGAGGGAGCAGCTAAGTTTGTTAAGGTTGAAGTTATTAAAAAGATTACTCTTGATTGCAAAACTAGATAGAATTCAATATATATAATGCTTAGTGTTGCTATTCTCTACAAGAAAGTATTTAAAAGGTTGAAGCAACTTGACAAGCACTTTAATTTTGGACCAACTACTGCTGATTGGAATTTGGCCTCATCTGTTTGTGACAAATTAAGACTATTCTATGAACTCACTGAAATATTTTCTGGAACTAAATATGTAACAGCTAACATTTTCTTTCCAAAGATATGTGAGATCAAAATGCAAATGAATAAATGGCTTGAATGTGGCAATCCAATAATTGAGTCTATGTCTGTTGAGATGACAAAAAAATTTGACAAGTATTGGTCAGATATTCATGGTTTGATGGCTATTGCTATTATTCTTGATCCATGTGGGAAAATGACAATGTTACACGTATGCTACATTGCCCTCTTTGGTGAACAAAACTCTGAAGAGAATGTTGCAAAGAGTTATAATACCTTGTGTGAATTGATGAATGAGTACCAAGTGCATAGTGAACGAGAGGGTATGGCCACATCATCTAGTATTCCTAGTGCTGCCAATGCCATTGGTGCTAATGAGGTGCTTTCAATTTTTAAAACACTAGCTGCTAGTAAGAAAAGTACTGGTGTGGTAAAGACAAAAAATGAGCTTGATCACTATTTGGAAGAAGGAACTCTTCCTTGCACAAATGAGGAATTTGATATATTTGGCTGGTGGAAGGCGGCTGGGACACGTTATCCTACATTGCGGATGATTGCTCGTGATATCTTGTCTATTCCAATAACAACAGTAGCTTCTTAATCAACTTTTAGCACTAGTGGTAGAGTGCTAAGTGAACATCGCAGCCGTCTCACTCCAAAGCTATTGGAGGCATTGATGTGCTCACAAAACTGGCTTCGAAATGACCTTAAAGGTATGCAACTTGTAGTTATTTGATTTGAGTTTTCTATCTGATTTGCAGCTAGTGTTGTAATGCAATATTTGACTTCTCAGGTGAAGGAGGAGTTGAGGGGTTATGGACATGCCTTGAGGACATTGAAGAGGAGCTCAAAGGCTCATGTTCAATTTCATCTGTTGACTCTGAATAGCACACTGGCTGCAGCCTACAATACCTTCTTCAAGTTTCATTCCCTACCATCCTTTCATTGAACTTGAGCATTTGCCATTCCCTGCTATTATTTGTCATCCCCTATTATCATTTGTCTGCATGTGTGAAATGTGAATGTTTGATGTATGTCTCAATGGTTGAACTTTGCTTCCATTTGGACTAACGGTTCGGTCAGTGTTGTAAGGCTACTATTAATTCTTCATCATATGTCATTCCCTATTATTCAATGGTGTAAACAGTTTTATTCCCCAAAAGAGGAATGCTGCCTATTCACGTATGCTGCTAGAAAGTATCTCCTCTATGGTGTGCTTTGATTTTATCAACTTGTTTGATTATTCCAGGATGCTTTTATAGATGTTGAGCATGCTATGAGTCTGGATCCAACCTTACCTTAAGCCATTGAGCAGTGAGCCAGTGAGTTCTTCTTGCTTCGCCTTAAGAGGTCTTGCTTCTGCTCCATGAACACTGAACAAAGCTCTACTTAATACATCACAAGTAAATTCTGATTACAGAAAACTGAACATTGAGATTTAAGACTGCAAATATCCCTTTTTTCAAGAAAATTCTAACATAGCATGTATACACTTGCAAAACGACCTTAATACAGTTATACTAAAGTGTTGTGAGAATGTTGGCGGGTAAACAGGTATACCCGCGGGCGACGGTATGGGCGATGCTTGTCGCCCGTGAAGCTTTGTGGTATGCCCGCGGGGGGACTACGGGGTCGCGAGCACGGGTATGGGTGAATACTACCCGTACCCGCCGTGCCCGATTGCCATCCCTAATAGTAGTCGCCTAGGTTTTGGCTAAGGGGCCATCGTGAGCCTTCGTAGGCCACATACTTTCCCAACAGGACGGACTCATCCAATTTGTTGCATGAAGAGATGTACTCGGTCAAATTCAAACTTCGCCAAAGTTTACTCGGTTAAATTCAAATTTTGTCTGCAAATTCAAATTCGATCAAATTTTATCCAAAAATCCAAATTTTGTTCGAAATGTCTAATTTCGGTCAAACTTTATCTAAAAATTAAAATTTTGGTCAAATTTTGTTCAAAATTTTCATATCGAAATTGAAAACGTTGATTACAACTAGCCCATCCATCCAACTAAACAAAAAATTGGCTCATTCTATCCATTATCATCCATCTAACCAAACAAAAAATTAACTCATCCATATCCACCCAACCAAACAGCCACTTGATGGCTTCATACCATCTAGGCTAGGCGGCTATATCCCATCCAACATCGTCCAAGCAACTAAACGCACTCATAGTTTCTTAAAAAAGATTATTCAAATATAATACATTCAGTTATTAATAATAAATTAATCAATCAACATGGAAGAGGAGTTTGGTTCCTTACGACAAGCAAGAGGCGGGCTTGTTTAAGCTTACCCGTGCAATACGTTTCGTGAGCGTAGCAATTTAACCAACCCAAATCTCCACTCTTTCCCCTACCTGTCCTCCCCGTCCTTATCTCTTCTCTTCCCCTCGACAATCTCTTCCTTCCCCCGCAATCCCATCGAATCCGATCCCGTAAGAGCCCATCCGCCCCTGCTCCCGATCGATTTCATCCCCGATCACCCCAATTCCCGCGTTTTCTTGACCAAATTTGGTGCTTCTTTGTTGGTGTTCTGCAGGACCAAGAAACAGGCGCTTCGTTCGGCTCGATCCAGACCGTGAGGATTCGTTCCAGGGTTTCGGTGGTTCTTGCCCCTGTTGGGTTTTCGATCAGCGAGTTTTGGGCTGATCTTGCGGTGATTTGTTTGTTGTTCGTAGGACGGTCGCGGGGCGTGATGGCGAGGAGTTCGTTCAAGCTGGAGCACCCGCTAGGTTCGTCTCTCCCCCAATCTTTTTTTCTATCGCGTCTTTCCTGCGGTGTTTGGTTGTTGGTTTTCATGGAGGCTGTGATCTGGTGGGTGTTTTGAGGGTTTCAATGCTAGTAGGTGGTGGCACCTTCGTTAACCGATTCTTGGAGCTTTACAAATTGTTTCGTAAATTTTTTTATATATGATATTGTGGAGTTGTGATTATTTAGCCCTGTAACTAGATGACCCCATTACTTTTTGCTAGTATCGTAAACATCGTGCCTGATTGTGTAGCTGGTATTGGTCGATTCATTAGAAACTGTAGCTTTTCCGTTCTGATCATGCCAATCTGTAACTACCGGCCATAACTAATTACCTACTTTATAACATGTGTTTTTGGTGGATGTTGATGCTGTGAGTTTCTCTATTTACAGGGAAATTCCATTTTAATTACATATGAGAATTACACGTTTGGTGACCCATAATTTCTCCATTTGCTTAATTGGTTGATGGTACCTATAATTCAAACCATTGCGGATTGGTTTTGTTTACCTACAATTTGTTGTTGACGTTGGAAACTGTGGGTTGTAGCTTCCATAATGTCCTTTTGTGGAATTTGTACTCTTCGTCCTGAACTGTTAGTGGTTCTAATTATCAAATTTCCATTTTTCTATAATGCACCAATATTTTGGTTTTAGTTTTGTTTCCATAATGTCTTCTCTAGGTAACTGGATTTGTACATATATATGACATGATTGATCAGTATCTAGGGTTGTATAACTGGATTATGTGGTTAGCTCATGGATAATTTGTGAAATAATACTGCTAGTGTCAGTTCTTCACTTCTTTGTGCACAATGTTTTACCATGATCTGTTTCCTATTTTACTAGCTGCCCATCGGATATGGACTACAAACTTTTTTCAGTTTTTCTTTAAAACTACCTGCTTTCAGCATAGAATAACTGAAATCTCTTTCTATTTATGTGGGAATGTAACAGAGAGGAGGCAGGCTGAGGCCAACCGCATCAGAGAGAAGTATCCTGATAGAATTCCTGTGTGTCTCTGTTCTTGCTGTTTATGCAGTTTGCTTCCTTTTGTGATGGTTTGTTCACATTCGAAGCAATTGTCATCTAATATAGGTCATTGTTGAGAAGGCTGAGAGGAGTGACATCCCAGACATTGACAAGAAAAAGTCAGTCCTCAACCATTTTGTTAATATATTCAATGGAATTTAACATCTAGTTCTTTTTGTGCTTCTGAAGATAGCTTAAAGCATGTGATTTGAGTTTATCAGACTTATAATGCAAACTGTTATTTGGTGGTTTTGCTTTGAGCATATAACTCTTCACCAATAATACTTGAGGATATTCTTTGCTTGTACGGCCTTATGATATTATTGAAGAATGAAGAACCTTTTTAATTTACTGATGTTAAACAATTGCATCTCTATATTTTCAGCTGTTTATGCTGCATCAAAACCACTGTTGCACCATACCAGCCACAATATACCCTCCTTGTGTGGTTTTTAATATGTAACTCCGTACAGGTACCTTGTTCCTGCTGACCTCACTGTCGGACAGTTCGTGTATGTTGTAAGGAAGCGGATCAAGCTCAGTGCTGAGAAGGCAATCTTCATCTTTGTAAAGAACACTCTTCCACCAACAGGTATGGAAAAATGAATGCACTAGGAACAATCTTCGTAGCACCATATTAAAAATCATAATCTTGTTGTCCCTAAACATCTTTTTTTATATTGGTCCTGCAGCTGCTCTGATGTCTGCAATTTACGAGGAGAACAAGGATGAGGACGGCTTCCTCTACATGACCTACAGCGGCGAGAACACCTTCGGGCTGTTCTAAGTGGCGCAATCACCATTGGACAATGGCTCCTGTAAATAGGCATCTCAAAAACCTGTGTATATAATCTGGTCCATTCGTCGCAAGTCCTTGCATTCCCATTGTCAAGAACCTATCCGACGATTGAGGCATACAATGCTCAATACATTTAAGTAACTGTTTGGTCCTTCTGCTACGGGAGTTCCATTACTTCAATGTTCTCTTTGAAGTTTCTGTTCTAACAAAGTGAAACCCAGACTTCTGTGGTTCTGCCCCCATTTAAGCTTTGTTTCTGGTGTGTTGTTAATGCCTGATCCTCTACCGACAATGCTGACGGATGCCACTGGGCATTGGGACCTCATATCGCCGGAGCCTTACAGGTAATACCACCGGCACGGGGACCTTATGTCGCTGGAGCCGTGCGGCGGCCTTGGTTCGCTGGCATGTCGGAGAACCTGGACTGGAGGTAGCATGTATGCAGTGCAGTACTAGGCCCAGGTTCTTGTGGTGGTATTGGCGTCGGTATCAGTGGTGTTTCAGCTGCACTGCACAGGGGGGCAGGGTAGTGTGCTGTAGAGGCTTTCGCTATGCATCGAATCTTTTGATCTGAAACTGTGTTTTGATGGCAAAACGTTGGAACGTGAATTCAGTGCCTTGCGTTTTGGCTGATCTTTGGATTCCGCGGAGGGTTATACAGGACCTGCTAATGGAACTGATGTATACTATCGTAGTAACTAACGAATTCTTCACTGTTAGCCCTCAAAAGATTATTTTTTTTCGGACTAGCCTCTGTGCAATTTTTTTTGCGAAAATAGCCTCCTAGCTCGTATGAGCCCCACACGGGGAGCATTACAATACAATGTTGCCGTACCTGGCAATCCAAAATCCAAAAAAAATAATAATGTAGCAGTACTGTAGTGCTACAGCAGTGCCACCGTTGCACTATTTTTTTTTAGCAACGTTTAATACTGCGCCTGGTGATCCAAAAATAATTAAAAAAAATGAATGTAGCGGTATTGTAGCGCTTTTTTTTTTATCTCCACGGTATTGCAGAGTGCATTAGGCCAGACAGCGCTCCCCATACGCAGCATTTGCAGGTCAGAGGCCAATTTTGCAAAAAAAAAAAATCACACGGACATGGTTCTGAATTTTTTTTTTGAGAAGCTACAAGGATGAAGAGCTCGTAACTAAACATGCATGTTCTCAAAAATCCCCACAAGTCGGGAGAAAATGCATTTGGATTTGCAGCCAATATTATGCTAAATCCATCCCAATCCGAAGGGATTGGACGTGATCCCCATCCATTCAAACAAACCCTTAGGGAACTTTGCATGATAAAAGTAGGCCACGTTCAAACTACACAGAAAGTGCAGTGTTTAAACTCCGCCATAAAATGAACTGATTCCTTTGTCCATTTGCATTACAATGTGAACCAAGCTATAGTAGCCTGCACGGCTATCACCTGAATACAGTTAGCATTATACATTCTTACTTGAAGAACCACTCCAAATAACACATACTGGGTCAATGTAGCACTGGCGTACTAACACCATACTAGCTTAGCAGCAGTGCAGCTCCATAAGTCCATAACACAAGGCACTCATTTCAAATGGGAGGAGGGCAGGCAGCACAGAGAGGAGGCAAACATCCCATGCTGTGCCTGCAGACTGTAAATGCAGTGCATTCAAATCACACATGCATACACACTGCATGAACACTGCTGACTGCTCTCTCTCTCTCTCCATGTCTCTCACTCGAGGCATCTCATATCACCCTCCTTCCCTCTCACACTCTCTCCCTATCCTCCTTCAATGTTGCCAATAAATGTTCCAACCTCCTCTTTGTTTGGTTGTCGGCTCATTCACTCCATCGCCTTGCATTGCGTTTGCCTTCTAGTACTCCTATATGTATTGCGCTCTCTCTCTCTCTCTCTCTAGTAACTGTCTCCAAGAGGTGCCTATTGAAGAAGCCTATGTGCTTCACTCAGTACTGCTCTCTCTTTTCATCTCCTCCTGCAGGATGCAAAAGACTGGTTGCTCTTTTGTTCTCTGTGTCCTTGTCATATTTGTAATCCCTCAAGCTTGTGCGTTATGTGTTTTTGTTCTGTCTTATGTTTTTTTCAGTTTTGCAGTAGTTGCAGTGTAACGTCAAGGTGATCAATTAGCTGGCCTTGTGGTGACGAGATATTGGTGCGGTTCAATCAGAAAGCTTGTGCTCTGGAGGCGAGGGGCTCCACTCTTTGATTGAGCCGTGCCAATATCACGTTCGCATTGTGAGTGTAATATCGAATGCTTCTGGTTGTTTTCCATGTAGATCCTGCCTTAACGTTTGTATTAATCGTCTTTCCAAGTTTTTTTTTAACTATCTGAAGTAGTTGCAAATGTCGACTAATTAATAGTAGCTAAATTTGTATACAAGGAGGCTAATATCTTTTCATTTGGAAGTTTTATTTGCTACATATCCATATAATGATTAGGAACCATGAAATTTTAGTTCTATTAGCCCACCTATTTTTTTTCTTCTTCTGAGAGGATAACTAACACTGTTCTTGATATCATGACTGAAGTGACATCCATGCATATAAATGTTTTCTGAATTTACATGTTTCTGTATTTCCATAAGATTGAATCGACACAATGATATGGGCCTTGAAGTCTGCATCTCGTCAATTCATTAGTTTTGCACTACTAGATTTAATCTGTACCCTTTACACAATGTAGGATCTGCAAAAGTATGTTTCGTTAGATTCTAAGGTGAAGATATGATAGTGCACAATGCAATAGCTGTTACTGAGTAATATTTAAGAACAATTGTTGCTATCCATTCATGACAAACAGATGGTTTTACTACCTTCACGAGAATTATGGCACAAGAACTAACTTCCTTCATGCCTTCATGCTTGCCCTCTCCATCCATTTAGTTTGCTTGAAAGATGCAACAGAGTTACTATTCATATAAAGCAGGGAGAAGAGAATGCCAAAAAGAATCCAAGTCAAGATCTGAAACCTTGCTGTCTACAGAGAACGGCTCGTGAGGCACGACACTATGCAGCGCGTCGCGAGCAGAGCGGAAGTATTGTAGTAGACAAAGGAATGGTCTCAATGCCGTGCCTGAAAACTCAAAAAAGGCTGATCGTAAGTGTTCATGCGGGGACCAACTGATGGACATTGCCAAGCTTTGTGTGTGATTATGATCCTCTCTTGATAGGGGGGGTTGCAGGGAGAGCATATGCAAAAGGACAATTGGGGTATATCCCTACTATTCCTGGCCTCCATTTTGATGGCAGTGTAATAATTTGCAATGCTAATCTCGGTTCATGATTATAATGTTTGTTTCTCCCTGTCAGATCTTGCAGATAAAACAATGCTTGTAATGTTTGCACACTGTGTGTAAAATTTATTTTCTTTGATAATTGGAATAAGTTTTCATGTCTCTTCTTTTACTGATCTTTGATTCGTAAAATGTTTTACTATACCAACTCTGATCTTGTAATGATGTGCAGTTGTGCACTGCAATCCTTGGTTCATGAGGTGTTAGTTAAATTCTGCAGTAAAAGTTTTATTACCCTGTGTGTGAATATTTCCTTTCGGGGGACCAAGGAGGATGTGATGGTCAAGAGTATCTGTCAGATAAGTACAGGTACACTGGTCCTTCGTGATCATGGAATGATGCAGAATATTGCAGAAAATTGGAGCCAACAAAAACTACAGTGCAATGATATGATCAAATCATTTGCATTACAGTAAACACATTTGTTGTTAGCCTGAGTTTCAGAGATCATCACCCGGGAGGTTATTGACATAACCGACAGCGATTAGAGCTCAACTGTTCCTTCTGAAGAATCCACAGTGACATCAGGACAGGACAGGAGAGGTCATGTGCACAGGTCTGCATCAGGTATGAAAGCCAAAACCTGAAGAATCAAAAGCTCGCAATTTTTTTCTGTGTGAAATGCAAAGAACAGTTTTCATCATGCGTGAATGATAGGACTTTTGATGGTTGTCAGGCATCCGACAACGGGTTCGAGTGCGAGGAACTGTGCTCCGACGAAGAACAGCAAAGCTCCATCTGGGGCAGCAGCATCATACAACTTTGTGCATGAACAAGGCAAGCTGCCAGGTATCGGTTTGATAGCGAGTGCGAGGCATTGTCGTCAACCGTCACCTCAGCTTCGCCAGGGAATCAACGTGATCGAACAGAATCTGCGATGTGAAGGACAGTGTGAGCTGCATCTGGTTTAGTCTGAATACAAGCTGTACGCTGCTTCTTTTGGATTGATCTACTAAGCTAAAGATCACAGAAAATGATCTTCATGTAAGCAAATTTCTGCTTTTAGTTGTGGTAATTAGTAGCTTCAGATTCCTAGTTCTTCTGAATTCAGTGTTTAAGTCTGAATTTTTCACATATTATGGCACATTTGTCAAAAGCATCTTGGGCTCTAATGAAGCAGCTACTGAACCCCATGCTAATATCATACTTATCTATTCCATTAACCAACAATGTTTGAAAACAATAACTCATGTTCATGCCAGCTAATATCGTGATTGAAAGTTCAAATAGTCATATGGATGTTACACACACTAGAAAATGTTTAAGTACATGTGTAAAAAGGACAGGATTTTAAGAATTACCATATGTTAGTTCTAGTGCAGCTGTGCAAGTTCCTCGGTATGTGACTGATCATCCAACTCACAGGCCAAGGAAGGCATTTCCAGTACTTACTTTCAGGGACATATTTTTGTCTCATACATCGAGAGGAAGTTTTTTGCAGATCAGGTAATTGTAAACGATAAATAAATTATAAAGATTGAGGTAGAATTAAAAGGAGGCTAGCCTTGAGATCCAGCAAAAAGGATCACTAATAGTATATCACCCAAAGTTGTATTAGTTTTTCACAGGTGCAGCAAGGAGCATATATTTCTTTCTTCTGTATGCAAGTGTGACATAGGAAAAGACTATGAGCTTTTTATTTAGTAAGAAGAAAACTATTACTGATAATCTACTTCCAATGAACCTTCAACGAACTCTTTCTTTTCCATAACTATTGGAATCTCACAACTACTGTAGCCCGCAGATGACAAATTCGGTCGGTTGACAATTCTGCATTGCACATGAATGAATCCACGAAGATGCAGGTGTGGGGATTCATTTCCTGTCATTCAGTTCAGATGGTCAAAAACTAAAATGACTGCTCCGTGTAATGGTTCTATTGAAGCATTTGTGGATTATCCACTTTTTCCTTAACAGCTTTAGCTTTTCGGTGGCTCGTTGGCGCAAAAAAAAATGAGTTCACAAAAGTCGAACGAGAAATTTGAAACACGCAAAAACATGCCCACCTATTACCTAAAATATGGCAGCACTCTGGTTTTCAAGCAAACAACATCCAAACGACGCACTTGGTACCATTTGAACTGGCAATGGAGCAGTGAATTCATCTGGTTCATTTCCAATAAACTTGCGATAAATTGGTCCAAAGGTGCAGCGCCCCCATCTACATCTAAAAATAAACATAGGCGGTGCAGTAATCTTCTTAGAGGGGAACAAGAGTAGGTCTAGTGCCATCTTGTGTAGAGGTGGGCGTCGTGCCGGGCCGGGCCAGTCCGACATGGGCCCATCGTGCTTCGTGCCTGAACCGTGCTGGGCCGCGACGGCCCTTCGTGCTCACCGTGCCGTGCCGGCCCAGCTTGCCTTTGACGAGCCCAAACACGGCCCATTTATGCTTCGTGCCTGCTTCGTGCCGTGCCGGTCCAGGCCCGACCCATTTGCACTATTGCAACGAGAGGAAAGGAGCCGAAGATACATAGAATTAAGGTAGTGAATGCAAATATTATGAGAAAAAGAACTAAAATTTATTTATTATTGAACAGTTACATAGAGCGAGAAGGATGTGCTCAATACGGACGAGAGAGATTGTGAGGGAGATTGAGAGAGACTGGTGAGAGAGAGAGCTGAGAGAGATTGAGAGGGACAAGCGAGAGAGAGCAGCTTCTTGCACTATTTCTCAATCTCTTAGCTTTCTCTCTCCTGTTTTGTCCGTCTCTCGGGTGTCGGCGATAGGGGTGACGTTCATGCTACTGGATGTATCCATGACGGTCATGCTCTGTGAGTCAATGACCTTCATGCTAGGCTTCTTCCTCGTACCCTGGATCATCAGGCCCAGTATAACCCATTCTACAGTGTCGTGCCGAACCGCCCATCGTGCCTGATTCTCGAGCCCGGCACGACCCGTGCTACAGTATTATACCGCCGGACCCACTTCGTGCCGGGTCGGACTTCGTGCCGGACCGTGACATCGTACCGGCCTAAAAGAGCACGGGCCGAGTGCCCACCTCTGATCTTGTGAATATCCACACAGCATAGCCGAATAGCACAAGGCATAATAGCTAGCAGCCAAGTGTTTCCTCGGTGACCAAATTTCATTAAGATCAAAGAGCGCGACCAAATTTTATTACGATCAAAGAGAGAAAAGCAAACAAGAGTACAAACATTTATCGACGGAAAGGCTGTCAACTTAACCGCACAAGACAAACAGCAGAAACAACAGGAACTCCACACACATGATCCAAACTCCTAAACAACAGGGACACACCGAGCAAACCTGCTCAGGATTACAGATTGGACTCCACCCTGAAGAAACCTGCAGCTCTCCAAGACCACAGTTCCTCATTGATGCCCCACAGCAAATCTGTAAAATTGTGAACAATTCAATTACAAATTGAACTCCCCCCTGAAGAAACCTGCATCTCTCAAGACCACAGTTCCTCCTTGATGCCCGACAGCAAATCTGCAAAGCATTAAACAATTCAATTCCTGTAGAAATATTTATAAATTTCCACACTCATATCAGGGTCTAAAACTAGTAGTATCAGGATCGCACAAGCCATACAAAATATCATCAAAGAAAAATCATCAAGATTGCAAGCAAATGCACAAGCAAACAGCAGGCAATCAGAACAGATCAGGAAATACCACAACTATGCAAACTGATCCATCTCCGTACTCATGTTGCTGCAGATCGCGCTACATAGCAGATACAGAACCAATCCCAAAGCAAACTAGCAAAATCACAACCCTTATAGCAGTATTTAGTTCTGTTCATCGAGCGGAAACCGCTTTTTATTACATCGCAGACCAGCATTACTACATAAGGTTTGACTCCTAGCACAATATCTGGGCATTCTGATCTTCAGTGGAGTTCCTTGAGGAAGTCGGCATGATCGACCAAAACCTACAATGTGAAGAATAACATTAGTCACATCCTGTAGTTACAATGGTATTCCAAGAGGGCTCAACTCAATATACTGCCTTTAGGAAAATATATTTAGAAAAAATATAAATATATCTGACTAATAAATACACCAGATTGCTTGTTTGGTACGGCATCAATGCTGCATAACAAGTTCAGAGTTTTAAATCTTCATCTTGTACATTTTTTAATCACTTCAGAAGAGCAGTGGCTACCATTTCTATTACAACGTATGTATCCTGTGCTCTGCCAATTAAGTTGATGATGCCTCAAGACAACAGAACATTATATTCCAGAGAATGCAGACAGATGATGAGAAAAGATGAAGATGGTGGAACTATAGCTTTTAGGCTCCCAATATATACCTCTTCAAGAGGATGCTATTTCACAGGTACCAATCCTATCAAGAGTAGACTTCAAAACTATGGATTAACTGGCAATGCCTAATTCCTAAAAAGGAACTAGGAATTATTTTACATTATAATTTGTGACTTTGTATAAGCCAAATGATCCGCTTTCCTTTTTGGTTGTCTCTCTACACTAAACATTGTGCTTTCTGCAAGCCAAGCAATTTGCTTTCCCATTTGACCAGGTTTTCTTCAGAATTAACTATCAGTAGCTCGAGATTTAAAGAAAGCAGTCTATATAGACCATTCAATGGTTAACGGTACAGCATAGATGGAAGGCATACAACATACCACTTTCCAGCCATCTGGATCAACAAAAGAGGCAATTTTTGTGCTGATCCCTGGTAGTGGCCCTGGTTGCCGCAAAATCTTCCCCCCTAGTTCTCCAGCCACCAGTTCGACAGCCTCAGCACTCTTGTACACATCTTCGGTGCCAATGGCAACCTGCACTTAAAAAAGCAAAAACCATAAAAAAAATGACAAAATTTTATAATGGAATTGCTGCAGGAAATAAAGGCTGTACAAGACCTGAGCATATGCATTGCCCTTGCTATATTCTGTGACACCATAGTTGTAGGTCAACTCCAGAACAGTTGTCTTATCCTCCTCAGCATAGCCCAACATGGCAATGGTATACTGTACAAACCAGAAACCAATCAGTCTATGAAATCCAAAGGACAAAAACAAGTCTAAGCAACAATTGCAGGGCATGTGTCTCGGCACTTTGAAATCTAACAAAATTTGATCGGCTCCAAATAAGTAGAGGTACCTTGTATTCAGGTACATCCTTCTTCCTTAGGAGCTTCATCCCAAGGGCCTGCATTAAGAACAAACAACACAATATCACATATGAGACTACTGTTATTGAGAAATTACAGAAGAAATGCTCAAAGCATTTCTAACTTTTGGAATAGCCTACAATTATCCAAGGAAAGAAAATACCTTCTCATAGAACTTGATAGATCGATCAAGGTCACCAACACGAAGCATAACTTGGCAAAGAGGCTCAGGTGTTGGGCCCCTCTGGATAAGCTCAAACATGTAACCATCAGGGTCCTGTGCAAAGGCAATTACAGTGGATCCTCCCTTCACAGGACCAGGTTCACGAGTAATCTTGCAGCAACCCTTGGATTTAATTGTCTCAGCCAACTTGTAAACCTATATTTGCATACACGATGTCATATTCGTATAATCATGAGTCTGCTGAATCAATAGTACGTTATTGCACACAAACAATACATACATCCTCATTTGCGATAGCGAAATGCCCAAAGCCCTCTCCGATGTCATACTTGTCAACACCATAATCTATTAAACAACAATGAACTTGTTAGCACATTAGAAACTAGAAAGTAAAAGGAATGAAAGTACAGTTCAAATAAAAACAAGAGTTAACTAGTTCGGGCGAAGAAAGAAGCGTAACACATTAACACAACCTCCCCAGTTTTATTAGGTTGACACGTATGTTAAACAAACATTGACTGCAACATCAAACAAACCTCCCCTACTGATCTTCTCTCAAAAAATAATCAAACAAACTGTTTGAGAAATAAAATATTATTGGATCAATGCACATACTGTATGTCAATTCAAGTGCAAAGTTGGTGTCTTCAGGTCCAAACCCGAGAAATGCATTGGTGTACTTCTCTTCAGGAACATCTCTTTTCCTCAACAGCTTCATCCCAAAGCATTCCGTGTAACACCTACACGAATCAAATTACTGACATTAGCAGAAATATAACAGGTCTTGATATTGCAAATATTGCTGATAGCACAGCAGCATACTTAATGGTGCGGTCCAAATCTCCGACACGGTAAACAGCATGCAGAAGCCTCTTCTTGTCTTTCTTAGGCCACTCCAGCACAACCTCAGCTGGCTTTTCGGCTTCGCTGCCAGATGCCATCCCTGATGTGAGAGTTAGTGTACATTTGATCAGAACAGGGTAACAGGCAAATCGTGAGAAAAACAAAGAAACCAAGCATGTACCCGGTCCAGACCATGGCAGTTATGTTGCTTGATCAGAGTTATGGTAGAAAATAAGAGTGCTTCAGAAGCTTATCGGCACAGAGAACACATCTCTATTTACCACCGAAATATGGGCAACGTTCTTGTTTCAGAAACAAATTTTTTTTTTCCAGAAACAGCCACTAATTCTCTCCTCCTATAAGACCCAATTTGGATTGAGGGATTTTTTGCAAGGTTTCTACAAGATTGATAATACTCGAGATTATCCAACATCTCCATCCTACGAAAGACCCAATTTTCCTGACCTGTTACAGCGTTTGGAACAAAAAACACTCTAATCGAGTTCCTCTGGATCGCGGGGGAGAGATGATCCAACATTCAGCGCACGTCAAACCAAAGAAACCAAGAAAAAGAAACGCAAGATCTACACGGCCATCTGATCTAACTTTCAAGAACATCGTAATCGGTAGCACTCGAAGGAGAAGAAGGATTTGGAGATGATCACCTTGGAATTCGATCGGGCTCGACTCGATTCGGTTCGATCGAGGGAGAACACCACCGCCCACACTGAGCTCACACGCTTGAGGCTTCTTCCCCTTCCAGCGAGACTGAGATGAGGGTGCCTATATACAGGTTCCAACAAAGCAGCACGAGAAGCCCAGAAGGTTCTGTACAGACGTGTCCAAACGGGCGGCAATAAACGGGCGTACCGTGGTGGCCCACATGGCGGTCCACGTGTCGAATCTTTGGCCCAAGCATGGATCGTGGCGTCACGGGCCGAAAAGGGCTGAGGCTGGTCCGTATAGCGTCAAATAATTCAAAAAAAAATTGAAAAGAAAATTGGAAAATTGGAAAATCCTAGAAGTTTGGAAAAAATCTAGAATAATTAAGAAAACTAAAAATAATGTAGAAAAAAATACAATTATACGTGGGCCTAAACGGTCCGTGCCGATAGTGGCAGGCCACGGGTCGGCTCGTTTGGCATAGCCTATTTGGCCATCTCTAGTTTTGTATCACGTTGTATAGCGCCTTTCTTTTTCAATAACTCTGTCAATCCAGTTTATAAAAATCATATTTCTTTTGTACATAAACTAAGAAGATTTTAAAAATAATTAGATTATCTCTAATTATTATTACTAAGCACTATATTTAACGTATGCATGTAGAGAATATGAAGTAAAGATAAATAATTATTAGGGATATATAGGGAACATCACATTAATTTTGCATAGAATATAAAATACGCCCTATATTTATAACAAGATCATTCAAAAAATACATATTATAAACTTGGACGGAGGGAGTATGCAGAACACCCGCACGCACTATCACGTACACACGCGAGTACGTGCCTTAATTATATGTGTAGAAATCTCTACTACTTCTAATTAAGAGTTAGTGGCAGTGGTCCGTTCTCCTCTAGGGTATCTGATTCGTTGGATCTGACATGAACGGCTGAGATAGAAGAGGATTTAATCATATCTTACATGGAAGGATTTTACCATATCTTTTTTGAATATAAATATTATTTTAGCATATCTCTATTCATATGTTCTTACTATAGAAGGATGTTATTCATATAACTTATAAATGGAAGGATTTTCTCATCAGGTCCTGCATGGATAGAAGGATATACTCACCATATATCATAATACGGGAATTCTATCTCATCATATTTGGAAATGCATAGATTAAAAGGCAAGAATCACGCAACCAAATCACGTGCCAATCACGAAGATGTCGGGGAGACCTGGTTTCCATCCGCCTGCGTACGCTGCCTTCTGCTTTCATTTGCTCCCTATTAGAGGGCACCCACTCTCATCTCCAGGAGGACAGGCCGGTCGGTAGTGGAGACACACGCAGGAAGAGAAGAGAAGAGAAAGGCTGTATGCAAGAAGCAAGAAGATTTCCTGCAAGAGGAAGGCAATAACTTTTTCCTCCTCCAATGGTAAGGATTGGTATCTCTCTACTGATTCTAATTAAGAGTTGGTGACGATCGTCCGTTCTCCTTTAGAGTACTTGATTCGTTGGATCTAACATAAATGGTTGAGATGGAAGAGGATTTAACCCGATAGTCAAATCTCTTCGGAGGAATAAACTTTTCCTACTATTCAAACATAACTAAAGTTAGTATTCTTTACAAATAAATTTGTTGTCGCAAATTGAGTTTTCGTTACAATGCACAGGCACATAACTAATACTAAATCTAATATTAAATTCACAATCTCGTAGGATTCATACCGAGACATTATCTTTTATTCATACCGAGGCATTATCTTTTAAGAGTGTTAAAGTAAAAAAGTGTTAAGTTTTATACGAATAAATCTACTCGACTATATATTGCCTATCCTATTTGTTGCAAGTTTCTTGCCGAAGGAGGTTGTCCACAATATATACATAGATTTTACTACTATACCAGAGGTCCAGCAGCCTGTGCGGTAGTAAAATGTTACGATACATTCGGTAAAATAGCAATAAAAATTCATTCGTGCAGCGTTTATTAGTGAGATTTATATCATTATGTTGTTTCTGTCGTTAGTAAGCTATTGGTGAAAACCGTTCGTGCATTGGAGCTATCAATAAACATTATAACTAAATCAAAGAATATATATTCATGTACAAACTAGAAACACATTACAGATGAAATTTTTACTAGTCAGTCGTGCGTCACTAGTAATGTGTTTCGTAGTTTGTATATAAATCTGTTTTTTATTTCATTTAGACATAACCTTTTATTGACAGCTCCGATTCACAAACCGTTTTCACCAATAGCTTACTGACGACGAGAGCAACACACTAATATAAGTCTCGACGTATAAAACAGATTTTACTATCCGTATATATAGATGTTACTATCGGTATACATAGATTTTACTATCATACAGTAGCAAATTGATGTGTATTTGACAGTAAAATTTGATTTATGCGACATTTATTAGCGAGAATTATATCATGTTGTTCCTCTCGTCATCAGTAATCTAATGGTGAAATTTGTTCGTGAATCGGATATGCGAATAAAAAGTTATGGCTAAAACAAATAGAAATCATATTTATGTATACATCTTTGCATCACTCGGTCACACACATGCATGCATTAATTCCGGATGATTAATATTCTAAGGCTCGGTCGCGAATTCCATAGCGCTAATTAGTGGGACGCTCGGCTCGATCAGACTGCAAAATCGACCGGCGCGTAGAATTGCTTAAACTACATGCAGCTACAGAATAGTAGTTCTTTATGTATGTATGTATGTATGTATGTATGTATGTATGTATGTATGTATGTATATATGTGTGTGTGTATATAGGCGACATATCCAGTGTAAGCCCCCCTTACCGTGCAAACTACGTGAAACCCACGTGTAGAAGTTTTGAAAAATTCTCAAAAAAAATACCATATGTAGGGGAGGTGAGCTTTTTACAATCGTGCAAAATTTGAAGACCAAACTCAATCGCATTTGAAAGATATGAAAAAGACAACTAGCAAAATGAATAATGCCAAACATTAAAAAATCACTATTTATGCTGAATTTGTCTTTTTCATACCTTTCAAATGCTATTGAGCTTGGTCTTCAAATTTTGCACAATTGTAGAAGCTCACCTCCCCTACATATGGTAATTTTTTGAGAATTTTTCAAAACTTCTACACGTGGGTTTCACGGAGTTTGCACTGGATATGTCGCCTACATACACATACACACACACATACATACATACATACATACATACATACATACATACATACATACATACATACATACATACATACATACATACATACATACATACATACATACATACATACATACATACATACATACATACATACATACATACATACATACATACATAAATATATATATACATAAATATATATATAATATACATAAATAAATATATATATATACATAAATATACATATACATACATACATATAGTATATATTGTATATATGTATATATACATATATACATACATGTATATATATGCATATATTGTATATGTATATGTATATGTATATGTATATGTATATGTATATGTATATGTATATGTATATGTATATGTATATGTATATGTATATGTATATGTATATGTATATGTATATGTATATGTGTGTAAACCCTCTTTACCGTGTAAACTCCATAAAACCCAAGTGTAGAAGTTTTGAAAAATTCTTAAAAAATTACCATACGTAAGGGAGGTGAACTTCTACAATTCTGTAAATTTTGAAGACTAAATTCAATCGTATTTGAAATATATAAAAAAGACAAACAATGAAATGAATAGTGCTAAACAGTGAAAAATCATTATTTAAGCTGAATTTGTCTTTTTCATATCTTTCAAATGCGATTGGTTTTAATCTTCAAAATTTACAGGATTATAGAAGGTCATCTCGTCTACATATGATAATTTTTTTTTAAAAAAATCAAAACTTTTACACATAAATTTCATGAAGTTTATACGGTAAAGAGAGTTTACACTGATATCTCCATATATACATATACATACAAACATACATACATATATATATATATATATATATATATATATATATATATATATATATATATATATATATATATATATATATAAATATACATATATATATATATATATATACATATACATATATATATATATACACACACACATATATATACATATATACATACACATATATATACATATATATATACACATATACATATACATATACATATACATATACATACAAGATATATTGTATATATGTATATATACATACATGTATATATATATGCATATATTGTATACATGTATATATGCATATATACATACATGTATATTTGTATATATATGTATATGTATATGTATACAATATGTATATATACATATATATACATACATGTATATATATGCATATATACATACATGTATATTTGTATATATATGTATGTATATGTGTATGTATATGTATGTGCATGTGTGTATGTGTGTGTATATATATGTGTAAACCCTCTTTACCATGTAAACTCCATAAAACCCACGTGTAGAAGTTTTGAAAAATTCTCAAAAAAATTACCATACGTAGGGAGGTGAGCTTCTACAATTCTGTAAATTTGAAGACCAAATTCAATCGCATTTGAAAGATATGAAAAAGACAAATAACAAAATAAATAGTGCTAAACGGTGAAAATTCATTATTTAGGCTGAAATTGTCTTTTTCATATATTTCAAATGCGATTGATTTTAATCTTCAAATTTTACGTATTGTAGAAGGTCATCTCATCTACATATGATAATTTAAAAAAAATTCAAAACTTTTACACATAAGTTTCATGAAATTTATACGGTAAAAAGAGTTTACACCGGATATCTCCCGTATATACGTATACGTGTGTGTATATATATAAGGTGTCTCGGCGGGTATTTATTATATTCATCACATGTGAAAAAGTCATGAATCTGGTTTGGAGGTCTCGAAAGCTGAATCAGTACACCCGTACACTGTCTGATTGATTGACTCACGTGAAGCAATCGATTTTGGTTGGTAAGGGGGCATACAAGTCAGATAATTACTGTTTTGCAGACCAACGAGCACGTTCTCTTTTTTATTCGCTTTCATAGTCATGCATGATCCAAGATCTCTGCCTCTGCAGGATTGAACAATCATTGCGTGCAACCCATGAGGTGATAACAAAATGCCGTACGAATGTAGTATTCGTTGTGTCTAGAGCATGTCGAAGCTATTTTTAACTATGAAAGCAAGTATTTAGGTAATGATCGATACTTCCAAAAGTGTTCTTGTTCTCGCAAACAAAAAGATCACATGGCACCCATCCATCCTATGACCGGAACTATGATACTTGATAAACTCTTGAAGAGCTATCCAGATGAAAACATGAACCGGAGGTATTACAAGAAAAAAAAAAGTTGTTTTTTTACTTTCTTCAAGAAGTTCCCAATCAGTTCCCATTTTGAGAGGTGTCCAATTTCAACGAATTTGCCCTATATTAAAGCTTTATTCAGTTCCACCGTAAGCAGTATGATTTGCTGATCTTAATCACAAACCTCACCAACTGTCGAGGCAAGCAGGGTCCTGTACGGCTAAGATCGAGATGGCTGCTACAAGTGCCACGACTCACCACGGCATCGGGCCAAATTAGTGGATGCACTTCTCAATCAGTCGACGTACGCTGCAGTCACCGTGGCCGTCGTGTTGCCGTCACGGTCTAATCGGCTCAC
This sequence comes from Otatea glauca, assembly GCA_036346275.1. Lineage (NCBI taxonomy): Eukaryota > Viridiplantae > Streptophyta > Magnoliopsida > Poales > Poaceae > Otatea > Otatea glauca. The sequence goes on from JAYEVK010000302.1 coordinate 160,928, forward strand.
CGTGCCATTCTGTGCGATTCCGACTCGCTTTCGGCGAGTCTAGGCATAGACGATCTATTTGTGATTTATGACTACTTCGTGCCGTGTCGGCTCAGATCCAACCCATTTGCACTATATTGACAAGAGGAAAGGAGCAAAAAAATGCACGGAACTAAGGTAGTGGACATAAATATTAGAGAAAAAACTAAATTTTATTCATTCTTGAATAGGTACATAGTTATTGTCTCGTTAAAAACCTTACCCCCAGTGTGGGGTACTCTAGTGCAAAGTGGCTCGGTGCGCGTGCTCTGTATCAGTGAGTATGTACTGTCCAATCTCCATTATCCACCTTTTAGTATCTCCATTGTCTTCCCTTTCTCCACATGCGAGAACCGCAAAAGGTGCCGACCGTAGGACGAGCCACAACATGACGCAATGTCGTGAAAGAGCGCCTTGCCGCGTGTCGTGCCTGCTTCGGGCCCATTGAGCCTATTTCATGCCTTGCCGTCCAAGCACAGCCCCATGCAGGCGTGTCGTGCCGTGATGCCCATCGTACCCGACCACGAGGCCTGGCATGACCTTGTCACTTGTGTCGTGTCGTGCCCACCGTACCACAGGCCAGCCTAAAAAGGCCGCCAATGCCCAAGTCTAGGCCTGACAGCTTTAGCATAAATAGTGTGTGTATTGATTCTTTTCTAGCCCTGTTGCCTTGGGGTTTTTTTGCAAATTTATCCTTCGTCTGAGTGGAATTGTAGATTTAGCTACTCCTCCACCGCGGAAGGCACAGAAAACAATAACTGCCCCCTGCCGCGCTCGGGGAGTGCAACAGCCGGCGGGCAAGAGTGGGAGCAACATGTTGCCATGGCCGGGGAGCGCGGGAGGGGGGAGGCACGTTCCGCGGTGGAGAGGAGGTTAGATTTGTAATTCCGCTCAGGAGAGGATTAAATTTGTAAAAAATATGAGATATAGGAGACTAAAAAAGTAATCACTTCACATAGACACAAATATAAATGACCACATAGTTGTAGCAGAGAATGAATTGGCAAAAGCTCACTGGATGGATGCAGATGTTTCATGTCGTTGGCTGAAATATTTCATCCACAACCTCTATAGTTTAGTAGCACAATGCACGACTCACAAACATGGCCTTGGAAAAACAAAGTATACGGAGAGAAAACACTAAAAGCCAAATGATCAGAGGTGGTTACGATCGAAAACACTTTGCTGTAGCCCTGCAAGGATAAATGTTTTGTGGTTTAACTCAAGACGCCCTGGCAAAGCACAAAGCCAACAAGCATCATTACAAGCATTGTCACACCAGTTTGAACAATACAAGCCACTTCACATCACAGTTAGGGAGTAAATTCAGTAAACTAATTTGAGGGGAGAATGATTTTCAACCCTCGGCGATATGCATGCGGCCAGAGGGCTCAAAACCATCGTAGCAGATGGGCATAGGCTTGTTCTATGGAGTAAAAACGGGTTGGATACGGATGTATATTGCTTTTGTTGTATCCTAATCTATATATTTTTTGATTCAGAACCGGATACGAGTTAGCCGGATATGGATACGGATTCAGGTTATTCGGGATAAGGATACGGGACGGATATATGATAGATTCAGATCGAAAACGGATAAAGCTATATGTATAATACATGCATATATAGCAATATATATTGAAATAAAACTATACAAGTACATGACTATATTAACAAGTTATATATCAATCAAATTCAATAAACATTGTAGAAAGAATATACTTAAAGATCAATAGAGCTAACTAATTGTTAATATAAATGGATCGTCATAAATGTGGTTTGGAGGTCTCAAAAACTGAATCGGCACAGCCGTACACTGTCTGATTGATTGACTCACGTGAAGCCATCAATTTTGGTTGGTAAGGGGACATACAAGTCAGACAATTACTGTTTTGCAGATCAACGAGCACATTCTCTTTTTGATTCGCTTTCATAGTCACGATAGAGGTGGGTATCATACCGTGCCGGATCGGTCTGACACGCGTTTATCGTGCTTCGTGTTTGAACTGTGTCGGACCCTGATGGCTCGTCGTGTCGTGCCGGTCCGACTCATCTTCGATGAGCCTAGGCACGATCTATTTGCGTTTCGTGCCGTGCCAACTGGTCCGGTCCATTTGCACTATTGCGACAAGAGAAAAGAAATCGGAGACGTATGTAGTTGAGGCAGTAAACACATATATTATAGGAAAAAACCTAAAATTTATTTATTCTTGACAGTTACAAAGAACGAGGGGATGTACTAAACACAGGCGAGAGAGGGTGAAAGTGCATCTAGGCACTTATGTTATTTTGGTGATTAATGACAAACACTCATAATGACAATCTATGCAATTAAGTAAATGCTTAACTTAGTGCTTAGCAAATGACAAACCTCTAATATGATTATATTGCTATGAGACTAACTTGTTATTGCCTAGTTGAGTATCAGTCTCATCTATTTAGAGGAAAATCAAATAGGAAGGTTAAGCAAAGATAAGGTATGCAATTTTGGTATCTATTCTATATTTGTTATTGCATTCCTTTCGTGCAAATGCATAGTGAACTCCAAGTAGCATGTTGATTATATATATGCACATTGGTTCATATCATATTTATTTGTGCATATATATTCATTTGAGTTCATTATAGTATGCATGTATTAACTAGAGTTAAACTTCATATTGCTATAGATTGACTTGGTGCATGCATGTTTTATTTGTATATCTTCTCATGCAATTCTCTTAGTGAAGTTTATCTAGTGTTGGATCACATATTTACTCCTACTCCAAATATTATTTGCACATGTACAATTCGTGTATATTCTATCATGTGCTTCATTTAAGTAAAGATTGTGATCCTTGCCATGATTTAATTGATTCATCACATTGTCAATTATCTCTCTAGTGCATATAGATCAATTACATATTCATCGTGATGCACTCAGTAGAGAACATTTCTTATGTCAAGTGTTTCTATTTTGTGTTGTGCTTCTTTATATGAAACACTTGTTGTAATCAACTGCTCACAAATATCAACTTTATTCATATCTATTGAGCTTTTGGGACTAATGTCTTTCATGAGTAGTTTGGAAAGAATTAGGTCCCGTATGTGTATGATGATCAAGGTATCTTGGAGGATGATCATTAAGCCGAGGTCAACAAGACGGCGGTGTCACCAAGAGTCGAGGACTAAGTCAAGAGCAACTTGGCGTGGAGATCGCCGAGAGGATGATCAAGTCAAGGTTGATAGGACGAGAGTCTCATGAGGTGAATCGAGTCGAGTTGGACAAGGCGAAGATGTCATCAATTATATGGTGAAGGTCTTCATGCATCGACATCAAGAAAGAAGACGGCAAGTGACTAGTTCTAGACTTATATTATCTTTGATTTAATTTGAGTCTAAGGATTGCCGTACTATTAAGAGGGATGCGATGTCGAATGACTTTTAGATGTGTCAAGTGCTCAAGTGATCCATCCTTGTGAATCTTAGAAAGAGAGTGGTGTTGGTGGTGCCGGAAAGTGAGGGTTGTAGGTCTCTCTTGATTTCTTTGTGAAATCTGTGGTTATCCTTTTAGTTTTGGGTAGTGAGACCTTGTTATTTGTGTAGCCCTCGTTCTTAGCTTTCGGGAGAGTCCAAAATCGCTGAAATCGGAGTCCGGAGTCAAAAGTTATGCTCGTTTTGCCGAGCTGCTCAGTCTTGATTCGGACTATCCGGAGTTAGTCCGGACTATCGGATAATCCGGAGTATCCGGACATTTATCCGGACTCTCCGGGTTGGGTCTCTCTGTTAGCCTTTTCAGTCAATCCGAGTATCCGGATTGAAGTCCGAGTCTCCGGATTGTGCGCACCGCCTCAACGGCTAGTTTTGGGAGTTCTATTTATAGCCCTTCCTCCTCTTTTGAAGAGGCTTTTGGTGTGGATTTTGAGGGTGTGTGGGGGCTTTGAGGGAGCTTTTACCCTTAGATCTAAGTGATCCCTTGTGAGAAGGGTTGGGAAGAGTTTGGGAGTGAGTTTTGAGTTGGTTGAGCACTTGATTTCATCTCCAAGCTTGTTCTTCGTGAGCATTTGTTACTCTTGGAGGTTGAGGACTCCTAGACGGCTAGGAGGTCGCCACGAGCCACCGGAGCTTTGTGTGGTTGGCCGTGGAAGTTTGTGAAGGCGGTTCCGCCTCCGTAAGGGAAGGAATCAAAGGAGTGAAGACCGTGAGTGCATTTGTGCAACACCGGAGGAAGAGGGTTGAAAGAGACCCGGCTCAAGTGTGACCGAGCCGCCTCAACGGAGACGAGGATCCCTCAAGGATCCGAACTTCGGTGAAAAATCATCGTCTCCAAGTTTGCTTCTTTCTCTTGCTTTAGCATTTGATTTTGAATCTTGAAATTGCCCGATCTACTCTATTGTTGTGTTTGGCTCTAGATCTTCATCATCCCCATGTACTGATAGCATTTAGATCATTTGTATTCAAGTAGATTGTTGAAAAATTGCAAAGATTTAAAATCTTCATTCAAGTCTCCAATCCGAGTATCCGGACTCCATAACCCTGACAGTCCGGACTATCCGAGTATCCGGATTGAATACCGGACACTCGGGTTAGGACCCTGGATCGGACTATCCTGAGTATCCGGATTGAATACCCGGACACTCCGGATTGTTCGGACACTCGGGAGATTTTATTTAGCTGCAATATTTTTATTCCACGCATTTAGCTATAAAGTTTTTAATTCGCCTATTCACCCTCTAGGCGACATCCCCGTCCTTTCAATTGGTATCGAGCAAGGTCTCTCTTTTATTAGACTTAACCGTCTAGAGAGTAAAGGATGTCGACTAGAGGATTAGAACACTCACATAATCCACTTGTGCTAGATGGCACAAATTATGCTTCATGGAAATTAATTATGACTTCTCATTTTAAATCCATGAGCCCCCAAATATGGTGGATCGTAGATGTCGGCTTTTCCTCTCCATTGAATGAAGTTGCTCCAACCAAGGAGAAAGGAAATGCCTACATCTCGACGCTCAAGCTACTAATGTTTTATTTTGTGTTGTGAGCGATGAAATTTTTGATAGAATATGCAATCTCAAGAGCGCTCATGAAATGTGGATAAAGCTTCAAGAATTATTTGAATCATCCACTTCTATTGAGGATTGCATTAAGGAAGAGATGTCGGGAGATGAAACATCAAGCTCCACCTCAAGCTCAAGTGATGAAGAACCGACATCTCCATCAACCTCAACCTCCGCCTCAAGTGACGTTGAAGATGCTCTTCTATCACAAATCCGTTGCTTCATGGCGAAAGGTAAGAATGAGGTAAGTGACGATGATGACGCTGATGAGCTCACTTATAATGAACTTATGAATTTGCTTGAGGAGCTCAATAAATGTCTTGGAAAGGAGAAAAAGAAATATAAAATTTTGAAGCTTGAACATGAATCACTTCGAAATGATTATAATATGCTTCAAGAAAATCATGAATCCCTCTTTCTCAAAGAAATTCATAAGCCTAAGGTGGATATAAGAATCTCATGTGATCTAATTGATGAAATGTCTTGCTTAAATGTTAATCCTAACGTTTCATCAAAATTTGACATATCCACCTCTTGCAATGATTTACCTTGTTGCTCAAATTCAAATGTTTCCACTTCCTCTATGCATGTTGAGACTAATCTTGTAGAGGAAAACAATGAGCTCAAGGCCAAAGTCATTAGATTAGAAAATGACTTGAGCAAGTGCATCAAGGGAAAAGCCGTTCTCGACGAGATCTTGAGCAAGCCAAGGGCGCCTCAAGATAAGCGAGGACTTGCCACATCTCCAAGAGGAGACTAGCAAGACAAGGCACAACAAAAGACTTTCGAAGACCATCAAGTGCTTTGCTTGCAACAAGAAGGGACACTTCGCCTCTGTGTGCCCTAATAAAGTGGAGATCAAGCCGCAACCATCAACAATGAGGCGAACCGACAAAGAGCAAGTCAAGAAGAAGAAGAGACGCCAAAGCCTACTTGCTACAATTGTCGGAAAAGGGACACATCGGTAAGGATTGTCCCAAAGGTATCATCCTAAGCCTATTATTGTCAATGATCATTATTTGCTTAGGAAGGACAAAATGGCAATGTGTTTGCCAAGTTTGTCGATTCTCCCAAGTATTTGCAAAATTATGATATTAAATTGCTTAGAGAGATGAATCTAGAAATGTGTTTGCTCAAATGCTAGACTTCCTAAGACCAAGAAAATCATGTTGATCATGTGCTTAGGAAAGATAACAATAGCAAACCATTTGCTAGATTTGCTAGATCCTCTAAGCCAATGCATAATTTCAATTATCATATGCTTAGAAGAGATCAAACTAGAAATGGTTTTGCAAAATATCATTGCTCTCCTAAGCCTTTTCATAAAAATGCCAATCATTTGCCTAGGAGGAATAATTATTGCAAACCTATTTCTAATTATGTTAGTCAATTCAATAATATCCAAATTAGGACCATTTGGGTTCCAAAATCTATTGTGACTAACATTGTTGGACCCAACAAAATTGGGTACCAACAAGTGCCTAAAAGAATTGTAGGTGCTTGGAGATGCATTGGAAGCTTTGGCTCAATCAAGAGGATGATTTCATCATATGAAAAGGAAGCCAAGCTTGAAGACATTCACTTCAATCATAAACCAATGCCATCTCGGGTAACAAGTATTTAAATTGATTCTTATAGCTTATAGCCTTGTGTAGGTTATATTGCATTATTCATGAAAATCAATTTAGATTGCTTGATTATATGCTTGCTCATGCTTATTAGTTGTTTTGATTGCAATCTTGAGTAAGTTTGGGATAGTGGCACATTAAGGGGGAGTGCTAAATCATAACCATGTATATTACATCCCTACATGTGCCCATATTTATATAATGCAAATATATATTTTCAAAATCAAGCCATTTAGCCAAAAGTCAAAATTTTGTATACCATTAGTATTCTTGTGAAAAACTAGTTGCAAAATGTATACAAATATATTTGAAACGTTTTTCAAAGGTTTTGGCTTCACAAAATCTATTTTGAAAAGAAAATGAGTTTCATGATCAAAATCTAGATAGTAGTATCTTGTTTTGGATTTAAACTTATAATTTTCATAGTATTAAATGTAAAATGAATTTGAAAGTAATTCCAAAACGAAAATCCTAGAGTTGGTCATTCTTAACAATTCTTGTGTTCAAAAGACTTTCAAAAGACCAACCTAGTGAAAGTTATTTGATTTTGAAACTTGCCGAAAAACTATACTTGACCCATAATGGTCATACTATTGCACTTAGTGAGTTTCTCCGTTTGGACCGGATCTTGTGTAGTATCTTGGTTCCAAATGGTATCTTAGACTCATACACAAAATTCAAATCTCTATATCTCATTTTATTCTTCATTTGAATCTTGTGTTGAAATATTTGACTTTGTTTTACAAATAGCTATTTCAAAAGGACCATTTTGGTCAAAAGTCAAATCTTATGTTTAAAAGGCCCAAAATTGGGAAAAGCTTTGTAAAAGTATTCTAATATGTATTTCAAATGTTTTACAAGCTTTCAAAATGAAAATTCTATATTGAAATCAATTTTAGTCCGAAAAGTTTTTGGTTTGAACTAAAATAGCTTATTTAAGCATATTGCTCAAATCTTAGCATTCAAGTTGGATTTCATTATAAATGTTGGCTAGAAACCATCTTGATAATCAATTATAAGCCATGAAAATTGAAATTGCATGAAATCCAAATTGAGTTGTATTTTGAGGCTTTTTATGAAAAACTATTACCTATCTTAACTTGCTTCAAAAAAGGGTTAAAAGCAAAATATTTGTTTGAAATGCAAAATCTTATGAAAATAGTCTTCAAAAATGTTTTCAAATGTTTTCAAGTATCTAACCCTTGGCTAGAAGCTAAAAGTCAAACTTTGGCCTAAAAAGATCTTTGTGATCTTGCTTTTGCATTTAACTTCAAATTTTTCTAAAGCAAAATCTATTTGGAGTTTGAAAAAGTGGTCAATACAAAACTCATAGGGTTGGTCATTTTAAGCATTTCTTTAGTTCAAAGTTTTTCCAAACGACCAACCGTTCAAAAGTTATAGCCATTTGAATTTTTCCAAAATCATCCATTTGACCCAAAATGACCCGTTATTGCATTTTGTGGATTTCGCTATTTGAATTGGATTTATTTGCATATCTTGGATTGAAACAGTATTTCTTACTCATACAAAGCTATGAAAGTTCAAATCTCCATAAATTTCAATCCGGAATGCATTTTGAACATTTGGCGAAAATTCAATTTCTTTTCAAACCCTCAAAGTAAAATTTGGCATATCTTTTGATTGAGACTCCTTTTGGAAAATCCTTTTTGGAAAATTCTTTTGGAAAAGTTTCTTGGGAGTCTAAATAATGTTTATGCCTAATTTCAAATAATTTCAACTTAATTTGAAATAGTTATGCCTTTTCTCTCTTTCGATCTTATTTGGCATACTCTTGCATTAAGTTGGATTTTACGATTTGAATGGATTTGATTATGCAAATAGGCTTATAAACATCTCTCTAAATCATATGAAGCCATATAAGTGCATATTACCATTCAAAACTCATTTGGTTCCATTTTAAGGATTTGGTGAAAATCTTAATGTTTTATGTGTTTCATATGCATATTTCATCATATTTCTCAAAATGAAATTTATTTATTGAAAATCTTTGTTATAAAACCTTCTCTCACATATGGAGTTCATATCTGAAAATTCTCAAATTTATTTGAACTCATTTGCAAGATTGTTGACTTTATTTGACTTAGTGTCAAAACTAAACCTCCAATGCCCATTTTGATCTAATATTTGATTGGAGGGTGATATTTGAGAAAATCCTTTTGGAAAAAGTCTCTTGGATGTTCATGGATCATTTCTGCAAAATCTTATGGCTATTGGACTTCATTTGATCAAGATTTGATCCAAATTCAAAATGTTGATTTTAGGGATGAAGTGAACAACCCGAGTATCCGGGTAATATATCCGAGTATCCGGATTATCCAACACTCGGATCAAAAACACCGAGTATCCGGTTGTATCTTGCTCGACCCAAATTCAAATTGCTATCTATACTTTCTTGCAATATCTTGTTCATCCTATTTTTGGGTTTCTCCTTGCTCAAATCAATATTCGTCTTCATAGCCCTCGAAGAGGATTTCGAGTCGGATCTGTTCCGCGTTGATGATTTTTGTATTTGAGCAATGGTTTAAAGGTTATAATCGATTTTGTGCTGCTATTTGCGTCTGTTGAGACTTTAAGAGTTTTAAATTGGAATCTTGGCAAGCCTTTCAAGATGAAAACTAAGTGAACTTATTCATTGCTCCAAGCTTCTAAGTGGAGCATATCTATTTAAGTTTTCATTCCAATGAAAGTGCATCTTTTGGCTAAGTTATTCTGGAAATTGGATTTAATTGTAACTTAGCCTCAAAATGTTTTCTCTTGCATAACTTCGAGTTTATTATGGAAAAGAGAAAATTTCCCTTGTAAGCTCAAGAGTGAGTTTGAATGTGTTTTACTCATTGTCTCTCTTACAAGTGGGTGTCAAGATTAAATTTGAATGAGTTTCAAATATTTTCATTATAAAGTGGTGTAATAAAATCTTCAATTGATATCTTCAAATTGTTTTAAATTATGCAAAGAGTATTGTCTTGTATATCATATATATCATGCATGTTGTACTTAGACATTATCAAACTAACTTGGGTCAAATTAAAAGATATTTGTTCCCGTAAATCGTGTGCTTGTCTATTGATGTTCAAGGTATTGGAAAAGGGTCATCTTCGACGGTGGGATGAAGGAAATGGAGAGGAGCTCCATAGTACGAGGGATCTAAGACCAGGCGCGTGATCATGACCAATTCGAACATGCGGTGGACAAGAATCGACAAAAGGACGTGTTTCTTTTCGACCATATTCAATAATGTCATGCACACCATTATGCTAAATTGTGTTATTCTAAATGGTGTTGTATTTTTCAATTGATATGATTAATTGGTATCTTTCAAGAGGTATCCTCTAATCCTAAATTGTTTTGAAGTGTCATCTAACTTGCATTCGGCATTATCAAGAACTAAAAGGTACATATGGGTGACACATTGCAAAGAGGTATGCCCTTGATAAGTTTATGAAATTCTTGATCATGAAAGTGCATCTTACTTATACAACCTTGATTCATGATCTTGTATACATCTTGTGATCATATAAGCAATTCCTTCTTGTGTAATCTTCTTTATATGATCTTGATTGTTAGAATTTGATTTGATCATAAGCATGTGCTTAAATTATAAATTTGCTATATGATCTTGATGTTTAAAGAATATGTGAAATCATATTCGTGTGTCATGTTTAAGCATCACTTATATCGTAAGAATCATGACTCATTTAATTTGGTATAACTAGAAAAATCTATTACCTAAATCTTGGAAATAATTGGTATCATATCTTGCCTAGATTTAGGGGGAGCTTAATATTATTGTCCTATTACTAGCTCCTTATTTTTATTTTATTTCTCCCTAATCTTTTATTGAGTGTGCAATCAAGGGGGAGAACAGATTTTATTGAATAAACAATAAGAATCTTTTAAGCACCTTTTTGGGATTAATGACAAAAGGGGGAGAATTTATGGATTTATCAATTGTCCCCTAATCGATTGACAAAAAGGGATGAATTGTAAGTATGATCCCTTATTGTATCTTTATGCTTGTTTTAATGTTAAAATATCTTAATATTGTCATTTGGTGCAATTGATAATAGGTTTGTCATAAATCACCAAAAAGGGGGAGATTGAAAGTGCATCTAGGCACTTATGTTATTTTGGTGATTAATGACAAACACTCATAATGACAATCTATGCAATTAAGTAAATGCTTAACTTAGTGCTTAGCAAATGACAAACCTCTAATATGATTATATTGCTATGAGACTAACTTGTTATTGCCTAGTTGAGTATCAGTCTCATCTATTTAGAGGAAAATCAAATAGGAAGGTTAAGCAAAGATAAGGTATGCAATTTTGGTATCTATTCTATATTTGTTATTGCATTCCTTTCGTGCAAATGCATAGTGAACTCCAAGTAGCATGTTGATTATATATATGCACATTGGTTCATGTCATATTTATTTGTGCATATATATTCATTTGAGTTCATTATAGTATGCATGTATTAACTAGAGTTAAACTTTATATTGCTATAGATTGACTTGGTGCATGCATGTTTTATTTGTATATCTTCTCATGCAATTCTCTTAGTGAAGTTTATCTAGTGTTGGATCACATATTTACTCCTACTCCAAATATTATTTGCACATGTACAATTCATGTATATTCTATCATGTGCTTCATTTAAGTAAAGATTGTGATCCTTGCCATGATTTAATTGATTCATCACATTGGCAATTATCTCTCTAGTGCATATAGATCAATTACATATTCATCGTGATGCACTCAGTAGAGAACATTTCTTATGTCAAGTGTTTCTATTTTGTGTTGTGCTTCTTTATATGAAACACTTGTTGTAATCAACTGCTCACAAATATCAACTTTATTCATATCTATTGAGCTTTTGGGACTAATGTCTTTCATGAGTAGTTTGGAAAGAATTAGGTCCCGTATGTGTATGATGACCAAGGTATCTTGGAGGATGATCATTAAGCCGAGGTCAACAAGACGGCGGTGTCACCAAGAGTCGAGGACTAAGTCAAGAGCAACTTGGCGTGGAGATCGTCGAGAGGATGATCAAGTCAAGGTTGATAGGACGAGAGTCTCATGAGGTGAATCGAGTCGAGTTGGACAAGGCGAAGATGTCATCAATTATATGGTGAAGGTCTTCATGCATCGACATCAAGAAAGAAGACTGCAAGTGACTAGTTCTAGACTTATATTATCTTTGATTTAATTTGAGTCTAAGGATTGTCGTACTATTAAGAGGATGCGATGTCGAATGACTTTTAGATGTGTCAAGTGCTCAAGTGATCCATCCTTGTGAATCTTAGAAAGAGAGTGGTGTTGGTGGTGCTTGGGAAAGTGAGGGTTGTAGGTCTCTCTTGATTTCTTTGTGAAATCTGTGGTTATCCTTTTAGTTTTGGGTAGTGAGACCTTGTTATTTGTGTAGCCCTCGTTCTTAGCTTTGGGAGAGTCCAAAATCGCTGAAATCGAGTCCGAGTCAAAGTTATGCTCGTTGCCGAGTCTGCTCGAGTCTTGATTCGGACTATCCGGAGTTAGTCCGGACTATCCGGATAATCCGGAGTATCCGGACATTTATCCGGACTCTCGGGTTGGGTCTCTCTGTTAGCCTTTCACGATCAATCCGAGTATCCGGATTGAAGTCCGAGTCTCCGGATTGTGCGCACCGCCCCAACGGCTAGTTTTGGGAGTTCTATTTATAGCCCTTCCTCCTCTTTTGAAAAGGCTTTTGGTGTGGATTTTGAGGGGTGTGTGGGGGCTTTGAGGAGCTTTTACCCTTAGATCTAAGTGATCCCCTTGTGAGAAGGGTTGGGAAGAGTTTGGGGAGTGAGTTTTGAGTTGGTTGAGCACTTGATTTCATCTCCAAGCTTGTTCTTCGTGAGCATTTGTTACTCTTGAGGTTGAGGACTCCTAGACGGCTAGGAGGTCGCCTCGAGCCACCTGAGCTTTGTGTGGTTGGCCGTGGGAAGTTTGTGAAGGCAGTTCCGCCTCCGTAAGGGAAGGAATCAAAGGAGTGAAGACCGGCGAGTGCATTTGTGCAACACCGGAGGAAGAGGGTTGAAAGAGACCCGGCTCAAGTGTGACCGAGCCGCCTCAGCGGAGACGTAGGATCCCCTCAAGGATCCGAACCGGGTGAAAAATCATCGTCTCCAAGTTTGCTTCTTTCTCTTGCTTTAGCATTTGATTTTGAATCTTGAAATTGCCCGATCTACTCTATTGTTGTGTTTGGCTCTAGATCTTCATCATCCCCATGTACCGATAGCATTTAGATCATTTGTATTCAAGTAGATTGTTGAAAATTGCAAAGATTTAAAATCTTCATTCAAGTCTCCAATCCGAGTATCCGGACTCCATAACCCGGACGGTCCGGACTATCCGAGTATCCGGATTGAATACCCGGACACTCGGGTTAGGACCCTCGGATCGGACTATCCGAGTATCCGGATTGAATACCGGACACTCCGGATTGTTCGGGACACTCGGAGATTTTATTTAGTCTGCAATATTTTTATTCCATTGCATTTAGCTATAAAGTTTTTAATTCGCCTATTCACCCCCCCTCTAGGCGACATCCCCTGTCCTTTCAGAGGGGTAATGGACGAGAAAGAGAGTGAAGGAGACAGCGAGAGAGATTGAGAGAGACGGGTAAGAGAGGGAGAGATTGAGATAGATGGGTGAGAGAGAGCTGAGAGAGACGAGCGAGAGAGAGCAGTTTCTTGCACCGTCTCTCAATCTCTCTCTCCTCTTGCCCGTTTCGCTCAGGTGTTGACGGCAAGGGTGGCGTCCATACTATTGGGTGCGTCCATAGCGCTCATGCTCTGCGAGTCGATGACCTTCATGATAGGCTTCTTCTTATGCCCTGGGTAATCGAGCCTAGCACGGCCCGTACTACAGTATCGTGCCGGGTCGTGCCGCCCATCGTGCTTGGTTCTCAAGCCCGGCATGGCCTGTACTGCAGTGTTGTGCTGTCGCGGCACGACCCACTTCGTGCTGGGTCAGGCTTTGGACTGGACTGTGCCCGTCGTACCTCGGGCCGAGTGCCCACCTCTAGCCACGACTCACCACGGCATCAGGCCAAAGTAGTGGATGCACTTCTCAATCCGTCGACGTACGCCTGTAGCCAACGTGGCCTGACAGCTTCGGCATAAATAGTGTCGATTGATTCTTTTTTTTTGTCTCTTATATCTTTTTTTTAAAAAAAATCTATACTCATTTTAGGTGGAATTATAGATTTAGCCCCCTTCCCTACCGCGGAAGGCACTGCAAGCGATAACTATCCCCTGTCGTGTCCGGAGAGCGCGGCAACCGGTGGGCGAGCGCGGAAGCAGCACGCTGCCACGGCTGGAGAGCGTGGGAGGGGCTTCCAGCGGTAAGCGAGCGCTAGAGGCATGTTCTGCGGTGGGGTGGCGGCTAGATTTTTCAAGTCCGTTTGAAAGTGGACTAAATTTGCAAAAATACAAGATAAAGAGAGCTAGAAAAGTGATCACTTCTCGTTGGCACAACCAGAAACAACCACATAGTTGTAGTGGAGAACGAATCGGCAAAAGCTCACTGGATGCTGATGTTTCATGTTGTAGGTTGAAATATTTCATCCACAACCTCTATGGTTAGTAGCACAATACATGACTCACAAACATGGCCTTGGAAAAACAAAATATAAAGAGAGAAAATACTAAAAGCCAAATAATGATCAGAGGTGGCTATGACCAAATTGTTTCATTGCCGTATATTTCCTTTTTCCACGTGAGAATGCTCTGCTGTATATTTTTTTTCCACATTGAAGAACCGGAAATGACGATCAGAATAGGGGTGAATGATCACAAATTAAATTTTACCCTCTAAAAGGACTAACCAAAGCTTCACTATGTCAAATATGCGTGAAAGAACAAGTTTTCGAACAATTTCACCTCTAGGACGGACCCGTGTCAAATACGCGATAGTGCCAGAATGAACAGTATCAGCGGCACTACCGTGCTACAGTACCCCCAATAGTGCTGATGAATAGTAAACAAACGGATATATGAATAGTAAACCAGCATGACTTCAAAAATAAAAATTAGTGTATCTTCTGATCGGCTGATCAAAAACCTGCGAAACTTTGTATGCACCTTTTTGTGAGTGTCAGGAACCTATTCCAACCTTCAATAGCAAGGATTGACATCAAAGTTCCTACCTTTTTCGAATTTACGGAAGGTTGCACCAAAACCAGGTCAAAAACAAAAACTTTGCTCTGAGCTTGTTCATGGGGATTTGATGATCAAGATCGACCTAGATGAGCAAGAACCCAAAAGAGATTGCCCTCAAATGTGCAAGATCACGATCTACCTCAAATCCTTCCTTCTTAAGCAAAAAAATCGGTTTCTTGATAAATCTCTTGATGATCATGAGAGAGCTTGCCTAGATGATTGATCTCCAGAGGATACATCCATCAATCACTCATCTTTGTCAACACAAGGTCAAGAGAAAAAGATACCAACAAGAAAGATCAAGAATCAAGAGGGAGTAAGGTCAAGAACAAAAGCCAAATCTTGAGCACAAAATTGATCTTTATTTCAAACCAAGATGGATGATTACAAAGCCTTTCCTCCTAAAGGGCAAAACTCCCAAGGAGCACTCACACACAAAAAAAACCAAAATCTTGTGGAAACCCTAAACCTCCTAATGTCCTAGTCAAAGGCTTGAGGCCTCTCCTCCCCCTATATCTCCTTATATAGTAGAGGAAACTTTAACCCTAAACCTGAACACTAGAGTGGATACCATCCACTTCTTACATTGGCTAACCCGAAACCCAAAACCCTTAACGTGTTTTTTACTCACACAAGCACGTTTCTCAAATTGGCCCTGACCGTTCTAAACCTGAGCTCTCCTAACCTAGTCTCGTCTCGCCTTCGCCTCACCATGACCCAGCCTTGGAGTCCTGCAATCAACACACACAATCAAACCATTACATAGCACTGTTCACAATATATGCATTAATCACCACATAAAGCAAACCATTAAGCGCAAATTCGCAGTGAAGTCGGCACTACCGCCTCTTGGGGCCAGTAGTACCGCACCACCGGTACTACTGGTCCCAGGTAGCTGGTAGTGTCGCTGCCTCTAAAATTCCCCGAGAGACCCTCACTGGAAAATAACTACCACACATTTGGACCGGTAGTGCCCCTCCGCACTACTGCTCCCATATAGCCGGTAGTACCACTTGCCCTGGACACACCCGAGAGACCCCTCTTTGGAAAAAGACTACTGCTCTCAAGGCCGATAGCTTCGCAGGGCCGGCATTACCGCCATCCCAGGCCGGTAGTGTCGCCCTTGACCTGACAGCACCTTAAATTACTTTAAATTTAAAATAGAATTCAAAACAAACTCAAACTTGAGCACCACATACTCAAACACTGTCAATAACTCATCACAAACCTGAATAGACCTTCACATGATCTTTCACACGAGAGAATGCTCTGATAATGTTGTTCTGACCCCATACTAGTAAATCTACAGTTCATCATCATGCTGCCAAATTGCCTCGAGAGTCGAGAGATAGATGCAGCAGGAAGGTTTTATACAATTCTGGATGAAGTATAGATACAACTAGATGCGTGGGCACGGCGCACCCATGTATCAACAGAATAATTTTTGTGAAACTCGTCGTATTTTCTATAATTTTCTTTTTTTACAAAAAAAAGGATTTTAGAAGGTCGCAGTCTTTTCACATAAAATATCGAAATAAATAACTTCTAGACTTTTCAGAGACGTTTTTGCAAAAAAAAAAAGATTTTCCAAGGGTCTCTGCGTAAAAGAAACTTGTTTTTCGGGGCCTTTTCGCATAAACAACGAAATAAATAACTTCTAGATTTTTCGGAGGCGTTTTTGCAAAAAAAAGGAATTTCCAAGAGCCTTTGTGAAATTCTAGTTTTTTCGGAGGTGTTTTAGCAAAAAAGGATTTTTTAGGGGCCTCTCTGTAAAAAAAAATTCGGGGGCCTTTTAGTATAAAACGGCAAAAAAAAACAACTTCTAAACCTTTCGGGGGTGTTTTCGCAAAAAACCAGTGCCAAGCGTGTGCGAGCGACGCGTGTCCAGGCCACACGTCGGCAGGAAAAATTCGCGTTCACGCGCGCGTGGCCGGGGCTCGAATGCGGGCTGTGAGGCTGAGCGTGAGCGAACCCACCGTTGCGCCACGCGTTTAGTTGTTTAAAAAATGGCATTCGTGCGGGCGCAAGGCCACGTCGCCCTCAAAGATAGGGATGAAAACGGAACAGAAACGGTCGGTAAATGGTCGTTTCGTTTTCGTTTCCACATCTTTTACTGGTAACGAAAACGGAATCGGAACCCCGGAAACGGATACGAAAACGAATAATGATCGAAGCGGATGCGGAATGGAACGGAACGGAAACGAAAATGAAAGTAGACAACTCCACAAGAATGTAATACATGATCATAATATATATGACCACAAAAACAATTTAACTCATTCCATCACAAAGGTGGATACAAGAACAGTGTTATGTTCATCGGTATCACTAGAAAGTTTTTTCTCAAGTTTGTCAGTTGAAGGCTCGCTATTTGTACCCCAGATCAAACCATCGTATCCTCCTAAATATCATTGTCATCGATATCCTCTTGCTCCTCCAACTATAAAGATGTAATGCCTTAAAATTTGCATATTATTGTTCAATGTTCATTTATAATGTTCATTTATAATGTTCATATATAATTAATTTATTAATGAAAAATAAAGCCAAAAATATGCTAGAAATATTTTTTTCTAGGTTCAAAATGTTCCAAAGTATTTTTGAGAATTTTTTCGGAATTTTTGAACTCTATTTGATATTTTCTATAAAACCATTTGTATTTCTGAACAATACAAGCCACTTCACATCACAGTTAGGGGGGAGTAAATTACAAGCATCGTCACACCAGTCTGAACAATACAAGCCACTTCACATCACAGTTAGGGGGGAGTAAATTCAGTAAACTAATTTGAGGGGAGAATGATTTCCAGACCTCGGCGATGTGCATGCGGCCAGAGGGCTCAAAACCATCGTAGCAGATGGCTGTAGCAGCCACTGCAGCTCGTCCTCCGGAGTGCATTCCTCTGATGCTATGCGAAGCGTCTCAAACCTTTCCTCCACGCTCAGTGCCTTGCCACCCCCTGCAAACAGGGGAACAAACCCCATTGAGCTCACATGTTACTACTAAAAATCATATGCTTATGTACTAAATGAACTACATGTGTTAAAACATTGGTGTCACTCGACCTCGGTCCATAGTTATAGATCCGCCCGTGGTGTGTTGGTGGGAACATCGGTGGCACTGGCGGTCACATCACTCGCATCAGCGGTGGCACCGGCTTCCCTTTTGTTTTCGAAGTGATCACATACTGGCTGAAATAATGGAAATTGGTGAGGTCATCAGTAGCAAGACAGAGTGAAAAAACTGTATTCATACTTCATAAGGCAACATGGATCATGGTTTTCCAGTGGCGAAGTGAGTACAAAGCTGCAGTACAGAACCAATATACCGGATCAATACCAGTAATAAAATGGATCATCAGTCCAAATTGCCCCAAAAAGAAATCAAAATAAAGAAGAAATGCAACTGTGGAATGAATAAAAACAACAAATAGCAAATATCACAGGAATCAGATTAGAAAAACACTAAATAATCATAACACTGCTCAAATGACTAATTTACAGTTAGCGAAAAACAGCACCACATTATGCAAAAGAAAAAAAAATCAAACAAAAAGAAAGAAAATTTTACCTTTAGTATCTGATTTATTTCTTTCATCAGAGCGGCCTTCAAATCAGCTGGAAGCAAAGCGCCACTCCTGTAGTCCAAGTCAGTTCTTCCATACCTGTGAATGTTCTGCATAACAGCAACGGTTACATGAATATGTTATACCGGAACACAATTCTCAATTAATTAGATTTTTTTTGTTGTGCTCAGTTGGCTGCATAATATAGAACGCGGTGCCACGTACTGATACAAGGGGAAATATCAGTTGGAAACCTCAAGCTGAGTGTAAACTTCGTGAAAACCCGGTGTAAAAGTTTGCAAAATTCTCAAATAAATCTGCAAATGTAGGGGTGGGGGTATTTTATAGCCATGTAAAAGTTTGCATAGATTCCACAAAACTTGGTGCAGGTAACTGCAAATTAGCAAAACTTATTTTTTTTTCACAAGTTTGTCCCGTTCGAACAAAATTGCCAATTTAGTCCTTTCTTAACCGCGGAAGTAGTGGCAAGCACCTAATGAAATTGCAAATCCGGTTCTTCCTGACCGCAGAAGAAGCGATGGTCAGGCGGACATGCCGCGCTCCAGTCTCACGGCAGGTGACGTCCGCTCCTTCCACAATCTAAAAGAGGTTAAATTTGCAATTTCATTCGGATAAAGACTGAATATAAAAAAAATTGTGAAAGATGCCAATTTGGCCGAGGTTTCTTTTTATAATTCGATTTGAGCTTGGACTCGCGGCGCGGACACGGACAGCTTCGTGGGCTGTTGGCCCACATCGGCTGGAATAAATGGGCCGGCCCAACTCGGCCCATGATTGCGCTGTCGGAAAGATCCCACTCACTCGTGTAATAATAACAATAAGAGAGGTGTTTTCATGCTTTTCTTTGTAACAGTTGCATAAATATTAAAGCATGAATGAAGGATAGATGGTGATTACTTACCCCTTTATTTGCTTCAAGATTTGTGCAACTTGTATTAGGAGGGAAAGCATTGAAGCATTGCTCTAATAAACTAGTATAGTGCCTGTGCTAACGCTACGACGGCAGTACATCCTCTTATCAATTAAATGAGAAGATAAGTATGAATACAACACTTAATAATAAAAGAGAAATTTAGAATTTTAAATGAATTTAGACGGAAAAACGGAGCTAAATGGAGGTCGAATAGTAAAAGCGGGCTCCCAAAGATTTTAAATCAAGAAAAGAAAGAAAAATAATTTTCGATTTTAGATTATTTTTGTAGCTTCCACAGAGAGCACAACGTGCTCTCTCAGGCAACCCAGCATAAGGAGGAAGGCAGGGGGTGGCGGTGGTGTGATGGGTCAACCTTGGTGCGGCGAGATCGCCAACACCGGCGCCTCTGAGGAGGAGTCACGGTTGCGGTGAATTTCACGGAAAGATGACGGTGATGGCTTGGATTACCTCCAAAATCCGCGATCTTTACAAGAGGAGCACTTGGGATTTACGCAATGCGATGGGGTGGAGGAGAGCTCATGGCTTTTATAGCCCCGAAACAAGCATATTTATGAAAACCATAATTTGGGATCAAATCAGATTGGGAGAAAATTTTGGCAATAGAGTACGAAATTTGGGGAATTAACACCATAGATGGATAGAGGAGATTTGGTGCAGAATTGATGGAGCTTTGGAGCTTCTTTCTTACTTTAATGGAGGGAGGGAAGAGAAGAAGCTTCTCTGGTCTGGGCTGCAGCTAGAAGAAGCTACAGGTGAGTTGCCTTCATTTTTTTTAAATATAGAAGTATTTTTGAAAAGATAGCACATTAGGTTAAAAAATTCTAGAAAAATTCTCAAAAAAACTTTTGATTATTTTGTACTTAATAAAATTATTTTCAAAAAAAATTAAATTATAAATTTTCGAGAGACTGGCATGAGGTCGCTAACAAAGACTCTCGCCGCGTCGGCAAAGCCACCGATGGCGACCGTGGAGCCATTGCAGACCTGCGTTCTCCCGGCCGCGCTACCTCATCTCCCGGTTTCCTTTTCCTAGCACGTAATGTATGGTCCTTTCCTTTTTCAGGACGTTTGTTTCCTTTTCCTTGATTCTAAGACGTTTGTTTCCTTTTCCTTGTGTGATCTTTGGAGGTGAGGAAGGTTTGTTGTGGGCCTGAGGATGATTTGGAAAAATATGAAAAATAAATGCGCTCACAACACACTGGATCCGCAAGGAGAAAAGATAAAATTAAACATTGCTCACGTCATTTGGTTCCATGAGAAAAATTGAAAAAATAAGCAACACTCACAGACCGTTGGTTCCTTAAATAAAAAATAAAAACAAAAATTCAACGCTTTCCGTGCGCTGAAATTAGGCTCTATGGGGCTAGATCCGTAAAAAAGTCTCGAGAAGGGTCATATTCGGAAAAAAATACGATCACAATGCCAAGACAATAAAAAAATTCAAGTCTTGTTTCTTTGCATGTGGATCCTCCCTGTTTATTTCCTTGTTTGATTCATCTTCCTTCCAAATATGTAGTACGTACAATTTTGTCCAGTAAAAAATTCAAGTCTGGTTTCCTTGTATGCGGATCCTCCTTATTTATTTTCTTGTTTGATTCGCTCTCCTTCCAAATATGTAGGTGGGGAGGTCTGTTGTGGACCACAGGGATGATTAAACACACTAAATAATGGCCATCGGATGTGGGTGAGTAAAACTGAGGAAAGATCTGAGACGTTCATTTTGATGAATGCAAATTTCTGGAGACGTTTTATTGGGTGTACGAATATTGGGCCATCTCTAATGAGGTGCATTATTTAAAGTGGATGTAGGAAAAATTGATTAGGTGTATTATAAAGGGATAATCTTGTCGAGACGGGGAGAGAGGGTTTAAGGAAGGAGAGGTTCTCCTCGGTTCGCTCCACCACCTGCGCGGAGCCGATAAGGCTGCCGCTACTGCTCGAGCTCCCCCAATGGAGGCGGCGGTCGGGTCGCAGTCCCTGCTCTCCTTCTCCTCCATTCTCTGGTACCCTGCTCCGCCCTCTCCCCTCCTCTCCTCCGCGGTCGTCTGTGCGTTCGTGCTCGTGTGTGTTTGTGGCTGTGGCTGTCCTGCCAAGAACTGCGCTGCAAGGGCGTTCTTGGATTCCTCCGGTGGTTTGATTTCTTTTGATTTTCGGCGGGGATGTAGAGTTGCTGGGTTTCCGCTTCTCTCGCGCGGAGTAAGTTCCATTTGTGTTCCGATTGTGGGGGATAATTTTAAATTTCCTCTTCGAGAACCATGGAGGGGTCTCGAATTCGCCGTTAGCTTAGAGGGTTTTCTTGTGCTTGTGTGCCTAACTTGCGGCAAAATTGAGAATCTTTTAAGCTCTGGGGTTGTTTTAGGAGGAGTGGCACTGTGGCAGTGAGGTCTGGTCATCGATGATGAATAGTGATACTACCGCGATTTGTGCAATTTCGCTTAGAGGTAGAACTGATGAAGGCGCTTCGTGGGGATTGGTCTTCCTGTTAACTTTCAACAGAGTTAGCGTTGTAACTCGTCTATGAGAACGCAATTGTACTTGTCCAAGAGGCAGCTCCTTTGAGAAAACAAACAAACATGGATCGCATCTAATGATTTCATATGCATTGCCTAAAAAAGGTTGGGAAAGGTATTGTCTGCGGTTGTTGGGTATGTGATTTGCAGAGTTTTTGCGTCAAGCCATTGTACATGCATTAAAGAATTCTATGACATTTCTTGTTTACTCAACTTCTTTCATGTTACATCTACTTATGTTATTTTGATATAATCAACAGGCTGCTTAGACATATTTGCATCTGATGTATTTCGATTTTCTTTTTCACATCTTGGTGATTGTTTCCCTGTTTGAAAACATATTATATTGTGTCGGCAATGCAAAAGTATCCTGAAACGTGTTTTATTGTATCAGCAATGCAAAAGTATGCTGTGGTTTACCTATCTGCAATGTGAAGATCAAGAGCAATCGAAGGCTTGAGGTGGTTTGCTGTGGAATGTTGGAAACCAGAAAGTTTATGCAGAAGAGGAAGAAAATGGAGGCCTTCAAGGATGCTACTGATGAGGCCAAGCAGAAGAATTGGAGGAGAATGATGCGCGAGATAGAGGAGTCAGGATCGGCTGTATCCATTCTGAAGACTCAGCGAAGCAACAAAGAGCCGCTGCCAAGGGATGCTATTCTTGGGACTCTTGTGCGGTTCAAACAGCTAAAGAAGTGGAATCTGGTTAGCGAGGTATATTCACTTGCAGCATATTAGCTAGTCTGAAACTGTTCTGGTGACTAAGCTGCTAGCTGCTATTCTTTAATCCACAAAATAATATGCTTTGATGAATCCTGAGATATTTGAATTTCTATGCCTTTTTTTTTCAGATTCTCGAATGGCTTCGAACACAACATTGGTGGGACTTCAGTGAGATGGACTTTTTGATGCTTGTCACAGCTTATGGAAAGTTGGGGGATTTTAGCAGGGCAGAAAGGGTCCTAAAGTACATGAGCAAGAAAGGTTACCAGCCAAGTGTGATATCTCAGACTGCTCTGATGGAAGCATATGGAAGAGCCAAGCAGTACCGTAAGGCCGAAGCAGTATTCCGTAGGATGCAAACATCAGGCCCTGAACCATCACCTATTGCATATCAAATCATTTTAAAAACTTTTGTTGAGGTGAGCATTTGCTTTACCTCTCACATTTAATCCATAGTCTAGTGATTTAGCCACTGAAAATAGATGAGAAACTAGTCCCATATTTAATCATTACTCTTTTGCCAAATCCAACGGTAACAAGTCAGTCTACTACTTTGATTCAGCTTCAGCATAATATATCATAAGTATACATATTCTGTGATTCCAGTGTCCTTTTGAACTGTAAATATTTCCAAATTTGTTAATTATTTTTGGTAATAATGAATTCATAGAATTAGCCATACGGATTCTGGTAACTTAACTGTTCAAAAATAAATATCTTTCAGTTGAAGCCTTTGCATAATAATGCTGTGTGTCTAACTTCCCATGCATAGTGCTATTGGCATTCACTACTTGCACGCTTGACTTGTCTTGCAAAAATTCCATGGGTCATTGGTGCTGTTTTATGTACAGCTCTGAATCTTACATGGTATTGAGGTTCACAGGAAGGATCGCCAATCCTGTAGAGAACTCAATTGCACATATGTCTGGACCATAAACGGCATTCGCTGCAGAAGTCATTTGTGTCAATGATCCCATATTGTTGCATGTCAATTGCCTCCAGGCACCAATCGCTTAGTCTCGTGCTTCTTAACTAAGGTTTTTGACTTTTTTGTTGATGAAGAGATAGTAAGCATATCAAGAAGGTTTCGCTGTCATTACGAAGAACCCTCTTAGGCTGTAAGACCAAGTTGGCAAGTTGTTAGGTACTAAATATAGTACCTGTGAGTCTGTGACACCCTAGTATGAATGGGTTTAGGACCAATTCAACCATTCTAATTAACACTTTTGGGCCAGCAAGGATAGAACGCAAATGCTGGTGCAGGTTGGGCTTGGAGTGTAACGTGTTACAGTACGTTTGGTATGAAAATATGCCTACATGACTTCCTGGCTTTGGAGTTTGGACACATATGGGGCTTGATCCCTAAAATGGTTACTTGGCTAACAAGGAAATTGGTGTGGACGCGTTTGTGGGCCGGCGCACCAGCCAAACCCAGAGGAGGCCCCTGCCAGGGATACTTAGGTTCCTTTGCTTGCAAGTTAGGAATTCCTATGCTTTAGTTTCTGAAAAGGCAGTAAACCCCCCTCCCCCTAAATAGCTCAGTTTTTAAGCGGCTTTTGACATAAACCAAAAGCCTTATATAACTAACAAAAGTCAAAAGCTCAAAGCTAGGTTGGACCTGCTTTTGCAGCTTATTGCTGAGGAAAATTAGCTATTTATTAAACGGTCTCTTATAAAAAGCTACAGCTGCTTTTCAGCCCAGAAAGTCAAAAAGCAGCTTTTTAGAAAAGCTACAGCTCCCCCCAGACAAGCTCCAAAGCAAGCAAGAATTAATTTTCCTCTACCTGGATCCTTTCCCTTCCCTCATGTTTTCTCTTTCTATCCCCGCTACCAGTGTCATCGCCATCAGCTTTCACCACAGCTCCTCCCCGGCAGCTAGTTCTTCGTCCGTGTCCACCCATCTCCCACAACTACTACATCCGGTCCTGCCCCTTACATATCAGAAATAGTATATGCATACTAAGCCTCTTGCTATAACCTCTCAAGATTTCAAATGATATATAATCTTTTCGAAATAGAAAACATATAGTCTTATTGAACTTTTTATTTGTTAATTATTGATCCTTTATTCTGGCAATTCTCTTAAGTACCCCTCCAATCTGTTATGAGTTCCCATGATTCCATCTGTTATTTAATTCCTTTGTGATTTAGTCTACACACTGATCAAATAATTTATCATGATTATAATAGTTCATAACAAATGTGTTGGTGGTTGCTAACAGGGTGACAAATATAAGGAAGCCGAAGCTATATTCGAGGATCTTCTTAATGAAAAAAGAGCTTCTTTTAAGCCAGACCAGAAGATGTTTCATATGATGATTTATATGTACAAGAAAGCTGGTGACTATGCCCAGGCTCGTAAGCTGTTTGCGAATATGTCCGAGAGAGGAATCCCACTATCTACAGTCACTTTTAATAGTTTGATGTCATTTGAAACAGATTACAAGGAAGTTTCAAGTATTTATGATCAGGTACTTCCCCAGCTTAACTGCACAGTCACAGTGTGATGCTACACAGTATTGAAGATATATATTTTTCTTCTTTTCCCTAAAAAATGACATAACTTTTAGATGCAAAGAGCTGGACTAAAACCAGATGTTGTGAGCTATTCCCTGCTCATCAAAGCTTATGGGAAAGCTAGGAGGGAAGAAGAAGCATTGGCGGTTTTTGAAGAGATGCTTGATGCTGGAGTCAGGTTCATTCTCCTTTCAATACCTTCTTGTCTTGATACAATTTGAGCATTGATCATTGTGTTGGGTAATCGTGAACCTTGTTTTTGGACAAATTAGTTAAAACCTTGATGTCTAAGGCTTTAAGCTATGAGGACATCCTTTGTCCATGCGAAGTTTCAGTTAACAGTTGTTTGATCTGGCCATACTCTTGGCACCTTTTTTTTCTGAAAAAAGTTGTTTTGTATTAATTGAACATGTGCCACTCCTAAGCACATTGAAGAGTTTTCATTTAGGCACATACAAATGACAGGCTCCATGTTCATGTCGGGCCATGTGATTGTTGTTGGATAATTAGGCATATTAATGATGAATCTATTCCGAAAATAAGATATGACGATAATTGAAGCTAGAACAGATCAAACAAATAAACTAGACAGAAGCAATATGGCAATTGCAATGTCTAACTCATCCATATTACTAGACAAACAGAACGTAAACACGGTTCGCGTGCGTTACCGAGATGATGCGAAGACGTGGGCGAACCGGTAGCAGATGTCGATGAAGATCAATAGGCGAAGCTGACCGTCGGTGAAGAAACCAGCGAGCAGCCGTGTGAAGACGCTTCCCAAAAACGTGATTCGTCCTCTCCCGGTGCAGGATCTTAAGGGCAGACGTTTCGGAGACCTGCTCTCCCAACAGTTGGTGCACGCCGGTGAAGGGACAGGGAAGACAGAGGCAGTGCAATACTAAGGGAAGGCAAAACGTTCGAGAGAGATATGGTTGATCTCTGTTCTGCGTATATATAACAGAGAGAGAGAATTGTGGAGCACGATACGAGTTGGTTACAAATACCACGTAAAATCTGCTCCACAGTTCGAGTCAGTTACGGATTAGTTCGCGCAGTTAAAACCACCTTAACATAACTGTGTTGACTACTTAGTCCCATGCTGCAAAAACTGCAAAAGAGAACTGCGCATGAGTAAGCCATCGGATTCGATTTCGCTGCACCATTCACGCGCATGTCGCGTACGAGCGCCGCTTGGCGTGGCGTGGCGAGGCGAGGCGAGCGCGCGCGCGCGCGTTCTCTTCTTCTTCTCATACTCAAGCATGGTGGAGTTTCCTTTATAAGGTGGTCTTCATCCACCTCTATTAGTAATATGAGACTATTGCATTTTCACCTCTCTTCCACTTAATGGGCCTTTGGGATTTTCCAGGAATTATTTGTGAATTTAGTGGGCCTAGCCCAAATAATTCCAACAATTGTGATCAAATCTGACCTCTCAAATCATAATAATAAAAGTTGATGTTCTCTTTCATCAAAGCAACTTAGTACTCTATTGCATGCACAAGTTAAAAACCATATGCTTAGCTAACCAAGTTTTCACTAAAGAATAGCTGCTTGAGATCAATGTTTTCTGGTAAGAGGTATTCTAAAGTATGCTATAGGTGATTAAATTTGCTGTTATTTTTCCAGGCCAACACGCAAATCATATAATATTTTGCTTGATGCATTTGCAATATCTGGATTGGTAGAAGAGGCTCATACAGTTTTCAAGACAATGAGAAGGCACAGGTACAACTTCTATTATTATACTTAAATTTCTTCTGAAATTTAACTGTGGGTTTCTCACCTTATCACACTGTTTGCTTTTGCAGGGTTGAGCCTGATCTCTGCTCTTACACAACAATGCTCTTAGCTTATATAAATGCTCCTGATATGAGTGGAGCTGAGAGATTCTTCCGTCGGATTAAAGAGGATGGTTTGAAGCCCAATGTTGTTGTTTATGGAACTCTGATGAAAGGCTACTCAAAGTTAAATAATGTTGAGAAAGTAATCAGAGTATACGAGAGAATGCGGATGCAGGGTGTTGAACCCAACCAGACTATCTATACTACCATCATGGATGTACATGGCAGGAACTCAGATTTTGGAAATGCCGTAATTTGGTTCAAAGAAATGGAAGCTCGTGGATATCCACCAGACAAGAAAGCAAAGAACATCCTACTTTTTCTTGCCAAAACACCTGAAGAACAACAAGAAGCAAATGAGTTGGCCGGGAGTAGTGCAATTCAGCTGGAAGTAAAACCCAATGGAGTGACGTCCGGTTTAGAGATGGATGGTGCTGATGATTATGAAGGTGGACAAACTGATGCTGGACTTCACCGTTTGTTAGATGGCGCATGCACAACAAGTAATTTAAATGGTAAAATCGGGGCTGGGAACAATGGTTTTTGTGAGGAGGATGACAATGATGATTACGAGGAAGAGGATGATGAAGAGTCCAATTTTGTTTCTTTTGAAGATAAACAAGAACTAAATTTTGTGACTTGATGTTCTGAATCATGGTGTATATTTTCTTTTTGCAAACTTATGATGTCATTTCCTATACAAAGGGATTCATGGTATTCTTGAAATGTCAATACAGGTGGTCTGAATGATGTTTCTTTCCAGCCTTGTCTGTTTGAAGGAAATGAGTTAAGGTAGAAAGGTTGTGCATACCTGTAACGTAATTGCCGATGGTTTATCAGGTAAGTTCTGCTTATATTTCCGATTGATTGCAACTGCATCCAGCCATCCGATACAGAAACAAACACTGACCACCTCATCCAATCAATTTGACATGTTCTTCAAGAATTACAGCAATTTATAATTTTATATTTCTCAAAACTGCGGCAGTTAGGGATCCTGAACTTGTTGGTACTACTTCTACATGTTTCTAAACTTATTGATACCTGATCATGCATGCTTCAACTAATGTTCGTAAGATCTCTCTGTGCTTTTGATATGGTTATTTCACTCACTAGAACTTTCAAAAGAATTCTAAAATAACCATTAATACCTTTTTTTTATACATCATGGACCAATTTCTGCCTGCAGAAGGCAATTCCTGTGCTGAAACGGATGGGGACGGTGGCATTTTGTTGCTTCTTCCATCCTTGATGTGTTAGTAACCATAACACAAGACTTCTACACAATGAGGTTTCGTTTACCTTTGTCATATCTCATCAAAAGGGAGGAATATTTTGAACTATTACAACAAACACTTCAGTTTTTCCCATCCCTTTTCTTCTGTTCAGAATACTGTATTTATTCAGGACTGGTACTGGACATGTTGGGTGTTATTTGACCATGTTGAAGTATAAGTGAATTGTCTACCTTTCCTTATCAGCTTAAGCTTTTGATGAATTGGTTGGTGCATGCAACTCAATATAGTATCAGAGCCAAGAGGTCTCGAGTTCAAGACCCGGTTGACACAATTAAGAAAAATAATTGCAGCCCACTTCTATTCCTTACACGTGAGGGGGAGTGTTGAAGTATAAGTGAATTTGCCTGTCTAACTCGATAGACCACATGCTGAAACTTGTACACGATTTGGGTTGGCATGCTGTGAGGACCCTCCCCTAATCATTCTACCATTTAATCATAAGCATGTCATAAACATCATTTTCATTCTCAATTAGCATCATTTAAGCATGAGCATTAGTAAATTATTGAGCATCTATGCATTCATGTGTGCATAAGCATTGAGCAAAATCAGCAATGCAGTCTGCATGCATAATAGAAAGAAAGACTAGTATACCCCTGTGTTGCACGAATAGAGCTAAGGGCAGAATAGTAAATGGGGAGTGCAGTGAAAGGATAAGACTACCAGCTGTAAGTGAGATGTTTCTCAGTTATTCTTCAGCACGGCCTTGTCTCTCTCTTACTTTCCCCAAACCGAGAGCCAAGAAGAACATCAAGCTTTGGCTAGAGCCAGCCACCCACAGCCATTCCTTTTCGCCTAGCAACCAGAACCGAAGAGCAAGAAGGAGAGGAAGCTTGCCCAGAAGGGGACCGGTCAGGAGCAAGCAAAGCAAGGAGAGGAGCTAGAGGAAGTCGGCCACCTCTACACAGCTACATTTCTGCTCTACTTCAACCCGTCACTGCCTCCATCATCAACCCTAGCAAGAAATCAACCTCATCCTCTCCCCTGAACCGAATCAAACCCGGTGGAGTTCAAGTAAGCGTAGTCTAGTTTGAGTTTGCAAATGTTCAGATCCAGTGAAATAGCAATCGATCTAAGGACTAGCTTATGGACTAGACTAGATCGTGGGGGAATGGCCATAGATCAGTGGGCATAGAAGTGGTATCAGTAGACCAAACCTGGAATCATCATCTTGTCATCATCCTTGACCTCAACTCACCTTCAAAATCTGCAAGTCTAGCAAAAACCCTAGAACCGGCTGGCTGTAGCTTCGGCTGTGCGAGGGAGGAGGCCGGTGCTGGAGATGGTGTCGCCGGCCAAGGGAAGTCGCGAGAGGGAGAGGAAGGAGAAGCGGCGCTAGTAGGAGGGGAGAAGAGGAAGTAGCGCCGGCGCCTGGAGGTGTCTCGGTCGGGAGAAAAGAGAGCCAGCCAGGAAGTGAGGCTTTGGCTGGAAGTAGAAGAAAAAGAAAGAAAAACAGAGAAGAGAAAAAGAGAAAAGAAGACAAGAGAAAAAGAAAAGAAAAGGAAAGAAGAGAGAAAAGAAAAGGAGAAAAAAATGAGAAAAATGGAAAATGGGTAGATTTTGCATATAGATCTGCCATGAGCATCATCAGTAGCATTAGATGATTAGTGGTTAGTTGTGACATTAGTTATGCATGCATGTATAATAAATCAGAGTATAGCAGCATTAATTGATTAGTTGGCTAAATAAAAATATGAAGATGCATAGCATTAAAATGGACATCAGTAGAGGCATAACAAAAATGTAGTGTTGGTTTGGTTGGACACTTAACCCATACATAATAAAAATGTTGTAGATTAATAGATTATAATTTTCAGGACCAGAACAGAACCTGCCCGACAATCAGACCCAATCTTTGAGCGAGGTAGAACATTTCGAGTATATTCCAGGCAAGCAAAACCCTTTGATCATGCTTTATTAAAATGTTTTAACTGTTTTTATATATATTGATCATTACTCTCACTGCATGGAAAGCTTAATTTCAATGAAAGTATTAAAAGGATGTGTGCTGGGAGAATGGGTTAAAAGAATGAGTTGTTGGGTTGAAATGGTTGTGATGGTTGGAAAAATGGAAGTGAAAATGGGATTAATGTGTCTAGCTAATGGTTGGGTTGGCGTGTGTTAATATGGTTGGTAGAGGATGCCGATGAGAAGGATGTAGGCCGGATGGGTCCTCTACATGGGTTATAATATAAGTTTCAACAACCTAACACTTGGGTAATGAGCCATAAAACCAGTATCAATCATGGTGTGTGAAATCGGCCAGAAAAGGTTGTCCTACAACGGTATTAGAGCTCTCCACAACGGGTAAGGATAGCATGGTGCTTCTGGGCAAGGCCGGTAGGCCCAGAAGGTGATGCCATTGGGGGCGGTATATTTGAAGCCCAGAGGTGTACCCCTGGTTGAGAGGGAGTACAACTGTACCTTGGAGTTGTGTGGCAGCCTGGGATAGGTGTCACAAACTCGAAGTGCAGGGTGGAGAACTAATATTAGAGTAGCGATAAACGTTCTGAGGCATCTCTTGTGGGTGTCACTATGGGTAAAGTGATACAAACCTGCGTAGGATAAAATCTTGAATTCAAGTCAGTCTCTTGGATTAGAGACTATGGTCAGCTTTGGGCTATTCATATTCAGTGTTAGTAGAAATTTCTAAATATAAAATCAACCGACTCTTTAATCTAAAAACTTATTTGCTGTAGAAAGGATATTTTGGGAGAAGTGGTCTTGGGTGAAGTTAGATTAGGTGTAGTTATGATGGGAAGGGAAAAATCATTTATTGCATTAATATATTATTGCTTGCTGAGTACTTTGTATTCACCCTTGTTTAATCCTCCCCTTGCTTAGAAGGTGAGTCATATGGACGACCTTCCGAGGACGAGGGTGAGGACTGTGCGCAGGACCAGGACCTATCGGAGGGTGACTACTACTACTACTACTATCAGGAGTAGTAGGGGAAGTAGTAGGCCGTTTCCCTGCGCTAGGATAGGAGGTTATAATAGATATCTAGATCCTTTTGTTGTAATCAATCTATGTAATTAAGGTAATGTAAGGGACAATAGCCCTGCGTGGCTAATGGAATGTAATAAGGATTTCCATTGTCTGTCTCTAATTATTGTTCTGCTGCAATACTCTGTATACAGTATAGTAACTAATAAAGCATCGGAAGGCCCGATGTTTTGCTAGTTTCTGTGCTGAGGTCTGTACAGTTAACCCTAGGTGACAGTCGTTACCAGGGGTTAATTATACGGGTCGACACACATGCCCTCTATTGTTATTTGAACTTGCAAGTTGTCGAGCTTTTCATCATTTCCCTCTTTTTTCCAGAACTATATATTGGTTGTTCTTTTGAAGACCTGATAGGAGTTTTGTTAGGGCTCAGTTGCGGTACTGAGCGTCCAAATGTTGATCACATAAATTCTGACATAAATAAACCATTATAGTCATGATTCATTTCGGTGTCAGTAAGCAGTCATTCTATGGTTGCACTTGATCAATCTCAGGATTTCTTACCGCTACTTAATTTTCCCTAAGGTATCATTATTTTCTATGAGGATATGCTGCCACTGACTATTACTGATTGTTATAGGTATGTGACAAAGTAGCTCTTTTCGTGTATGGAAATTGAACTATGGCTGTTATTAGTTCCAGCAGTCCGCATGCTGACTGAACTATGTTCATCCTGCTTTTTTTTTTCTGAATTTTGATATTTTATTCTTGAAATTGAGATATACTGTTGCAATGACTATTCCCTACCTACTCTGTACGGAAATTGTTACAAGTCATGGTGCAAAGGAAACATCAGATCTAAAGATTAAATTCTATGATGACACAACTGGGATTTTCTGCCGTCCAATCTGAAGCTCCTTCCAGATTTTACTTCAGTTGCAAATGAACTGCTAAGATGAACATATGCTGATGGTTTGTCTTCCTGTCATAATCTGTAACATAAATTATTAGCTACAACGATAAAATATGTGAATTAATTTAGAAATTTATAGTATTTTGCATTCACAAGCCAAATTGAAATAGCTTGCTTTTGTTTAATTTGTGCCCGCTTTACTTATTGTTCATTAATACATTTTTCTAATTTTCCTTTTTTCCCCTCTGATGATAATTATATGGGTATTCAGTTATTCTGAGTACACTCTGGTTAAAATCTTAACATTATTTCACGTTCAACCTCATCCTGAATAACTTTTCGGCAAACCCGAAAAAGGGTCTGCGAGGACATGCTTCTGGGAACTATCCTCTCTGATTCTCACATCACCTGCTGGATCTTGCCTTAGATTTTGCTAATGTGCTTGACAACAACATACAGCACACCCCTGCCTCTTCGATTCTGGTTGGGGCATAACCCTATCGTCATCTCACTGTTTGCAGATCAAAATCTTGCTCCTCCTGCCACTGGTAATCATTAATAGGGAAAGCCAAAGGAGGTAGTGTACTTATCAAGCATTTGCTCTCTCGTGCCACTGCAGCTTGGCCGGCTGTGTTGCTGTCGAACGCACGCGTGTTGAGCCATCGACGGGCGACTGATGCCTGCCGGTTGCCCAGTTGGTGACTATCACCGGCTGAGAGCTGGCACAATGAATGGCACATCACCGGTGTTATTGCCTTCGCTTGGTGACCACTCACTGTACCATGTTGCTAAGGCCAAATGGGGTTTCTTCCTTTTTATTTTTGGATTCTCAAAGGGCTTTCATCGAGAAGTACTAAATCTTCAAGTTTTAATGTAGCACTGTAAGTATGTTTTCCTCATGTCATGAGTTTTTCTCTCAGTTGTAAATTAGTCCATGGAATACATACATAACTGCACACTCAGGACCATAGTTATCAATACTATACTAGTAGCGGCCGATATGTATTATTTTAGCATCAAAACTAATACAAAATAGCTCTATGTACCGTACCTGCTTCGATACCGGATAATACGGTCATATCGACTTCGAGACCAATCAATATCAGTCATGTCAATAGAATTGATAACCTGGTCTAATGAACAATATGTTACATTTGATAGTACTACTACGTATTTAGAGTAATATTATAATTGAAATTTGGTGTATATATAATTAGATATGTGTGTACTTATAAATATATATTATTATATTAAATCCGAAAACGGTACACCGTTATGGATCAATTCGTACCGATATGATTCGATACCAGAATTCAATAGCTAAGCCTATAGCCTGTTAACAAGTGTGCTCAAGACTCAAACAACATATGCCCACAAAAAAAAAAGCATGATGTACCTGAGTTGGATCTTGAGAAAATCGGATCGAAGGTCCGTTAACTTGCAGTTAAGTGTCACGTAGGTCTGTTAACGTGAAATTAAATTAATAGGTCCCTTAGCCCTGTAATGGACTAATGGTTAACCCTAATCCCTGTATCATGCGGATCCTCGATAATGCACAAAAGGCAAAAGTGTAGTGAAAAACGCTCTTAACGGCCGTTTAATTGCCCGCTAATTCGTTGACGGCGGCCACAGCTTCACGTTTTGCATATACGGAGGCCAGTCAGGATATGTACAATAAAGCCATGTTAGCTGGATCTTAACCTATATACATCAGCTTTAGTCTATATAGAGGAATGAGAAAAGAGAAAAAGAAGAGAGCGGGCTCTTATTTAGTAGGCAGCTTTGCACGGGAACATAGGTAGATCATTTATGTACAAGAGAGAAAAGATAGTTATTGCACAACATCTAGAGACAACATTTAGAGACTGTTATTGTACAAGCTGGTTTTTAACTTACTATTAGCTTTTAGCTTACTATTAGCTAGTAGTTGGCTTTGCTATTGTACTTGCCCTTAAGGAGGTTGAACGGTTATTCGGCCGATTACACCAACTAATCAACCGTTTAGCCTTTAGGACATGTACAGTCTATAACACACTTCTATGTCATTTATAGACAGTGTTAAAAACAACCCATACAATAGACTGTCTATATAGTTGTCTTTACTCATCACTCATGTAATTAATAGACTGTCCGTACAATGGTATACACAATATAAAACTGTTTATAAAGCTGTCTGTTAAATAGTAGACATCATCTTTCTCTCTCCTCTAAATCATCCAAAATTCTATGTGGCATACTTTTATAGACAGCATACATATACCATTGTACATGCCCTTAATGAGTCGCCAAATCCGATTAATCGACATGCTATGGCCCACTTAATTAGTTAATGGTCTTGTTTGGGACGGCTTTAGTTTCGATTTCTCCTATCTAGAAGCCGAAAGATGTTAGCTTTTCTGCAACCAGAAGGCAAAAGCCAGTAGTCCATTTGTACTAGGAATGAAAGCTGGTCTGGCATAGCTTCTCATAGCTTCAGTGGATTGGGTTCTGACTTCGCAACTAGAGTTGAAAAAAATACCTCCTCCTACCAAATATAAAATCATAAATTGCACCCTTCTCATCCTCATTCGTGACCCGCACCCCTCACACCTAAAACTATACTAAAAGTCATACCGTCAAACACCAAACCTCTCTAGCCTAGCCGTTTAACTGTGCAACACTTCAACCATACAGCCTGATCAAAAGCTACTTTTCAGAAAAGCTATAGTCAAATACCAAACAGACCTAATGTATATAGCTTTTGCGATCTCGCTAGTGCAATAAATACGTCTATATCGGTCCGATCTATTTTTATGGAAGTTGTTAGCCCATGTTATAGCAATTTTACGAAGTTTAACGTGGTTTCAGTTGCACAAAAAATTCATGAAGGTTTTAGGTTTTATGTTTCAAACAGGTTTAATGAATGTTTCAGAGAGTTTCAAAAAATAAAAAATATATAGTTTCACATAGTTTCAAAGGCTTCAAAATTTGAAACTTCGAGTTTCAAAAGTGAGTTTCAGGTTTTAAAAACTAAAACTTTGAGTTTCTAACAAATTTCAAATATGTAACTTCAAGTCTCAACGCCTTTCAATTATAAAACTTAATTTTCACTGAATTCCACAATCTAAAACATCGATTTTCAAGTCAAAACATCAAGTTTCACAACAGTACGAAGTTTCTCTGGAACTTCAAGGTTCATGTGTACTTCAATTTTTCAGAAAAAATGAAACTTCACGTTTCATATAACCTTGAAGTTTCAAAACTGAAAACTTCACTGAAACATCAAGTTTCGTGTGAGTTTCAAGTTTCTAAAAAAGCTAGAACTTCATTGAAACTTCAATCCTAGAGCTCAATTTCAAATTTCAAAAACTGGACTTTGAATTTGAAACCTGAGTTTCAGGATAAAAAAAATGAAACTTCGAGTGTCAAGCATGAGTTTCAATCAAGTTTTGGACAAAAAAAGATTAGACGATGTAAAAAAGTTTATGCATATTTCAAGTGAGTTTCATAAGAAATCATAGAAAGTTCCAAGCAAGTTTTAGAAAGCTCAGCAACATTACGAATTTTAAACAGAAATAGAAATCAAGTTTCAAACAAATTTCATGGAAGTTCAAAAATTCGGGTGAGTTTCACATTTTTTTAGGCACCTGGGCTTGGCGGCGGCCACTCATGCCCACCACCACTCGGCACTCGCCATTGTCACCCGGAGTCACGAACAGTCACTGCACACTTACCATCGATTGGCTACGATGCTCGCCCGTGGCTTGCCTGACGACACTCATGTACCGAGCCATCGCACAATAACAAAATCTATTATTTACTTCATCTCTCATCCATGTCATCTAAAATAAGAATAGAGCCGACTTGTACAATAATTATCTCTAAATGTTGTCTTTAGATGCTGTGCAATAACTATCTCTTCTATTTTGTACATAACTAATTTATCTTGTTTCCCATATCATACCAGTTCTCTTCTCTGTCCTCTTTTCTCACTCTTTTAGATATGACAAAAATGATGTGTATATAATAAGAGTAAGTTGAGACGGTCTTATTGTACATGCCCTGAGAGAGATGCTTGCCACAGTTTGCAGGCCATTGAGAAGAGAGAGGATATAGATAGGAAATATGTGGAGCGTGGACTACATTGAATAGATAAGGGAAGGTATTTAATTAGTGGGTTCCATCTCGATCGTCCCATATACTTCAGCGGATGGTGAGATGCTATATCACTGAAATGGTATACTGTTTCGTAGATTTTCTTCTTCTATATATATAGTTGGAGATGTAAATAATTAACTGAAATTCGAAAAAAGCATATAAGATTAGCTATTTCCTAATTTCACGAATAGACCTTGGTACATTATAGTCAATTATGTATTACTAGGCAATATAGCGCGCTACGCTGCGCCGTGCAAATTCTAGTCCGGATTTTTTTTGCAAAAAGGTAGAAGGACCTAAATTTTTCGGGTCTAAAGAACTGGCGCTCGTGTTAAATTTGCGGGACTACGTTATTTTTTGCAAAATAACCAGACCCGTATTGAATTTGCGGGACCACGGTTTTTTTGTAAAATAACCGGACCCCTAAATCTTCCGCGTTTAAAGAACCGACGTCCGCGTTGAATTTACATGAACACGGTTTTTTTCTGCAAAATAATCGTACCTAAATATAATTCTAAATTTTTCGGGTTTAAAGAACCGACGCCCGTGTTGAATTCGCAGAACCCTGTAGTTCTGAGTTTAAAGAACTGGTGCCCGTATTGAATCTGTGGGACTATTTTTTTTTTGTAAAATAGTCAGACCCGTGTTGAATTTGCGGGACCACGGGTTTTTTTTTTGCAAAATAACCGAACCTCGAAATCTTCCGGGAATAACCGGACCTAAACGTAATTTCAAATCTTTCGGGTCGAAAGAACCGGTGGCCGTGTCGAATTTGCGGAACTACGGGGTTTTTTGGAAAATAACCGATGGAAGGACCTGTTCGCGAACCGGTGGCCGGATCGAATTTGCGAAATCACAGGATCCTTTTTGCAAAATAACCGGTGGAAGGATCTGTTCGCGATTTCAAAATTCACCGGGTGTTTTTTACAAAATAACCGATAGAAGGACCTATCCGCGATTTTGAATTTCTCGGAGTTTTTTTTCACTAAAATGCTGAAGTGGCATGCCTCCCTGGGCTCTAATCCCCCACGCATAATAGATACTAGGTACGTTTGCGCGGCGGCACGCCGCGTCGCGTAGATCCTAGCCAAAGAAAAGAATCGCAGAAAAAATATAAGAATTTTTTGGAGCGCACTATCGATGAGAATCGAGCTAAACGTAGAATTTGAGGTATTTCAAATTATATTTCAGTGTGTTTTTAGGCCAGATGACACAAGACAGACAGTAAAAATCACATGAGTTGTGGGGGGTTTAACAATGAAAAATTAGATAAATATGTATTTTTTGAAGATCTCAGCCAAATTTACGTGAAAGACGAAATTGCAGAAGCTTCGGAGGGCCATCATAAAAATTTAAGCGCCTATGTAAAAACTGACGTATTAAAAATGAATCTCAGAAACTTCGGAGGGTTTGTGGGAAAATTTGTGCGCCGCACCGCACAGAAATGGCGTTAAAAAAACGAAAGAAGGTAAAAAAATATATCGTAGAAGCTTGGAGCGGTCTACGCAAATTTGAGCGCTTCTCTGTATAAAATGACGCACTAAAAAAATTGTAAGTTCTGGACAGGCCGAGAAAAAATTTGAGTGCGTTTTTGTACAAAATGGGTGAAAAAAACGGTAAAATTTGAGAACGGTGCCATAAAAACCAGGGCACCAAAAAACAAGCGGTCATAAAGGCGCGGCGCAACGCGATAGCCGTAACACGGAATGTGTTTGTTTTTCCCGCAAAGAAAGCGATGCAAAAGTATTTTTTAAAAAATCTTCAGAGCGAATCATATAATTTTCAAAGGCGCGGCGCAACACGATAGCCGTAACACGGAATGTGTTTTTTTTCCCCGCAAAGAAAGCGATGCAAATGTATTTTTTAAAAAATCTTCAGAGCGAATCATATAATCTTCGCCTCGTGCAAACAAAAGACAAATATGTATTTGTGCCGCCGGGAAAAAAGGCTAATCTGTTAAAAAAATAGATAAAACCGTAATTTTACAAAACAAAAGACTAATACTTTTCTTCACTAAAAGCTAAATTCGAAGAAAGATTAAAACATTACTGGTTGAATCTTGCGGTCGCTTTTTTTTTGTTATAGACGCCCACAAGCTGGGCTAGCTCACCCATGCAGCCGCCCACACGCACGCGTCGTATCGTCGGTGGCGCGAAAAAAGAAACGCGCGGGAAAGCGCGACAAAAATATCGAGCGCGGGAACGCTCGCGAGCCAATGCGGCCGCCCACGCCCACACGTTGCACCCGAAAAATTCGCTACAGCGACCTGCGCGAGACGGAATCGAACGCGCGGCGGCCAGGCGCAAGAGAGAGCGCCTACCACTACGCCACACTCGCAGACACGGAAGCGAAGCGCAACGAAACATCTGAACTTGGCACAGCCGCGAGCCAGGTGGGCGACGTGGGCGAACAACGAGCCAGCCGTACAGACAAACGAGCGTTCTTCTGTGCAGCGCGCGACGCGGCGGATCGAGACGCGACCACGACTGCAAAATGGCGACGTGGACGGGGCGGCAAGCGGCGAAACTTCCCATCTTTTATATACGGAGTATATATTATAGGGTGGTAATTTTACGCATTTTAAATATAAAATGAATATAATATTAATAACATATATATATATATATATATATATTGTTATGAATGTATAATCATTCATTAAATTCTGATTAATCATCCGTATAAGATTTATCGCTTGTGGATACCATGTTCATTTGACAAGCGAGTACCGTTTTTCACAACACTGGACAAAACATCAGCAAGCAAGGTTTTTAGAATCTCAATTATAGT
Source organism: Otatea glauca (assembly GCA_036346275.1). Classification (NCBI taxonomy): domain Eukaryota; kingdom Viridiplantae; phylum Streptophyta; class Magnoliopsida; order Poales; family Poaceae; genus Otatea; species Otatea glauca. The sequence goes on from JAYEVK010000302.1 coordinate 200,014, forward strand.
CATACAATCCTACATTCCTACGACTCGGATTGACTAGACCGAATCCGATCCTATGATAGAGTATTAATTTGGTATCATTTTAATATTATTACGATTCTAACAAAAAAATTTGCAGAATCGTAATCAAAATTTTCATACGATCCTACCCTATTATATAGATTCTAATGATTTATTATAAACAATTATTTGCATATGTCCCTTTAATTGTAAATTTTTACTTCTAATTTCTAAATGCCCATTATAATATACGTAAATAACAAATGATCTTTCCTTTGCACTACATTTTTGTAAACAAAAGTTCTCTAAAAGTATAGTTAAAGATTTAGAAATGTTAAAATACAAGCTGGATTTTGAAAAATATTTCTTTGGTAGAATCAGAAAGGATCATATATTCTACATCGATCCTATAGTTCACGCTCCAATCGAAGAACCTCTGATCTGATTTAGGGTCGTGATTCTGGCAACCTTGACACCCTAGAAGGCCCTTTATTTTTCTAAGGTACGAGCACACAAATGGACGTGTCAACCTGTGGCACCCATGGATGAAAAGAGTGCCTTTTATTTTATTTTATTTATTTTGATCAGATGAGTTGTTAACCTCGCAATCTGTCTTCATCTGCTCATTCACTACCAAAAGGTGAAGAAAACAACCACCTCCGTCGTCATCGGCTGCCCTCGCCGTGAAGGTACCTTGGCAGCGCCGTTCCATCCCTGCCCCCAGAGTACTGTATACTTCCGTGTATGCCTCTACTACATTGGAATTTCAGTTAAATAATATTGGAATGAAACAAAAATGCGAAAGAATTGTGCAATAACTAGATATGTTTTGGGGTTTTCATGGATCATAAGAATTTTAAGAAATCAGCAACATCTCATGTGTCCTTCTGTATGTGATGACTCAAGTAGTAAATTATGCGTAGAGTGCACATATTGAACAATACAAGCAAGCAAGCCTATTTTTCAAATAATTCCTAAAGCTAGCACTGCTGGTAAAAAATTAGAAAATTGAGATACATAGATATGGTGTGATGTCCTGAAAGAAAGCAAAAGAAAAATTGGAGCTAGGCTCTTGGGACCATAATAGACGGTATGGGTCATTTTTGTACAAATTCGTCGTCATATTGCTAGTTTACAAGGGTGATCTTTTATTGACGAAATGTTAATAACTATCAAGCAAGTTTTGTGCAAGAAATGACTCTGATATTTCCTTTTTTAACTAAAAAAATGTCTCTTCTATTTACTAGCAACTTTCACTTTGAATTGCTTTGGAGGATATATATTTTCTCTCTTTCTTGGCAAGTTATCTCCTCTTCCACTTTAGAGAGGAAAATGTTTAGTTTGTTAGGAATGCAAAGCAGCTAATTTTTTGTGCATTTCTAGAGCAATGAAAACAAGATATTTAGAGGTATATGGCGGAAAAGGTTCTTGAATATTTGTTTTCAAAAAACCATAGAATTACCGGTTTATGTCATATGACTATGAGAAAATCTTGAACAAGAAACGAAGAGCAAATGAGTATGTCTATGCTTCCCAAAATAAAACTGAATAGATCTCAAAATACTAGTGATTGCTAGTGGCCGGATTGTTGCATATGAACTCTTCAATTTCTAATTTTCTTTAGAACATAATTTGTTTTATTTATGACAACTGTCGAAGTATTTATTTAAGCATTCTTCTTTCCATGCGAGTTTGTTGAAATGGACATTAAAAATTATAATCCCATCTTTTTCTAGATCGTACACTTGCACGGTTGGAACTTAGAACAGTACACTTGACATAACATCAACGTGCACGGCCAAAACAGTACACATGGCATAATTACATGACTCCTGAATTCTCCCTTGGCATGCCTGGCCATTCATTGTTTGTTTCCAGCCTTCACTTTGAGCTCATTCATTCTTCCCAGAAGCAACTTTTCAGAGACTTCAGTTCTTATTTCTCCAGTCATGACCACAGCAATTTCTCATGTGCAAAACACACTCCAAAAAGTTCAGAGAACAGGCTATATAAAGCACCCACAGGCAACCTTGTGGGAGCCAAGACAAGCCACATTGAGCAAAGGGAGCAAAACCCAAATTCCCCCTGAGCTTTCTCTCTTCCTATTCTTCATTCTCCTTCCTTCTTTTTTCATTTCCTTACAATATTAGCCTAGTGTACATGGCTCAATTCGCCGCGAGAATCACAATGGAGGTCGCGCCTTCAAAGCTGTCATCGATCATCAAGCGCGCTAGGCTCCCGAGGATGCTTGACACGATCATGGAGGATGACAAGGAGGCCATGGAGTCACCAAGGGTGCCTGCTCACAATACAAGCTACAGCAAGCAGGTTGGACGGCAAAAGAGGAGTGCCTGAAGATCAAAGCCTGGCTTAATTTGGTTGGAGAGATGGAGTTTCTAGCTGGCTAGTCTTGCTCTCTTTTTTGGTTTGAGCAGATGGCATCTGTAAACTTTCTTGAGTATTTTCATTTCCGCTACAGTATCGATTACTGCGTTACTCGTCCAGTAGTACCAAACGTGTGTGTGTTTCTTTGTGCCGAGTAGAATTGCTCATGTTAGAGCAGAAGTACTATAATGTAACCTCGAATAAATGTTGATCTCACTGTTCTTGTGAAAGCTAATAAGGTGGTTCTTGGCATTACCCTAATGTGGATAGAAGATCCCAAATGGTGAAACAAAGCATACTCCGGAAACTGCAGCACTTTTTACCAAATTTGTGAGCCCTTAGTTTGTTATATAATACTACTGAACTAGAACTAATTCTGAATACTTGTTAAAAGAAGGAAACTAGTAAGTGTTAAACAACTAGGTACTATTTGTGTTTTAGATTTGAAAATTAAGCTAATTTCCAAAATGATTAAACACAAATAATACCTAGTTTAACAATCCAGAAACCTTATTGCCGCCTCCGTGCAGGTTCTCTCAGCGGCAACGGTTCGGAGATCCTGCTCTTCTTGCCTCGCGGTGCACGCCAAGAGGAAGGTCGGTGAAGAACAAACGCAGCACAAAAACGCAACACAGATCACCGTGGATGAACACGAGTATCAGAGCCAAAAATCAACAGACCTATATCCATGCGGGCGCTCTCATTTTATAAACTCACACCGATGCGATCACCATTAAATGTTAGTAACTGCAGGTCATTCAATTGACAGTTTCTATTAGAAACTGACACCATTATCATGGCTGTTTCAATTCTCAGTAAATGACCCAATTAATTCACTAATAATAGAGAGAAATCGAAAATTTAAAAAGGGTTTAAACGTACCAGGAATTTAATCCACGGCACGGCGACTCGCGACGTCGCAAGTCATAAGTCACGTGGGAAAAACACGCGGAAATACGCGGTAATTCGCGAAATACGCGCGTGCGTGTGACTTTAGCCAGCTCCTCACCCTCCATATGTCTCATTACAAGATATGGTGGGAGCTCTCCTTTTAAATTGGTATTCTCCCCTTTCAACTAGCAATATGGTACTATTATTTGTAGTTTTGGCATTAAAGATAAATGGGCCACTTGGGCCTCATTTCTAACAATCCCCCACCAATGCCGAAGTTGACAAAGGCTCAAACAATTTGATCACTGTGCTGAATCTTCGTTTAATATATCAGTGTTTTGGTGTAAGTCCCATACGGGTTGAACTTTCACCTAGAATAACGTGATCCATCCTCCCACAGCTAATGAATGGACTAAGCCTTGAATTCACAGCTTTGTGTGGTTTGATTTCACCCGAAATCTTAACTGATACTAGGCTACCAAAGAACTTCACCTCAACGGGCGTTAAATGGTCATGCTCCTAATCTTCTCATGAGCTTTCTAGAGAATGCCCTTTCTCGTGAACTGCGACCTCAGATTAGGCTCAAGTAGGTGTATTCATTTTAAGGTATCCTGTAGGCTAATACCTTTTCCTTTGACACTAGAATACATTAAGGCTTTAAGCCAACCTTCCATACTGATGAGAGTACTTTGTCTATTTGGACACAGTACAAATTTAATAATATGTACTCTCTTATTACAACATCAACTTGTTTTTCCCATTATCTAATTCACGGATCTCCGATCGGAAGATAAGGGTTACCGTTGTGGTGTAACTCAAACGGGCCTCATTCCCATGTCCATAGACGCAATAGAAATCGCTTTCCTTGCAAGTCCTTTTATAAAAGGATCTGCCAGATTTTTCTCAGTACGAATATAATTTACAACAATAACTCGGAGTTTCTCAATTTTACGACAGCTTTAAGCCTACGCTTCACATGTCCGGAGGACTTCATGTTATCCTTAGTACTCATAACCTTAGTCAACACTGTTTGGTTATCGCGATACATTAAGATCGCGGTATTGGTTTCTCAACCAATGGCAAGTCCAACAATAGCTCTCTAAGCCATTCGGCCTCAACGATGGTCGTGTCTAGTGCTACGAGTTCAGCTTCCATGGTTGACCTCGTCAATATGGTGCATTTGCAAGACCTCCATGAAAGCTATGACACCGGCTAAAGAAAAACATAACCACTTGTAGCTTTGATCTCATCCGCATCAGAGATCCAATTGGAATCACTATATCCTTCTAAAACAGATGGATACCCAGTATAGTGTATTCCATAAGATGTTGTTCCTCTCAAGTAGCGCAACACCCTTTCAAGTGCCTCCCAATGATCATCTCCTGGGTTAGATGTAAACCGGTTTAATTTGCTCACAGCAAATGAGATATTAGGTCTTGTGGCACCAGCTAGATACATAAGGGACCCAATAATTTGTGAATATCTCAATTGATCTTTTCCTAACCCTTGATTTTTCCGAAGCTTAACACTTGGATCATAAGGTGTTGGGAGATTTTGCAATTCTCAAACCCGAATTGACTCAAAATTTTCTCAGCATAATGGGATTGGTGCAAAATGATCCCATCCTCATTTTTGATCAATTTAATATTCAGAATAACATCTGCCTCTCCCAAGTCTTTCATATCAAAGCATCGAGATAAGAAAGTTTTGACCTCGTCAATTACAGCAGTGTTTGTCCCAAATATAAGTATGTCATCAACATACAAACACAAAATAACACATTGACCCCCACCATAACGATAGTATACACACTTATCTGCCTCATTAACAGCAAAACCAGCAGATGTCAAAGTTTTATCAAACTTTTCGTGCCATTGCTTAGGAGCCTGCTTTAGGCCATACAAGGATTTTAATAATTTGCACACTTTATTTTCCTGTCCAGTAATCACATAACCATCTGGTTGCTCCATATAGATTTCTTCCTCCAACTCTCCATTAAGAAAAGCTGTCTTTACATCCATTTGATGGACGTGTAGACCATGGGAAGCAGCTAATGCTATGAGCACTCTAATGGTGGTTAATCTGGCTACAGGAGAATAAGTATCAAAATAATCCTCTCCTTTTTTCTGGGTATAACCCTTGGCCACAAGTCTTGCCTTGTACTTATCAACAGTACCATCAGGCCTCATTTTCTTTTTGAAAATCCACTTGCATCCAACAGGTTTGCACCCAGTAGGAAGATCAGTGATCTCCCAAGTCCCGTTAGCCATGATGGAATCCATCTCGCTACGGACCGCCTCTTTCCAATACTCAGCATCAGGTAGTGCATAAGCCTCTGAAAGAGATTTTGGCACATCATCCACGAGGTATACAATAAAGTCGTCGCCAAAGGTTTTCTCAACCCTTTGTCTCTTGCTCCTACGAGGAGCCTCTGTGACTAAATTGTTATCCTCCTCAGAATTATCTTCTACTGGTAGTGTATCACTTATTGGTTTAGAAATAGCGGTAGGTTCAATATTATTATTATTATTATCAGATTGATTATTCTCAGTTCTTGAAGTACTACCTGCTCTCATAGGATAAATATCCTCAAAAAATGAAGCATCTCTGGACTCCATTATTGTATTAGAAATAATCTCAGGAGTTTCTGATTTTACTACTAAAAATCTATAGGCCGTGCTGTTATGTGCATATCCTAGAAAAATACAATCGACTGTTTTAGGTCCAAGCTTTCTCTTTTTCTGCAATGGTATATTGACTTTTGCCAAACACCCCCAAGTTCGCAGAAAAGTGACATTGGGTTTTCTCCCCTTCCATCCCTCATACGGAGTAATCTCACACCTTTTAGTGATTACTCTGTTTAGGACAAAATTTGCTATTAATATAGCTTCCCCCCACCACATTTTAGGCATACCGGCACTCTCCAACATGGCATTCACCAAGTCTGTTAGTGTTCGGTTTTTCCTCTCAGTTATCCCATTTGATTGGGGAGAATATGATGGTGTAACTTCATGGATTATACCATGCTCAAAACAGAACTGGGAGAATTCATGAGAGATATACTCTCCTCCACGATCAGACCTTAGTCGTTTAATTTTCTTTTCTAGTTGGTTCTCAACCTCGACCTTATAAATTTTGAAGTAGTTTAAAGCTTCATCCTTTGTTTTCAGCAAATACACATAACAATAACGTGTTGCATCATCTATAAAAGTTAGAAAATATCTTTTGCCTCCTTTTGTCAATAATCCATTCATCTCACACAGGTCAGAATGGACAAGACCTAGTGGTGCCAAGTTCTTTTCTTCCTCTAATCCCTTAAAGGGTTTTCTAGGTTGCTTTGCTTGCACACAAGAATGGCACTTTGATCCTTTGACAATATCACATTTTGGAATTAACTGTAATCTGGACATTCGAGCAATGGTATCATAACCAATATGACATAAACGAGAATGCCAAACATTGGATTCGCAATTATTAACTTGAGTAGCAACATTTAAATTTAAACAAGGCTCTAAACACTTAAGCGGAACAGACCTCCGCTTTCATAACCTTTTCCAATAAAGTTTCCAAACTTGGACATTACAACTTTATTAGACTCGAATACTAGCTTATAGCCATCTCGACATAATAGGGAACCACTGACAAGGTTCTTATTTATTGTTGGCGCATGCTGCATGTTCTTTAAGTGGACAATCTTCCCTGAAGTAAGCCTCAGATCCACCGTGCCAACACCAAGAACAAAAGCATGCGACCCGTTCCCCATTAGGACGGAGGAAGCCCCTTTGCTGGTAAGAAGAAAATAGAGATATGTCGAACATACGTGAACATTTGCACCGTATCAACCCACCAATCGGTGGATTGACATTTGAAAAAACAACGGAGAATTACCATACCCTCTGAAGTAGTTCCCTCACTTATGGTCACGTTGGCAATTTTCTTGCCTTGCTCATTTGGCCTGTTCTTGCGAAACGACAGTCTTTAGCCATGTGATCATTTTTTCGCACACATAACTGTAATGTTCTTCATATCTTTCTGCTCAAACTTCTTCTTCTTGAAGCTAGTATTTTGTTTGGTTTCAAGCCTTTGTTGTTGTTGCCACCCTTCTTCTCAATCACATTTGCGTTGTTTGGTTCTGAGAAGAACTTTTGGCGCATCTTTGGCTCGGCTTTTCTTCCACGTCGAGGCGAGAATGAGATCTTCAATAGAAATCTCTTCCCTCTTGTGTTTTAGACCAGTGGCAAAATTCCTCCAAGATGGGGGAAGTTTAGCCACAATGCCCGTGGCCACAAATTTTGCAGGTAAAGCACATCCCAAATGTGCAATCTCGCCCACTAGTAGCTGAAACTCATGCGCTTGAGCAACAATCGATTTAGACTCATCCATGGTAAAATCGAATAATTGCTCGTGACGTATACAACCAATGACCGACCTCGACTTGTGCATATTTTTGTTCAAGAGCCAACCACAACTCAGTGGCAGATGTGTAACTCATATACACATCATATAACTGATCTGCCAAGATGGTCAGAATGTAGCCCAATGCGGTGTTATTCGCATTCTCAAACTGCGTATTTTCCTCATCCGTAAGCGGGTATTGAGGGAAAATCACCCACCACATACCCAGAGACATGAGCCAAAACTTGGCTCTAGTCTGCCACCTACGGAAGTTCTGACCGTTGAACCTCTCAGGTTTCATGGCATCACTTGCACCAGTCATTGCTGAATCACAATCACACAAATAATACTAAACAAAAATAATACCTAGTTGTTTAACAATCCAGAAACCTTATTGCCGCCCCCGTGCAGGTTCTCTTAACGGCAACGGTTCGAAGATCCCGCTCTCCTTGCCTCGCGGTGCACGCCAAGAGGAAGGTCGGTGAAGAACAAGCGCAGCACAAAAACGCAACACAGATCACCGTGGATGAACACGAGTATCAGAGCCAAAAATCAACAGACCTATATCATGCGGGCGTCTCTGCATTTTATAGCCTCACACGATGCGGTCACCATTAAATGCTAGTAACTGCAGGTCATTCAATTGACAGTTTCTATTAGAAACTGACGCCATTATCATGGCTGTTTCAATTCTCAGTAAATGACCCAATTAATTCACTAATAATAGAGAGAAACCGAAAATTTAAAAAGGGTTTAAACGTAGACTCGCGTCGCAAGTCACAAGTCACGGTAATTCGCGAAATACTGCATACAAGGCGTGATGCGACTTTAGCTTGACTCCTCACCCTCCATATGTCTCATTACAAGATATGGTGGGAGCTCTCCCTTTTAAATTGGTATTCTCCCCTCTCAACTAGCAATATGGTACTATTATTTGTAGTTTTGGCATTAGAGATAAATGGGCCACTTGGACCTCATTTCTAACAGTAAGCACCCCGCGCATTGCCACGGGCACCATCACCAGCTACATTGGTACATATGTGAATCGCATATTAACATACTAATGCTGTTTTATAAAAAAATTGATGAAAAACAGAAGATTCAACCTATCATATACTATACATAAAAAGGTACATATATTGTTCATACACACTAGATGATTTCTTCACTAGAGAATCAAAAGCTGATAGAAAACAGCAAGAGGCTGAGGAAAATACCAAGTGAGGTTCATGTTGTGGATCACCAGAAAGATGTACCTCTCTTTTCAGCATGCACTCATCCTTTAGTATAACATATTTTTAGTGAAGAGGACTCTTCCTACATCGCAGGAGAAGTATCTCTACATTGGCCAATGATTTTTCGCTGCTACACAACAGAGAATGATAAAAGCAAGCATGGTGAACAGATAGGTACATGAGTACATCAGTGAGACATTTCTAGCAATTCCGTAGATTCTATATGATATGCCCCTTCTTTACATGGATTGTTGACCGTCTATGGCTAATGTTGAGAATGGACTGAAAAAAAAGTTTATCGAAGTCTGATTTTATTGAGATTCATGCATCAACCCTATTGTTTAAAAGCGTTTATTACTTATTATACAGAAAATAGGTTTACATATCTACTCACTACGATTCTTCACATCTATGTTTGGTGCATGAATAAATTTTGACAAGGCAACAAGCCCACGAGGGTTCAACCATGCAACATCATAACTTCACAAGGTTTGCGATGTGAGAATGAAGGCCCTGTTTGGAATGCGGGAATTGAATTGTTTCCTGTCAAATTACTGCTAAATTCATACGTTCTAAATGGGATGAAGTGGTCTCGAATTCAGAATCCCTCGACACTTTCACGCGCAAACCATCTCACCCAAAACCTTAAACTGTTAACGATAGCTGACCAAAACAATTCAGATTGATACGATAGCTGACCAAAACAATTCAGATTGATAGCCCGTGACCGTCCATGCGTCAGAGATCACTCGTAGGCTGCACTTAATTTTCATCCCTGATTCCGGAGTGTTGGTTAGATCAGGACCTGCCGAATTGCATGGCTTCTGTATATGGGCTGCAAAGAAGCCCGATAGACTGTTTCAGAGGACAAAAGTCTTATAGGACGGGCCTTTGTGTATCATTTGCCATCTTATTTTATCAGCTAAATTATGTAGGGCGTCACCAGAGAACAAATCCAACTCTAAAAAATGTCCTGAAAAGGACGCTTCATATATATTTTTTGCTGAACAAATTGATAGTTTGCTACCACTACTGCAGTACTACTGCATCTCAATAATTTTTTAAAAAATAACTCACTTTTTTTTACTAATTTTACAAAAAATATGTTGCAGAAAAAATTACAAAAATAATACTCTGCCGCCAATTTATTTGGAGACAAAACTCCTATCGTTAAATGAATTGGCGATAGAAACTCTATCACCAATTCAATTGACAACCTCTTTTGCCAATTTATTTAACGACAAAAGCATATCGACCAAATGAATCAGCGACAAAATTGTTGACTAAATAATACTATGTTGTCAATTTATTTGACAGCAGACTACTATCGTCAAATGAATTAGTGATAGGTTGATGGGGGAGCTTTAGTCGCCAAATGAATTGACGACACACTTTGTCGCCAAATAAGTTAGACACAAAGTATTATTTTTTGTAACTTTTTCAGCCACATATTTTTGTAAATTTAATTATTTAAAAAAATCTGCATCTCAATGGGGTAGGCAGGTGGGCCTGAGCGTGCAGGCCTCATCATTTCTCCACATCTGCAAGCTTTCAGCTAGGATACCTCCATATCAATTGCCCTAATAAAGATGCACTACATACACAAGCATCAATGGCTGCAATCCTGCTGCTAGCTAGGGCTTATCTTTAGCTGTCATTACAAATTCATTCACCTTTCCTCCTGCACTTGGAAGGAGCCATGCATGCCAAATTGCCAATAGCTTCACATAGGGGTGAAAACGGTTCGGATACGGGCGGATATTGCTCTTCCCGTATCCTAACCCATATTTTTTTCCCGGATTCGAAACCGGATACGGGCTAACGGATACGGATACGGATTCGAGTTATTCGGGATACGGATACTGAACGGATATGTGACGGATTCGGTCGAAACGGATAAAGATATACGGATAATGCACATATATAGAGTAATATATATTGAATTAAAACCATACAGTACATGACTATAGTAACAAATTATATATCAATTAAATTCAACAAACATCGTAGAAAGAATATGCTACTTAAGGATCAATAGAACCAACTAATTATTAACGTAAATGTGAAATGGAAAAAATGATGAAATGCTTGGGCCTTGCGATATCCGAATAGGAAAATCCGAATATCCGATCCGAATATCCGATCCGATATCAGAATAGGAAAATCCGGATATCCGAATAGGAAAAATCGAATATCCGGATCCGTCCGTATTTACGGATATTGGATGCTCGGATCCGATCCGAATCGATTCAAGTATCCGGATCGGTCCGGATCCGACCGGATAGTAAAATCCGTCGGATCCGATCCGACCGGATCCGTCCCGGATCGGGCGGGAGATATCCGACCCGTTTTCATCCCTAGCTTCACATCATGCAGGTATCACTCTGATGGAAACAAACATCTCTTTGCGTCAACTGGTAGATGCATTCAAAATAGATCTAGTAGCTGATTGCCATGTATCACTTTCATGTTTGGTTGATCTTTAATTGTGAAATAGTAACCTTTACCAACATGAGCAGGTCTTCCCAGGACCCTGAAACAACTACAATATTAAATGTTGGGAGGTGCTTCTATGCTCCAGATCCGACGGTCTCCGTCGCCTGCTGTTACCGCCGCCGCTGGATCTATCCGCGTCACCACCGGGACAAGGTCAAACAAGAGACAGTGGCAGCTGCCATTGCCGGCTAGTGTGGTCACCATACCACTGCAAGCCTGCAACTCGATGGCATGGGCACCGCCGCCTCCAGATCTAGAATAGAGAGACGCTGTCAGGAGGGGAATGTAAGATAGTGTGGAGGTGGAGGGGAAGAGATGGGATCGGGCCGGCACTCCGGCGAAGGACAGGGCGGGTGCGCCAACTGCCGATGAAAGAGCAGAGAGAGTGGAGAGGACAAGTAGAGGTGGGAGCGGGGCTAGAACTATGGAAGTTGGAGGGGAATTTGGAAATAGTGACTTTTTTATTCGATGTAGGACACCACAACGAGTGGGGGCACTAGTGCGTGCGCGGCGGGCTGACTGAGAAGCCCGAGGGCGCGGCCGTCGGGAGTGACGATGCAAGGAGATGAGGAGAGGAGTCGCCGATGTCAAGCTAGGCCTAGGACGGCAGGCACGAGGATCTGAGGAGCCTGGGCCGCGGCTAGTGGGTGGCCGCTGGTCGGGCAGCAACGACGAGAAGGGTGGAGGGAGCCATTGAGATGGACTTGAGGTGGCGGGATTGGCTTGAGGAGGCACGATGAGCTGAGGGCCGGGGCGGTTGAGTGATTGCCGATTGGTAACAGTCGATGGTGCGCGAAGCCGTGCTGCCATGAGGGGCAAGGAGGGGAGGAGCTAGGGAGGACTCTGGATATGGGATTTAGAGTAGTGGAGGAGGATGAGGAGCCGACAGTCGAGGATGGCAATGTATATATATGTTTTGTTATATGCTTTTCATCAACAGGGTATGTTCATTGTATTTCTCTTTTTTTTGTTCCTCTTCTATTTATATATGAATTTAAATTGCACGAGAGTATAAGACTATGTTCGTGCCAATTTAGTTTAGTCTTTTAAACCCACTCTCTATTTTTATGCTGGACTTTATACATGTGTGGTTGTGAACACCAAACATGCACAAACAAGCATGATGCACACCATCTTGGGCACTTGTCCGTGCAAGCAAGCAATTGAAATGGCTAATAAGTAGACCTCAAGGCCAGGGGTAAAGCATGCATGCTTTTCCGGACATAGCTAGGGGCTATCAGTTGTGCACATGGTGGTGTTACTGTCCTTGACATATCATGATCAAGCCATTCAGCAAGGCTACTTTTGAGCAAAGCAACTGAAGATGGGAGAAGAACATGGCTTGGGAAACATTCCCAATCCCTTGATTTGCTGATACAAATCAGTGCCTGCCCAAAAGGGGCAGCTCTAACTGGAATGGGAAAGTTTGTTGTCACGTAAGAGATTAAATTGCTGTCTATCTTATCTTTTGTTTTCCAAATAGGAGGTTATGTTTGTTGGGCGACAAAGAGATAACTTGTTTAGAAGATGAGTGTAGCAGAGATGTAGATGCTACGGTGGATATATAGTCATACAAGACGAGATTGATGAATCTGCAATGATGATATACATGATAAGGTTAGGATAACATCAATTGAAGAAAAGCTTGTCCAATATCGTTTGAAATGGTTTAGACATCTCCAACGGAGGCCTCCTGTGGCACTGATGAGTAGTGGAATTGTAAGCCATCTTGAAAACATAAGAAGAGGCCGGGGTCGACCAAGACTAATGTGAGAAGAAGCAGTTAAAAGAGACTTAAGTGATTGAAATGTATCCAAAGAGTTAGCGTTGGGTAGGAGTACATAGAACTTAGTGATCCACGTACTAGAATAATGACTTAAGATCGAAGGCTTATGGGTTCTATCGATTTTGATTGGTTTTTATTCCTAGTCAACCTTGAATCATTTGGATCAAAAGATTTGGTTGTTGTGGTGGTTAGTTGACAGTGTGGTTCCTGTTGTGGCTTAGTTTTGGACAGTCCCTGGCACTAGGGATGGCAATCAATCCCGCGGGTTTGGGTATCCGCGGGTTCGGCACCCGATCGGATCGGGTTCAGGTTCTAATTTTTACCCACGGGTTCTTCAAGTCGGGTACCCGAGATGGGTTCGGGTTCTAATTTTTACCCGCGGGTACCCGTCGGGTATCCGAAATACCGCATATACCCATCGAGTTTCGGGTACCCGTTGGGTTTGGGGTCGAATTTCGGGTACCCGCCGGGTTTGGCTCGGGTTTTTGTCGGGTCGAGTTTCTTGTCGGATCGGGTTTTGCAAAACTCATACCCGACCTAACCTATTGCCACCCCTATGCACAAACCCGTTGGGTATCCACCGGGTTCGGGTATAATTTTTTACCCGATATGGTATTCGGGTTCGTGTCGGGTTTTTCAATTTGAGTTTTCTGTCGGATCGAGTTTTGTCAAACCCGCATCCGACCCGATCCGTTGCCATCCCTACCTAGCACTGGCAGTGGTTTCGTAGAACATGACTAGTGGTCAATGAACTTTGCAAAACACCTAACCTAATTATGCCAGTGCCAGATGCCACCAACTCACCATGGAACACGAGTACTCCAAGTGTTGCCATTTTTGTGGTGGCACGAGAAAAGTTTTGTAAGGACCCAGTAATTAAAAACTTTTGTAAGGGTAGGAGTGAGAGTGACTCGTTCGGGGGGCTCAACCCTGTAACAGGTTTAGGCTTTTAGTTTAGGTCATTAAGCTCTTTATAAAGTATAAACCACATCGAAATATGCATAAGTTTCGATCATACTACCATTCATTTCTCCCTATTTGGTATATGGCAGAGAGAGAGAGACTTGCAGAAGAGTTCATCAGAACCTCCAGAACTTGTGAAGTGTGTTTTTGCAGTTTCCCCTTACAATTTTTTAAATTCAATTTGTTCCTGGGAACAAAAAAGAAAAAAAAACCGTAAAAAATCTAGTATCAGTTTGCGTATGTAGGTGGGCTTGATGATGGGAAATTGGGAACATAACGTGCGCTTTGCGCTGCGCTGCTGCATACATCTTTGAGCCGAAGCATACCCTGCTTGCACACTTATTTTTCCCCCTCTTTTTGAATAAAATTGCAAACCTAGGCTCTTTAACCGTGGAAGTACTAATAGACGACACGTGTCATCTACCATACTCCTCCACTACAACAGATGGTCGACACCACATATACCCTCTGTTGAGCACCATGACAGGTACATGCCAAGCTCGAGTAGGTACTTGCTGTGGTACCCGAGCTCTGCAAGAGGGGGTACTATCGAGCACAGGTAGTGTGGCAGGTCTTGCCAAGCCCGGCGTGCTCAGTAGATCGGCTGTCGCGGTCTTGGCTACATGCTGATCTAGGTGAGCGTAGGAGACAACACGTGTAGCTTGCCGCTGCTTTCGCGATCAAGAACGAAGCTATTTTTGCATTTTCGTTTGAACAAAGACCGTGTATATACACACACATACACACACTCATCCAAGAACAGAGAGCGAGGGCGAGGCCACAAAAATAGCATGATACTCTACATATCATTATTTTCAAAGTTACATAAATATTAAAGTATAAATAAAAGATAGAAGATGATTATTTATCTATTCACTTATTTTAAAATTTATACTTAAAAAAATTTTAATGATAAGTAGAAGCACTACTCTAACTAAATGTTCGACACAAGTAATGATTCCATGATTCTCCCTCTCTCTCCGTTTATGTGTTCCTTGATAAGATTCTCTCCCATCTCTTCCCCACGCTGCCAATCTGATGCTTCTATCGGAGATTCGGAGAGAGGTGTCCTACGATTTTGTTCAGGTAGCAGACTTCGCTTTCAGCACTTCTCTCTTTTCCCTTCTTCTTTTCTCTCTCCCTAAACTACAGATTGGTACCGCTATTCTTCTCTCTTCTCTTGCGCCAAGAGTTAGGTAAGGTTTGGTTGCCTCGATAAGACTGGGTGGGAGGTTGTCATTTAGGTAGGGATGAAATCATTCAGGTAATTGTTTGGTTAGATAGATAGGATAAGCTAATTTTTTGTTTGGTTGGATAGACGAGGATGGATAGGATGAGCTAATTTTTTGTTTGATTGGATGAATGAGGATGGATGGGTTAGTTGTGATCAAGGTTTCGAATTTTGGTTTGAATTTTTTTTGGCACCCACCGAAACTGACGAAATCGGTAATTTCGAAAAATTTGGTGGAATTTCGGGACGAAATGGTTGTCCAAAAATTTGAATTTTTGAACAAAGTTTGACAAAAATTTGAATTTTCGGACAAAACTTGACCACAATTTGACTGAGTACACTTCGATGAAATTTTGAATTTGACCGAGTACACATCTTCATGCAACAAACTGGATGAGCCCATCCGGCTTTTTTTTATAGCTCTATTCAGCATTTTAGGGGAATATTTCAAAATCTAGATGACCCTAGACAACCTATTCACCCATCCAAATAATTGGATGACAACAAATACATGGATCACCATCTCCCATCTAACCTTATCCAGCCAACTAAACACACCCTTAACTACGAAGGGTACAAAGAGTATATAATTTCCGTCACTCCGTCCAACTAACTTGCAAAGCGAATACAAAAGAGAGAAATAGGTATCCAACACTGTTCATATCTAACTCCGAGAATAAATACGAAATGGCATACGGATAAGCATATCGGTCTGTATATGGTCCGATTGCACCTTAGTCGTTGGTACCGTGATCATATTTTTGGCACAAGCCTTGCAATGGAGTGCGCACCCCATCTGTTTGGCCGCGACATTCCGGGCTGCACGAGATGGGTGTGGTGTTTAGTTCGTTGCCGTGATCAATTGGTGGGCAGATGCGTGTGGATGATCACTAGCAAATGGCCGATGGCAGAATATCCTTTCAAACATTAGCCTAACAAAGCTATTCTCTAAGTTAATCGTTGTCAACGAGGAAATTGGACTATGGAAGTTACTAGCTTGTAGGGTTAACAAATACACTACCACACAAAGGAATATAACATATGGTTAAAAACAATCACTACAGACGATTTTGAAACCATCTAAAAAAAGAGACAGGGATGATCAATCGTCATCATAGACGGTCCGTCTATGATAGTTACGGTTAGTATATAAGAAACCGTATGTGATAATGATAAATAATATATGGTTCCAATTACGAACCATGTGTGATACGCATTGTTTTATACATAATTTTAGTTTTATGGCTAGCCTTAGGAATCAGGCAGCCACGCCCTCTCTACAAATACACAACACACATTAAAACATATATAAGATACTCAATTCAATGTTGACATAACTACATACAATACATATTCAAATAGACATAAAACACATATATACAATTCATAGTTGAGATATATACTCATAACACACATTCAAATAGAATAAATGACTTAAAATTTGTAATTCAAATACATCTACACGAACTTTACATAATTCACAGTTGAAAAATAGACACAATCCGCTATACAACTTACAGACGATTCGAGGCACTGAACTCACCTCCGATTCAAATTACATCAACCAAGAAGAAGTAGATACTAAATGCATGCAAGATATTTAGGCTACTAGACTACTCCTAGCCCTTCGTCTTATAACCACTAAATTTCTACTACTAGTATTGTATTTTTATCATGTCTTCACTCTTAACTGAAGTAATAAAGTTCTAGACTGATGGCAGTAGTACTTGAGAGATGGTGGAGGAGGGTGACAACATGGTGTGGAGAGGATATGCAATTTTTTTATAATTTTTTATATTTTACAGCTAGCCTTAGAAATCACGCTAGTCATGCCTTCTATATAGATATAACATAAGACAACAACATTTCACAATTGAAAAATATATACAACAACACAGTATAGTTAACAAAACACATGTGAATCAACAACAGACACTTAACAAAACACATGTAAAAATTAACAATTGATCTGAGTTAAGAACAGAGTACAACTCATTTCACAGTATACAAAATACTCGTACACCTGGCCTCCTCTTTCAAAATATAGCAATAGATGGTTATAGCTTGATAGCACTAGAGAGTGCAATATCTTTGAACTCTTCAAAAGATAGTATTTGATGGACACATTTGAATGTTACATCTCTACATGCAAACCTCTCATGACAACCATTCAGATCCTTCACAAGAGATGACTCCTTCAAAGAAATAAAAATCTGGCCATCATAATACACAGAGAGGTTGAATGAACATTCTTGGTTCTTTGTATGCCTAACATGTGAGGCTAAGAACACTCTATCAAAGTTTCCACTATCAACAGTAAGAAAAAGCATATTATCTGCAAGATCATACTGGATATCCAGCATTTTGATGGTGCAACTCGACATCGTAATTACAATTTTTTGGATGACGATCCTACCATCTGCTAAATATACTACAAAAATAATCAATGTTTACAAGGTTAATTTGATCCGTGATTACACAAATGAACTTAAAAAATTACATAATTGAACCTATTACATTGATTATTAAGAAAGTTATTTTCGATTACGTGCACTCCAACGTAATATGATAGTTACAAAATACTACTAGAATATGATAACTTAGTTACAACAAATTGAAAAATAATAGAGTTTATAATGTTATATAGATATTATGACCAAATGTATATAGATCTTATGACTAAATAAGCAAAGTTTTCACTAAGATATAGCAACTGCAAAAGAACTATGAATCCGACCTGTCATTATACAAAGAGCAAGGCATATTAACAGATCGTAAAAAAGACTATGAATGACCAACATATAAAGCGAAGAAGAGGAGTGAACAAACCGAAGCAACGAGATGACGAGGAAACAGCGAAAAAGCTTGAGAAGAAGATGCGATGGATGCGAATTCCCAAATGATTTCCAAACAGCAGTGGATGAGACGTTTGAGAAGAAGATGAAGATGCATCAAGGAGAGGAAGAGTATATAAAGTCATCGTAGCAACCGGCACGATCCCCAATATACAACTGCTCAAGCAATTACATGCGGTTTCAATATAAAATTATATGTGATAAGTTTACTTTCACAAACGGTTTATTTTCACAACCGTTTGTGATAAATTGACACATGACAGTGGTTTTTGCTGACAGATTTTCACATAAATATCAAAATAGTCTGAGATAAGACGTCAGAGATGATAGTAGTGATATCAGCCTAACAAAGTTATTTCTTATGTTATTTCACCTAAAATTAGTCGGCCCAGCACAATTCGAGCTTGGCTCGGCCGATAATAACTCGATTTGATTACCTCCCTACGTCTTTCTAATTCTACCTTCGGGTACTCCCATGCTATCCCTCGTTAGAACATGGTGTTAAACCTAGGTCTAGTTCAAAAGCGTCGGTTTTAAACACTGTTGTGGCTTCGAGTTTAGGACCTGTTTGTTTTAGTTTTGATTCTGGATTCTGACCCTAAAGTAGAATAAAAAACAAACAGTCTGATTCTAGAATCCGATTCTCACAATCCAGCCCACCCATATACACTAGAATCCATAATCTACTTTATATGTGCTTTTGGATTCCAACTTTTGGATAATCAACTTCTCTACAACCACAATCCAGAATCAAAATTTAAAGAATCCAAAGCTAAAACAAACAGGCCCTTAATCCTCCATGCATTCTACTCGATGCCAAATTCCCAATTCATAGCTCTAGTAGATCTGATGAATTAATTCTGATTGGACAAGTAAACCAACTAACAAGAATGGTTTTGTTTAGAAATATCAAATTTACATGTAGATTTAATGAGACTTTTTCTACTAACCTCTATTTATTCTTTCTCAACTATATACATTTATTCATTCCCACTCCGTATAAAGTATTATCTCCCATCTTTTAAGACAATTATGTGGTAAGTAGTGCTTCTATACTTTCCCTCCTAATATAAGTTACACAAATCTTAAAGCAAGTAAAAGGCTAAGTAATCAATATCTACCCTTCATTTATACTTTAATTGTTGTGCAACTTAAAAAAAACATAGAAGCACCTCTCTTAAGTGGGGTGTCTAAGTTATTTTCTCTCGTATTTTTTTCAATTTTACCTAATCTTATTTCTTGTAAAAGGTCAAAATACACTTTATATTTATAAACAAACGGATGAAGTACTGTTTATGCTGGTTGCCATCGTATTGCGCATCTTCTGATATTATTGTATTGGGTCTGTTTGGGACAATGCTATACAAGGCACGGGCCCACATGTCATGCCCCCATCACCCGGATTGAATCTCTGCGTGTTCCCATTTCAAATGCACTATTGCCTCAAAAGTATCTAGCCAACGGTAGCTTGTTTGTTTTTTCAAATATAGCTCCCTCTGGTATGTATTTACAAAAATAGTTTTTTTTCATACTGCGAAAGACACGACGACAATATATATCCCCCTGTCACACCCGAAGAGTGCAGGAGGTGGCCAGCGCTGTGGCAGCACGTGTGAACGCTGGAGGATGAGCTGCGACGTCCGAAGACCGCGGGAGGATGAGCTACTTGCTCTGGGACCACAAGATGATGCCTTCCGAGATACCTAGCGCGACAGTAAGGTCTCACGCGCTCGGCGGCCCGCACGCCAGGGTGGAAATCGAGACAAGTCTTTATTTTTTTGAGTTTTTTTTAAATTGACACAGTTTGATTTAATAGCATTTTACTTATAGTCTGAAAGTATTTTTAGAATCGAGTCGAGCCAGAGTAAAATCTAATTTCATTCGAAATTGACTCATTTCAATGTTTAACTAATGAACAAGTGTAATTGGAGCAATTTTAAACCGAGCTTTTTTCCCAACCCTACTTGTGCCTACCTGTGCTCACGCATGCACCCGCTTGTTGCCCACGCTCGCCTAGGCACACTATAGTGGTCGCGCGCGTTGCCATGGTGTTGCCACCTCCACGCTACTCAGACGCGGTAGGGGACAGGTATTGTATGTGGCACCTTTCGTGGTGGAGAAGGTGGCTTTTTTTTTGCAAATATATGTACGAAGGGTTAGATTTGTAAAAATAAAAAAGCTACAAAAACGCAAGATAAACAATGATTTCCTGTTGCCCCTCTCTCTCTGTGCTTGCAAAAGAAAAAGCTAAAGGAAGAGAATGTGGTGGGAGACGATTTTTCTCTTTTAACGATATGCACAACTTTATGTAAGTATATGTCATATATATATATATATATGATTTATGTGATATAGAATAGTGATAAAAATATTGTCAATCATTGAATAAATAATTTATTAATTAGCACTACAAACAATCTATCGTATAAATAATCTTTATTTTTATCTGTATATAATATAAAGGTGTATAAAATACCGTCTCCGTCTATACACTCTGCAGTATACCTCTCTCGCGCGCGCTCAGATATTTCTTTCCGACGCCCCCGTGACGCGAAAGACTATTTCCACGCCCGCGCGCGCTTACACGCTTGGCACCCCGGCTTGCGTCCCGCGCGAGGCACGCCCGGGCCCACGGAGGCCTCCCGTGTGGGTCAGTTTGTTGGTCGCTTTTCGCAATTGCTCCTCCCTGCCTGCCGTCTCCCAGCTGGCATCGCGCTGGGCCCCTCGTCCTTCACTTGGCTTTGTTTTCCTTCGATTTTTTCTCGTCTCTCTTTTGCTTCGCGCGAGATAGCGAACGGAGTTGCCGGGAGATCGGTTGGGGCTTCTTTCTAGATAAGTCCTCGATAGAAGGGATAATCCACAGATGTACCCCCCGAGGTTGGGTGGTTCATTTTGGATTTTCTTTTGTCCCATTATAGATGAAGGTAATTTGATTTCTAATATTTTCGTTTGTTTTTTCAGAATTGGAGATCTGAAACCGTGAGAATTTTTTAACTGGACTTTTGGTAGGTATACTGGGAGCCGAATCTATTAGCTAGCTATTATTCCTACTTAACTATATAACTTTTCCCTCAAGCTTTACGTAAAAAGAATCACCGAAAACCTCGTACTTGGAAGTGTATTTGAAGTTTGAACAATTCTAAAGATTTTTTTAAGAGGCATACATTGACACATCCATTGTTATTCAGGCCCTATTGTGTATGCTAAAAAACTGTTAGTTATCACATATTTTGGTTCTTTTCGAACTTTTGTAATCACATTGTTATCCTATTTGAATGCTGTTTGGCTAGGCTTTTATCACTTATAGTAGTCTACTTAATATCACTATGTACCGTGTCCTTAATTACTATTCGTTGGAGATAGAGTGGACTTATATATAAAGTCGGTTATGCTTCTATTTTGTTAACAATACTTTCAAAATGTATTCCAAGAGACACTCTCTTGAAAGTGTTGCTTACTACTACTGCTGAATAATAATAATTGTTATAATTAGTGTTTCCGAGTTAAATAATGTATGCTGCTCAGTATAACAACTACTAGGTTGTCCTAATACTAACCAGGTATACTTGCAAAAGAAGTAACATCAGTTGTACCAAACATTTAATGAGATACAATAAGAATTACAAAGTACAACACTAAATAACATTCAACACCACCTAACACCACAATGCGAGCTTTAATGGATGGGAATTGGTACAATGTAAATTTGATTTTATTTCAGGCCCATGATATATTGGAAACAAAATTAATAATTTTAATATAGTTCTGAACTTTCTCTAGTAATATCTCAAACCATGAAATAATACTCAAGCAACCAAAGAACAATAAAATAGTTACAAAATTCGATGTCTATTATTTTAAAAATCAAGCACATGTTGCAACATCCCAATTTACATGGTATACTAATGTAGTTCAATTAAACCTCTTTTGGAATGCGAAAACTTCCCAATTTCTATTAGAGTTGAACCATTTTGCCATACGATCTAAATGGGACTTCAACCGGTACTATACTTTTTTTTAAAATATTCAAATAGAAAATTTTACAATGCAAAAATATATTGTAACATTTACAAATATCCTTTAAAATATCATCAAATTAATTATACGTCACATCATATTTGCCTCGGTGTTCCCGCAAAAAAAAACATATTTGCTTAGTTGCACATGGCCGGCAGCTCACGGGGGTTTGGGGTCGCCGGCTTCTATGTAAACTAAATTTCAGACTAGTCAGGGTTGTATCCGCAAAAACGGTAGGCTACCTCGACCCTCCACAGAAAATCGAAAAAGCGGAACTCGTGAGTCGTGAGACGCAAACGATTCGTGCGGCCCAAACTCGCGCGAGAAACCGATCTCACAAACTCCTACGCGCACCCCGCAAAGCTACCTCATGCTATGTACACTGTCTGCCAGTATGGGCCCACCAATCGAACAATGCTGTACCCCACATGTCGCGGCTCTCGTTCTAACAACCGCTCGATCGGACGCGTGCACGTAGCAGTTTTCCGGACGAAAGCCGAGCCAACCTCCAGATGATCGACACGTGTCGTGCTCCCGCATCCCGACCCTCCAAGCCCCGCTGCCCGCGGTCACACCAAGCGCAGATCTCGACTGTCAATTAGGTCCCCGTCAGGATCCAACGGTACAAATCCTGCCCGCCACGTTCCCCGGGCACCTCCCGCTGCTATTAAAAGCCGCCCATTCCCCTCTCCTCCTCGTCACAAACCCAAATCCCCAACCGGGTATCGAACCCGCTAGCACGCGAAGCCCATGCCCGAAGCGATGGCCTCCTCTCGCCGGAGATCGTGAGATCGCGCCACCGCTGTCGCCGCCGGCGATGACCTCCGCGGTGATCGCCGGCCGGAATGAGGTCCACCACCACCACTGGGGTGACGCCCGCGTCCCCGTCATGCCCAAGCACTCTAACCCTAACCCTAGGCGCCACGGACCAAGCCCAAACCCTAGACCCAGGATCCCGCCGGCGCCGCGGTCGCCGGCTGCGGCTCCGGCTGCGACGGAGCCCTCGCCGTCGGGCCACGTGACGATCCGGCCCTCGGGGCTGTCGCGCAAAGATGCCCGGGAGCTCCGCGCGCGGCTCACCGGCGAGCTGGGCCGGGTCCGCGCACTCCTCTCCCGCATCGACACGTGGGAGGGCGAACGGCGGCGGCCGCAGCCGCAGCCGCGTCTTGCGGAGCCGCCTCCGGCGCTGCTGGCGGCGATGCGGAAGCGGTGCGCGCAGATCCTGACGCGGCTGCGGAAGCAGAAGATTAGCATTTGGTTCAACTCGCCCGTGGACGTCGAGGGGCTCAAGCTGCACGACTACCGCGCCATCATCAGGAACCCCATGGATCTCGGCACTGTGAAGGAGAACCTCGCCGCGGGGATGTACCCCTCGCACGAAGCCTTCGCGGTCGACGTCCGGCTCACCTTCAACAACGCGCTGCGGTACAACCCGGCCGACCACAAGGTCCACAAAGCCGCCGGCAACCTCCTCACCACCTTCGAGGCGTTGTACAAGGAGGCCGTTTCTTGGTTCGATCAGGAGTGCCAGCGCCCTGAGCCGCCAATGCCACTGGCTTTGCCACCGCCACCGCAGCCACCGGTGCCTATGCCGGTGCAGGCGCCCCCGAGGATGGGGGGTGGGAAGAGGCCAAAGCCCAAGGCGAGGGAGCCAAACAAGAGGGAGATGAGTGAGGAGGAGAAGCATAAGTTGAGGATGGAGATTGGGAACCTGCCGGAGGAGAAGATGGTGAATGTGCTGCAGATTGTGCAGAAGAGGAATACTGATCCGGCGCTGATGGGGGATGTTGTTGAGCTTGATTTTGATGAAATGGATGTTGAGACGCTGTGGGAGCTTGATCGTTTCGTGGTCAATTGGAGGAAGGCGCTCAACAAGAATCGGCGGACTGTCGTGATGAATGGTGATGCCGTTGAGGTGACTCCTGTTGTTCCTGTTGAGGATATGGTGCTGGTGAATGTGAATCCTCCTCTGGCGGTTGACATTGGTGACTTGGTATGGCATGGGAAAGCATTGTGGATTTTTTTTTTTGTTCCAAATTAGTGATGCCTGAATTGCGTTTTAATGTAGGTTATGTTTTTTGTTTCTTCTTTGCAGGAGACTGACATGCCAGAGAAGAGGGCTACAGAGGCTGAGATGGTAGATGAGTATGTGGATATTGGTGATGAGATGCCGACAGCGAATTACCAGTCGGTAGAGATTGAGAAGCATGCCCAGGTGGCGAGCAGCTCGAGTGGGTCTGGAAGTGGCTCATCTTCATCCAGTGGTATGGTGGGAGAGGATGAATTATACCCAGCATTTGCTGATTTCTTGTCGAGTTGTTTAACCCTTGAATTTGTTTGCAGATTCTGACTCAAGGAGCTCTGGGGACTCCGATTCTGATGGGGATGATGTTCAGTCACCTGGTTAGGTGATGCTTCTTTCTCTAACAATAGTGTTTTAGTGATTTAAGTAGGTGATTAAGAGTTACTTTTTGGTGACGGATTTGAGTAGTGATATAGGAAATTGGATTGGGTTCCTGTTCCTGTAAGTTGTTGTGAAGTATGTTTGTGTGTGCTCAGCTTAGGTTGTTTGGTACTTTGTAGTGAATAGGTTGATGTTTGGGTAGTTTGGCAAACGACCACCATTGTAAAGAAGCGAATATAATTGAGAAAAAAGAGAGGTAGCAATGCCTTAGCAATTGTTCATCAGATCTCCTCCTATAGTTTGCTTTTCATATGTTACTTGTCTGCGATAGCTGTTCTATTGTACTTCTTCCTTGGAGCTTAATTTGGTTTAAATGAATGTTGGCGCTAAGGATGTTGTAAACCTTAATGTGATGGTAAACTACAAGTGACTCTGATCAATGTGGAGAGATTTTTCTCTTAGGAGTGGTGATCAGCGCAAAAATGATGACATATTTCTGTATAGGAATGATTTACCCTAGGGTTCAATTGCAGTATGATATGATAATTGCGACGACAATACAAGTGCCAATCGGAATGCATTGCTTTGTGCCTTACTCATTTGAGGTTATTTTTTTCCTCCCCCGTGATCTACCATTGCTTTGCCATGTGTAATTAGATAGAGAGGAATGAAATAACTGCATTCCTGTTGGGCTTATTTGAGGTGAAGTGCATGTATGTAGTTGATGATCTCTTCTTTCGGTGCTGCTGTCCTGTAATTGACATGTGAATGTCCACTTTGCTAGCACTCTGGGGATGCGGATTGCACATATCAGTGTCCAAAAGATGGATAAGAGGGGATGCGGATTGCACATATCAGTTTCCAAAAGATGGAGAAGAGAGTGAATTTTGGCCAATATATCTCAAACTGCAATGTTAAACTGTTTACACTTGGCCGATATATTGCAAACACTGTGCATGAGCATTGTCTCTCAATCGAGCCATCCAAGCCTTAAGGGACTACTGCTTAAGTTACAGTCAGTTCACAGGATCCATTTCCATAGTTTTGGGTTCTGGTTCAGGCTGCATGCCGCTTCTTGAGACTGCAAGCAGCGCAGTATGTGCCGCTGACGAAAGCTTGAGATCTATCATTCATGTCGGCACCGCAGCCTTGAAGCCTTGGACATGTCCAGATGTGGTCTTGACATCTTGTTGGATAGCTGTGGTTCGACGTATTGTACACCCGTAGCTGACAGCATCCGCAGTACTTCCCATTGCAGCTGCTGATTTCCTTTGTTTTTCCAGTGTCGTACTTAATCGGTTTGCACAAATCGACGAACGAATGGCAACAACCCCACAATGTATCCCCATCAAATAGAAGTCTCAACACGCCATTCAAAAATCTTTCCTTGGTTGACCTCTTGAATGTTCCAGGCAACGAACAGAGATACGCACTGACGAATGGTAAGCAGCAAGACAGTCCAACTCTCGCGCGTCCAGACTGGTGGCGATGAGAAGTGTGCTGACAGCAGCGGCGGCGGCTGTTGCGTGCCATCCATTCGAGGCTCCAGGTTACAATGAGATGATCTTGGGAATTACTAGTCTGACCATTCTTGTTACACTGAAAATACGGTGGTCATGGGCTAGCGCGCTTAGGTCCTTGTGAAGTTGTGAGAGAGTTGGCTTATACTGCTTCATATGAAAAGAATGTAGCTTTTTACACATAAAAATGTTGGGGCGAAGGAATAGTTCTAAGGATGCTAATGGGCCAAAGCCTAGCACAAAATTAAGTCCAAACGTAGTATTATTTTCATAGATCTGTATTCAGTAGTGATGTCAAAAGTTTGGTCTGAGTCCAAATGAAAGTCTAGGCCTTGATTTGGGCCTTAATACGGACAAACCGATTGTTTGATGAGTTGATAGTTTATGATGTAATATTCAAGTGATAAAACTATTTCTTAAATCGTAAATAAACTATAGTATGATAGAGATAGATAACAAACATGCACTATCCAAATAAACGGTAAAGTAGAGTAAAGATCAAACATCGAAGTTCCCATAAAAGATCAAATGTCTTAAGAAAATACTATCCCGGCACTAGTTAATTTACAACTCAACTAATAACCTGATCTAACACTAACCCCTTACCTACACTTAGGCTTAGCATGTCACAAAAAATGAGCTAACTACAATCAAGCACACATGAAACTTACCAAAAGTCACATATGTTGCCTCGCTGCTTCTACTACCTATATGCAAAGGACATGTTTAGCTAAATAAGCCCACTATTATTTTAAGATATAGAACAAAACTGAGCAAAACAATACTGTCTAGCTCAAAAATTCAATCATCGTTTGTTATAAATAAAATTATCATATATCATCGTAATTAAATCCTTAAACAAAAGAAAAAACTCACGTATATTGATTGTCACAAGGATATATCCCCTTTCTTATTAACCCACTATTAGTAAACTCTAAAACTATTGTTACTGTATTTTGGTTCAAGAATAGTACCATGTAGAAACACGTTGTTATCACTTAAATATGGCACTGTAAACCATCAACTCGAATCGCTCTTCGCTCTAATGTCTATAATTACATATCACACTTCCTGGAAACAGAGGTTGAAAGTTAGAAATTAAAGTATGCTGCTGAAGTATGTAAAACAAAAAAGAAAACATTAGTGCTAAAGGCAATATCAATTGATTTACCTGGTTGGTGGTTAGAGATTTAGTAGAAAAATATAAAGTTCAAGCCTGATCCAATCTAGCCTAGCTCAATGCAAATAGTTATGGATTCAAAAAATAAGTCCAATTCATTTGCAGTTTTAAATCATCATAATTTAAAAGCCTGGACCGGTCTAAACCCATTAGCACCCCTAAATAGTTCGGTTCCATAGGAATTGGGGAAAATTCCAGACTTCTAAACGGAGCCATAACAAGTTCGGATGAAACTGCTCCGAAGGTCTTACTGTTTGAACTTAAACCCCAACTGAACACCTTATGTGATAGTAACAGCTAAAAAAATGCACCCATTTATCTGGCCAAAATCTATCTTCACAACAATTCTGTATATTCTTTCCTCCATTTTCTTTCATGCTGACAGGAGGCGCAAAGTAGTACCAAGAAAATAACAGAGCATAAAATCCTAACTGTGAAGAAATGCATACATGACTAACAGCTTTGGTTACCATCGTCTTATTAGGAAGCAAACAAACTGAAACAGCAACATCTCACACAAGCTATTACAGACTTGGAGCTAACCTGTCCATATGGCGTAAGCATCACACGCCTCTCACTCTTGTGTTGACAAAGGAGATCACATGCTAGCAGCAGAACTAGAAAACTTTCAAAGGGGATGTACACTTCACCTGTATAACTCTAGTATTTTACAATGGTTCCATAGCATCATAAATCCAACATGTATATTCAAAATTTGCTAAAAGTACAATACAAATAATTCTAAGGTCTTTAAATCCTAAACCACTAAAATCATAATCAATTCACTGAGGTGTGTTTTGTCTGTTAGTCTTGCTTGACATGCTTCTCATCTAAATTCAACATTCATAAGTTGAGATAGTCAGAGAAACACAAGCTCCTTCAAGGATCCTATCTGTCCTATGTCAAATCCAACAACATTTTTAACCTTGAATTATAATAACTCCTGAAGAGAGGTCATTTTGCCAACATAGCAATGGTTGAATGCATCTCACGGTCACCAATGAGATGCCTCAAGTTGAAAAGATTACAAAGTGTGTTAGAATCAATCTGATAGCCAACATCTAACACTCGAAGACTGTAAAATTTCATCAAGCTTACAGGTAAATATTCAGCCTTATCAAAGGACACTTCCAAATAGCGAAGATGGCATGGATTTACATAATTATAATGAAAACATCAATACCAACATATGTGTCATCAATCCGCAGAAAACGTAATCTTTCTGTTTTTCTTCTTGGCATAATTTTCGGAATAATCTAAACAAACTGTGGTTGCACATCCCAATTAACATCAATGCTAACTTTTTGACTAGCATACCTCTGTGCTGCTGTTCCTCAAACATCTCATTAGAAATCTACAGCCATATTCGTCTGGACGATAATATGAATACGTTATGATCGACAAATGGCGTATGCTTGGTGATATTCTTTTGGGCTCTGAGCCATCTTTGAAGCACATTCATTTGCTGAAACTAACATTGCTAAATCATGCATCAGATCATGCATAGAATAGTATCCATGTAGAGTGCCTACATGATTCAAGTCACTCTTATGCCGCTGGAAAAAAAACCAAAGTTGACTAAATCAGTCAGATACGTAGCTCCTATCTCCTCCAGTCTCTTACTTGCATGTCCCTTATAGACAAAGCCTTGCGAAATACATGTATTAACTAACTGTCTCACTAAACAGATAGTTATTGGGATACAAAGAACTATAAGAGAAACATTGTTGAAGATTCCATGGTAGATGATCATAACTAATCTTCAGTGCAGGCATAATACCATCATTACGCTGCAATGATATCCACTGTTCACTTTTTATAATTCTGCTCCAGTGCTCAATTGTAAGATTCTTCTTCAATAGTGCGTCAACAGTTTTCACTTCCAATGGATAGCCTTTTAATTTTCTAGCAATTTCATGACCAATATAGCCTGTAACCTTGGCTGTCCCCTGTATTTGTCATCCCCAAATGCACATGATTTTAACAACCACCAAAAATCACTCTATTGCAAAGCATCCAAACTAATTGAGCCCACTTTGCCCATCACTTGTGGGATAGATTCCGTGTAGCCACCAAAATGAAGTTACCAAGTACTTGATTGTACTTCAATGGAGCCAACAGTTTGTCCCACTGCGCAACATCCCAAACGTTATCTAGAATAAGCAGAAATATCAATATTCTTCTCGAGAATGTGTGGAAGCCTGTTGAAGTTTGTCATTCCTTAATGCCTCTTCAGAGACATAATCTAATATCTCATGTATGATTTTTACTACATCAAGGTTTTCAGACACACAAATCCACATCGTCAACTCCAAATGACTTCACACTCTTGGATCATCGTGAACAAGCTGAGCAAGAGTTGTCTTCCCCGCCCCTCCATTGCCTACTATTGCCAGGACTGCCAAACTGTCAAGAATATCACCAGTCATCAGCTCAATGATGTGGTCTCTCTCTTCATCCCTCCCATACACTTTAGGTTCACCAACATATGACCCTGTTAGACGAGACCTTGGTATTGCAACTCGGCACTCATTTAATAGTGCAATGGAATCTAGTTTATCTAATTTGAGAGCATGATACACCGGAGTAATGACTTCTCGTGACTGCCCGACAATTTCCTTTATCCTGCAGGCGATCTCAAGTACTCACTTGGCATGCTGAGCTGTATTGTTGTGCCTTGGCTCGTGGCTGCTTTGGTGGGCAGAAGATAAGGTGCATGAAGACACAGGAGAAATGCCTGCAGAGGTGAGGTAGATGTGTTTTCCTTTATTTGACTGACAAAGCAAAACAGTGTGACAAAACACCTGATAGGTAAGTATCATAGCTTCAGAAAAACTTTCAGTTTGGTTCGGCCATCTGTTACTCTGCTGACAGCTAGCAACGAAGTATTCATGGAGTAAGAAACAAATAGCGAGGGAGTTTCAGCCTTTCAGTCTGTTGAAGTATTGGTATATTGCTCAACCTTCCTCGTCAGCCCTTCGGCTTTGAGTGAACTAGTTGGTGTATGTAACTCATATAGTACTAGAGCTAAGATGTGCTGAGTTTAAGATATAGCTAGCATAATTTTACGAAAAATAATTACAGATCACTAATATTTCACCTCTTAGTCATAAGGAAGCTTAGTTATGAGGGGAAGTATTAAAGTATTAGTATGTTGTCCACCTTTCTTCATCAACTTAAGCTTTTGAGTCATTGAGTGAATTAGTTGATACATGCAACTCAACGAAGGGTTGCTAAATGCTAATAATACAGATAAGCATGTGTACCTCCTCCTTCAATCCGCTGCTTCAGGCGATAGCAATCGATCTCATCCAGTGTGTCGTCGCCATCACACATCAAGTCCTTGGCTAACAAGTTCACTGGGATTCTCCTCCTCGAGTGCAGAAGTTGATAAGGCATCTTTCCCCTTCCCCTCCATCAACATGGTCATGGTTCCCAGCTCCAAGCGCAGATATGCAGGAATCATCAGGAAAGCAAGCGCAGATATTACAGCCGAAGGGACAAAGCACAGAGCAATAGGAGGATTAATTCAGTAGACAGACGGGATCAAAAGATGGACCAAGGGAGATTTTCGGAGGGAGTGGGGGATGCGCGGCGGAAGAACCAAAGCACCTCCTGATTGCAGCTCCTTTATGCAGTCGAACCAACGACAGCATCACAAGAAAGCAACCTCGTGGGAGGGAATCTATCAAGATGTGACAAGGGATCCAGTTGCTTAAGGAATCCGAATCTATCAAGCTGTAACAAGGGATCCAGTTAGGGATGCTCGGCAGGTACCTACTGTATGACCTGTGCTGCCACAGTTCAGGGTGTCGTAGGTGACTACACGTCACCTGTTTGTTTGATGCTTTTACGGTTAGAAAGACGAATATTTTTGCAATTGCGTTTGCACAAAGTGAGATTTGGAAGAAAAAAAATGTCCAGTGGATTAAAAAAAAAGTATGGCGGCCCTTCCACTTCCACGGTGTGTTGGGACTATCTTCTTAGAATCAATGCTATTGGTCCTACCAAGAACAGTTAAACAGGATATACGTAGAGCCAGGCAGCCAGCGGGACTGACCTGCATGCATCATCCCAGCAAGCACGGAGCAATCGACGATTTTTTAAAATAATATATTTTTTAATAGTAATTGTGACGTTAATACGCGGAGAAAAAATTTGCAAAAATAATACTACATCGGTCAACCGTTTAGCGAAATTCGAGTAATAGCCAGATGGTTTGGCAAAAATACTATTTTCGCCAGACTGTTTGGCGAAAAAAGGTTAATTGCGCCATTAGCACCGCCTAACAGAGTAACTGGGCAGAGCACCCTATTTTCGTCATATGGTATAGCGAAAATAGGGTTTTCGCCACACAGTTTGGCAAAAACCTATTTTTGCCATATCGTGTGGCGAAAATAGGCTGATTTTTTTTTTAAATAATACATTTATGTGTAGAGTCTTAATTCCCACATAAATGTATTATTAAAAAAACAGCCTATTTTCGTCACACAGTATGGCGAAAATAGGTTTTTGCCAAACCGTGTGGTGAAAACTATATTTTCGTCTTACCATGTGGCGAAAATAGGGTGCTCTACCTAGCGTGGTGCTAATGACGTAATTAACCAAAAATAGTGTTTTCGCCGACCCATCTGGCAACTACTCGATTTTCGTCACCCGGTTGGGCGATGTAGTATTATTTTTGTAATTTTTTTAACCCGCGTATTAATGTCGCAATTATTTTTTTAAAAATGTATTATTAAAAAAAAATCCCCATCAATCGCGCAGCTGTAACTCAACAGCGAGGGGGGAGAAATGCAGGTACAGCCAGTACCACCACGCCGCGCAACTGCATCGCACACGGAAGCTAGTAATAGTATGGCAAACAGGGAGTAGATAAGGTTCGTTCCGACCGGGCATTTCCGCAAACGTCTTGCGGGCGCGCGCACTATCGCCGCCGGGCGAGCCAGCGCCTGCAGCTGCCGTGGACGGCCATCGGCGGCGCCAAGCAAACGGAATAGAAAGCTGGGGTCATGCAACTGTGCACGGCGAGGTGCCTGCGCTGGCAAGAGCTAGGCAGCAGACATGGCATTGGCACGGCAAGTGGGAGCGGGCCAACAGGTAGTCCCGAGTGAGAACTTCACAAAAGTGCGATAATCTCTCGGTTTTCACTGATTTTCAACCGATTTACGAAACATAATTTTTTTTAATTTTTGAATTTTTTTTTGAATTGATCAGTTTATCGAGCGGTTTTAAAAATCGGACCGTCAATAACGTGAACCATAGTCATAGCTTGTCCGGCGTCTGTGAAACTTTTTTTTAATCAACTCCCACCACAAAAGACACGACAGATTTCTCATGCCACACAAGCGCGAGGGCAACATGTGCCACTGTAGAGAGCTTTCACGCTACCCAACCACGACAGCGTTGCTCAGCCACCCGCGCATGCACGCTCCTGTGGTCAGTCGATTGCTCCCGCACGTGCAACACTCGCCGAGCCAACAAAGAATCCGTATCGCCTGCCACACCCCAAATTTTGCAAATACATATGCTAGAACTAGATTTGCAAAAAAAAATCGGAAGGGCTAGATAAGCAATGACTTCAAAAAATAGTAGTGGGTCAATAATAGGTATAAACTTCATCCATGCGCAAACAAAACAACAGAGCAAAACACTTAGATATGTAACGTAACATTACTACTGAATAAATCAGTCCAACCGGGAGCTGCCAAAATTACCAGACAATCACTAGCGCTGTCATTAGTCCACTGGCACAAACTTCTGGCAATATAGTAAACACCGAACCGTCTTCAGAATGGAAAAAAAAGAGAGATGAATTCGTCGCATCTCACTAAGTCGCAGTAGACCATTTTTGTTGCCGCTACATCTTATATAAGCATAAGGAGGTGATTGCTCAATTCTCACTCGTCATTGCCAAATGTTGTCTTCTTTCCTGTGAGGCAAAAGAAATAGTATAAAAAATTTGCTCTGAGTAGCAGGTCATCCATTTTAATCAAAACAAGGTTCGAACAAACTTAGGCTGCATGCTACATCTTCCACTAATAAGAGTTAATATAAATGTGCCACGTTGCAGATATGAATCAATCAGATAATAGTTTCTATCATGAAATAAAATTTGATTTGCTATGTTAGCTATAGTTATACCTGTACTAGCTGTACCAGCACCCTGCTTGTTCACAAAGCCTCGGCCTCTTCTGCCACCATCTCTGCCACCACGACCACCAAATCTGCCACCATCTCTGCCACCACTACGGCCACCAAATCTGCCACCGGTGTTTCTTCCACCACTTCGATCACCAAATCTGCCACCGGCGTTTCTTCCACCACTTCGATCACCAAATCTGCCACCAGCGTTTCTTCCACCACTTCGATCACGGCTATCCCCTCTAGGCTTTGCTTCATCAACATACAAGTTGTGGCCGCCAAGGTCAGACCCACTAAGCTCGAGTGCTTGCGACAAGGAATCCTGATCCTTGAAATCTATGTATGCTATCCTGCAGAGTTCAGAACCATTTGTACAGTGTAAAAATCAGTGGATTTTTCAGAGAATATAGTCAAAACAGTATTTGAAAACCACCAGCATGTGGGCAGGACAATAAGTCAATAACTAAAATGATATAAACATAAATCAAAGGTATCCAAATCTTGTTCATAGCCTTTTTATGAAGGCATCACAAGTTCATTAAAACAATAAAGTTCGTTTTAAAATACGGTTTGACTAAGCTGTAACGTAGATCAAGTTCGTTTATGAAGGCATCACAAGTTCATTAAAACAATAAAGGATCCAAATCTTGTTCATAGCCTTTTTCAGGGTTCAGTACCAACCCAACACATACTTCTTGGAAAGCCACTCATACCAGCTTACAATAGGTTCCTGGTTGGGTAGTATTTTCCCCTTGACCACCATACTTAAGTAAATAACTAGCCATTTGTAAGCTGTATGAGCGGTAATAAGCCAAACATTGACTGGAAACTAGCCATTTCTGGTTAAAAAAAGATTTGAAATACCAAGTTTTACATTGTTTTCAATCAGTTCAAATAAAAGGATGAAATGATGTGTTTCTTGAAGTAATAGGTCATAACTCTATAATTCCATGGATTCCACCTCTTTTAATTTAGCCCCACAAAAAAAAAATTGGATACTAGATACTTAAGTAAATAACTAGCCATTTGTAAGCTGTATGAGCGGTAATAAGCCGAACATTGACTGGAAACTAGCCATTTCTGGTTAAAAAAAGATTTGAAATACCAAGTTTTACATTGTTTTCAATCAGTTCAAATAAAAGGATGAAATGATGTGTTTCTTGAAGTAATAGGTCATAACTCTATAATTCCATGGATTCCACCTCTTTTAATTTAGCCCCACAAAAAAAAATTGGATACTAGCTGATTCCCATCCGTTCTATTCTCTTACCTCCCTAATTGTCTTTCTTGTCTAAACATCAACTTTTGCAGAAATTAATAGCACACTAAACCACTGCAAGTTGTCCGTGCATAAATTAAGTTCATTAATAACATGTTTAATAAGACAAAAAGTAGTTGCAAGTGGGTTTTTTAACTATATAAACTGACCCTTTGCTTGCACCACTTTCATAATCCATTGGAATGGAAACTCTTGTCATCTCTCCACACTGGGAGAAATGTTCTTCAAGAGAGCTTCGGATCTGGATTTGACAACGACAAACAAACAATAAGAAAAAGCAAAAAGGTGAGACAAAATAGCTAACTAAAAGAAATTACCTTGTCCTCCGAAAGAGAAGAATCAAAACCTTTGATAAATACAGAGTGGCTTGAACCTCTAGCAGGCTTCTGGAAAGATCCAGTGTCGTTCCTGTGCAGTCCACAAGAATTAGCACATAGATAACAAAAATATACTTATTAAGCAATGCACCAAGCTTTTCTTAATTAAAACTTAAATTTATGTCACCTGCTGCGAGGAGTGTATGCAGCACCTCTTTCATGAGCTGAGTCAAGTCTCACTGGACGGCCCATCAGATCTTTACCATTCAACTCAAGTGCCTGAAAGGAAACAATTAACTCTTCCAAACATTGTATAATTGCATTATAGCAACAATGTCGCAGAACGTTCAAATTTAAGCAGCAAATAAAATCAGACATTTGTTTAGGCTCCGTTTGGTATTGCGGCGGTTTTTCAAAAGCATTTATTCTTCTACTTTTGGATATACTAACCACTGGAAATCTCCTGGAGCTACAACAGAAAATTCTTGCTGGGATTGATAAAAAATCCTGTAAATAAATATATTCTCCCCTTAATCCAGGTTTGAGTCCTCATCGACTTGGATTCAGGTACTTTTCTTCTTATCATTTGGAAAGGTACAAAGTTCCTCCTAGGCGTTCTCGTTTTGTTTAAGTAACTAGATTCCATAGCTCAGTAAAAAAAAAAGCAGCCGCATACTGAACCTTAGCTCCTGAGGATCTAAAACTGACAAACACCAGAAATGATGACATACAGAACAGAAAATTATACTTTCTTAGCAGCTTCAACCGAAGCAAATTCAACATGGCCAAAGCCTCTAGGATTGCCATCTTCATTGGTAGCCAAACGAACGTCAATAACCTCACCAGCCTCCTGAAAAAATTCCTTCCTATGAACAAAAAAAAACGAAAAGCATTACTTATTATACCTTTTGAAAAAATAAAGTGAATACATCTTCTGCAGACAGACTTACACTTGGTCATAATCAGCACTGAAGGGAAGGTTGCCCATAAAAAGGGTCTTTGACCCTTCTCCCTGACTTTGGTTGCTCGCAGGTGTTTTAGGCTGCAATAAATATCAGTTACATATCCCATATCCATAAAATGTTAAATGATCAAAATTCAAGGCAGGGGACGATTTATACTTCTTCCTTTTGTGATTTTGTGGCAGTTTGCTTTTCAGAGGTGTGTGCAGATGCTTCCTGTGTAAGTTCCCACAAAAATAAAGTCATAAACTCATGATGCAAATTCAGAAGAAAACTCAAAATACTACAAGATGACAATCATGCAAATTGTAAAGTGATGCAATAACATAACTAACCTTCTTTGGGGTTTTAACCGATTCTTCATCTTCCTCATCACTGTCTCCTTCAGAAGAAACGTCCTCAGAGTCACTGCTCTCTGATGCCTTTTCTGACTGCTACAGAATTTAACAGATAAGGTAAGTTGAAAAGGAGCAGATTGTTTGAAAAAAAACAAAGTACTGGCATCCTAGAATTCCAGAATTTTCAAAGTACCTTTTTCTGTTGAGTTTGTTTAGACTCATCATCAGAACTTTCCTCAGAACTGTCATCCTCATCATCACTGCTGCTTTCTTTTTTGGCAACTCTTGGTGCACCCTTGGCACCAATGTAAGTTGCAGTGTCCTATGAGCAAAAACAAACACATAAACAATGGAAACAGAGTCTTCAATAGAAGCAAAGCAAAAGGAATTTTTTTTAGGACATCTAGCACCTTCTGCTTCTTTTGGGGAGGCTCTTCATCACTGTCTGATGAGTCACTGGATTCCTCTTTCCTTTTAGCAGCTGTAGCAGAAGCGGTTCTCTTGGTAGGCTGGGCTGCTTTCTCAGTTTTATCCTAGAGAGTTGAGAAAGAGAATGAATGGAGTTATATGAAGCAACAAATGTAGAAATTTAAAACCAGGAGAAATAGTTCTATGGGTACCTCATCCTCAGAGTCACTCTCTGACTCAGAACTTTCAGTAGAATCTTGCTTTTTGGTAGCTGCAGCAGGGGTTTTAGGCTTGGCAGGCACATCCTGAAGACATTTTAAATCTCAGACTAAAGAATTATCCTTAACCAACCAAAAGTTTTGGTGTGTATCCATTAGCATTTGGGGAAAATCAATATAGAAGGTAGAATCAACTACAAGAAAAGAATCACAATTAGAAGTACACGACAACAAAACACCACACCATGTGAAGCAATTCACCCCAATGAACTCACTTCATCTGATTCATCATCAGAATCACTCTCAGAGCTGTCAGATTCCTCTTTTTGCTTTTGTGCACTAGTCACGGACGGTTTCTTTACTGGAGCAGCAGGTTTCTAGAAGATACGCAAACAAAACACAGCAACAATGTCAAAAGAGTTGAAGATAAAATGCTCTAATACTATCGGACCTAAATCCGAGTGCAAACCTTTTAATAACATCTCAACGGCACAAAAACAGAACAGATTAGCCAGCTGATAAGAGTCTACGACAGTAATACTATCGCCCCACATAATCACAAACAGTAATAGCAAACATCCTAATATCAACTGGATTGGTATACTTTTGAGTACAAACAGTGATTCTATAGGTTACGCATTATGTATGGTTCTAAAGTCAGAAAAAGAATCACAAAGTAATCATGAACTCATCATGAGTGTAAATATGAAACTAATTCAGTGCAACACAAACAAACACAAGTGGATACTCACCTCGTCCTCATCTGAGTCATCCTCAGAATTGGTCCCCGAGCTGCTGCTCTCTTTCTTGCCTTTCTTCGAACCATTATTGGCAACCGGAGCCTGGGGTTTAGCGGAAGGCTTCTTTGCAGGTTCCTTGATTAAGAGAAAAGGAGATAAATTAGCATCTCATCAACTGAAAAACTACATTGAATTGTGCTAGTGATGTTTTACCTCATCAGAGGTATCATCGCTGCTGTCATCAGTAGACTCATGTTTGACAGGTTTTGCAGTCTTCTTTGGTTGGACCTTGACCTGTAAAGATACAAGTCAGGCATACTATGGAGAAGCTCAACACATGTTTAAATAGCATACAAGCATGAAACAGAAGTTCATAAACACCTACAGCCCATATCAAAACTTGATAGCAACTAGTTTGATATTGGATAAATACATATCAGTTCAATTTAAAGAAGAGGGATGAGAACGTCGTCTAAAGCACGAAACTGGGTAATTAGTTTTACTACACCATACAACAATTTCCTTCAATAGAAACGTTTCTTTATTATACAATGCATCTTGCAAATTCGACATTCTGAAATCTTAAAACACTTTACTGTGGTTTGGCAGGTGTTTTAAGTTTCAATTGCTCAGCAGCTCCCATTCCGAAAATTTATCAATTAAACCAAAATTAGCGCACATCAGACATACTACGCAAATATCTTGGCCTAGATCGCAACCAAAGCACTAACTAATCAGTAACTCAGCTGCACCCTCAAGCGATGCGGCGATCACAACATAAAGGAAATTAAAGATAATGGGCAAGCGGCGAAGGGGATACCTCCTGCTCGGACTCCGATGATTCCTCTTCGGAGCTGCTGCTGCTCTCGGCCTCCTTGGGCGGCGGCTGCTTCTTGGCCTTCTTGCCGTCCTCCTTTGGCGGGAGCACGGCCTTCGCCGGCGGCGCCGCCTTCTGCTTCTTGGCGCTCACCGCCTTCTGCTTCTTGGCGCTCGCCGCCTTCTCGATCTCGTCCTCCGCCTCCCGCTTCTTCCCAGCCTTCCCCTTGGGCACCGCAGGCGCCGCCGCCACCACAACCGCGGCGGCCGCCGACTTCTTGCTCGACTTCCCCATCGATCTCGACCGGCGCGGAGGTGAGGCGGCGGGGTGGGGTAGGAGCAACCCTAGAGGCTTGCTAGGGTTTTAGGGAGGGGTTTGGAAATGGAGGCGGCGGAGGTGGGTTAATATAGGCGGAGGTGCTGGCCGGCTCCGGGCTTTTATGGGCCGTCGTACTCATCCAATGGCCTTTTTTGTGGGCTGCGGCCCATTTGTGTTCCTGTCTGAACAAGAATTTTTTTTATTTAATATTTTTTTTTTCAAAACTATGCGTCCGAAAAAAAATTACGGAAATGCCCCCCGTCGCCCGTGTATGGGCGATCGGTGCCTCGCCCACGGTCCAGCGCCAGCGGCTAACGGCGCTGATGGTGGGCCCCTATCGCCTCAGATGGGCGATCGCCCATCTGAGGCGACGGGGTATTTAGCTCAGCGACTCCTTGGCAGAGTGAGCGCAAATGTAAGCAAAGAGAGAAAGAAGAGAAGAAAGAAAGAGAGAAGAGAAGAAAAAAGAAAAAAAAGGTAAATTTCTGTTTTTTTTATAGTTATCTGTAAGAATTTTTTTAGAGATAATTGTAGGAATTATTTTATAGGTTGCGTAATTAAAATATCATTTAATATTTAGGACTTTGTTGTAGTATTTAGAAATTTTAGGATTGCGTAGTGTTTAGAAATTTTAGAATTGTATAGCTCTCGTGAATTTTAATGTAGCAGTTACTTAATGCAGTATGTAGTATTTAGAAACTTAATGTAGTATTTCAGTATATGCAAATTTAATGTAGTATTTTGTATGTAGAAATTTAGTTCGTTAGAAACTATAGGCAATATTTAGAAATTTAATTTATTAGGGTTGTGTATTACTAATTTTATTACGTAAATAATGTATTAGCCAATGTAAATAATTTTGTAGTACGATCAATGTACGTTTTGTAGATTGTATTTTAGAGTAATATTTTTCCGTCGGACGTTGCAGCATGTCGGAGAAATTGTATTTCCAAATATTTTATGGAGATGGGGAGATAGCACAGGGGGCGGATGGGGTGTATTTAGTTTTTAGAATTTTCAGGATTTTATAGTAT
Source organism: Otatea glauca (assembly GCA_036346275.1). Lineage (NCBI taxonomy): Eukaryota > Viridiplantae > Streptophyta > Magnoliopsida > Poales > Poaceae > Otatea > Otatea glauca. The sequence goes on from JAYEVK010000302.1 coordinate 239,944, forward strand.
TTAGTACGTTACAAATTTATTGTAGTATTAGAAATTTATTTTAGTGTTTAGAAAATTTAGGATTGTGCAATGTTTAGAATTTCTCTCATAGTGTTGTTTATAAATTTCTCGAATAGCGTTTATAACTTTAATGTAGTATTTAGTTTTTAGAGATTTCAGGATTGTATAGTACTCAGTATATAGAAAGTGAATACAGTGAAAAAAGTAGACAATATTTACAATTTTAATTTGGTAGGGTTAATGTAATGTGGCACAAATATAATGTTAGGCCATATGGTAGTCATTTTGATTACTTATTTGTAGTCAAAATCACTTATTTATAGTCGTATTTTGTAGTACGGTCAATGTACGTTTTGTAGATTGTATTTTAGAGTAATATTTTTCCATCGGACGTTGCAGCATGTCGGAGAAATTGTATTTCCAAATATTTTATGGAGATGGGGAGATAGCACAGGGGGCGGATGGGGTGGATCTATCATCATTTTCAAGAGTCGACGGGCATATGCAGGCCGAGCGATAGGACATACAGGGTTTGTTGGAGTGGATGTCTCGGATGTTGGTTTGGATGCCCAGAGTGTTCGCTTATGGTCGAGCAAAGAGTGAGCCGAGCGCAAGACCGTTTTACGGAGAGTTGATTCCTATTAACTCGACGTCAACATGGAGGAGTTATGTTGGTTTTGTCGTAGAGCGGGTTGGCGCTCATGTTGTTGGTCTGATGCTACCGGTAGCTCCATCGGTGTCGCAAGTTCGTGATGTCGGGTGGACATTACGGCGGAGGGACATCAAATGTAGAAGGATGCGAAGAGGAAGGCGGCGAGGAGCCCGAGACGAGGAGCACGAGCTGGCGGTGGCGAAGGGACCGGGGCAGAGGAGACAGCAGTGGAGGCGCGAGGTGGCCGACGAGGGGAGGAGGTGGAGGACATTGTTGACTGATGGAAGAGGAGGACCGTGCGGATGAGGAAGTCCACGATGGTGAGCACTCTGACGAGGAGGACAACGCCCGAGGTGCCTATCCTCGTGCGTGGACCAATTACAATTTCAAGACCTAACGATGAATGAAGGAACATTGATGCATGGGAGTATCGTGAGAACGAGGTGACGCAGGGCCATATATAAAGACAAGGAGGCTGTGATGGATGCGGTGAAATCGGGCAATGTCTCTCGTGCACGACTTCGGGGTTGTGAAGTCGGCAAGAAGGACTACGACGTGAAGTGCATAGTTGATTCGTGCCCATGGCGGTGCATGCATACCGGGGAAGTAGACGGACTCGGAAATGCTCCATAGTGATGGAGCATAATCGCGAATGGAAGAAGCGGAGCAGGACACCGCAATCTGTCGTCCACTTGGGTGGCAAATGTGTTTTATGGTCGATCGTGGACAATCCCTATCCGCACCTCGATCTATTATCACACCGTGGAGGAGAGGTTTCAAGACAAGATTAGCTACGCAAAGGCATGGAGAGCAAAAAGGACACTCGGAAATACGGTTCGGGACGCACGAGGCTTCAGACGAGAATATTCCCACTTGCTCGGGCAATCGCACAAAGGAACCCGGTACATCCATCGACCTTGCGGAGTTCCTGCGGGTGGTGCGTGCACCGAAGTGGGTATTGCGGCGTGCATTCTTCGCCTGGCGCATGCATAAATGCGTTAAGACGCCGCCCGGTCCTTTGCATGGACGGCACATTCTCACGGGAAGTACAAGGGCGATTCTAATCTGCGATCGCGGTGGATGCCAACAACCGTGTTCTACCGGTTGCGTTGGCATTCGTGGGGGAAAACACGGAGAGTGATCTGGTTCCTTGAAAGAGTGAAGTGGCGTTGTTCTCGACAGTTCGATGTTTGTGTCATCCATGACCGACATGCGAGGTCGCTAAGGGCGATCGTGGATATGCAACAAGGGTCCGCCGTCGTGGGAGCAACAAAGTGGCGGATCCGAGGAGCGGTGGTGCATGAGGCACATGGGTGCCAATTTTTCCGTCGATTCAGAACAAGGAGCTTATGAACATGTTCAAGCGCAGGCAAACAGAACCAACGGAGGAAGTTCGCGCGCTTTGGAAGACGTTGGACGAACTAACGAAGAAGCAATCAATGGATCCCGAGGTACCGCTAGTTCATCAAGGAACCCGATGGTGTACCATGAGCAAGGAGAGGACCCCACAGCCTTATGTGCGGCTGCCGCAGACCCCCAAACATCCGGCGTAGGCCGGGTACCAGCATAAAGAGTTTCACCGATTGGATACGACATGAGCCTTTGGATAAATGGTCCCTTCTGCACGATGAGGGCGGCTCGCGTTATGGGATCATGACAACGAACCTGGCGGAGATTTACAACTGGGTAATGAAAGGCACCAGATGCCTTCCACTGGTGGGTATAGTTGAGGTGTCTTATTAGGGACAGAGATATTTCATTGAGCGATACAAGACCTCCACAAAGATGTATGTCGGACAATCGACTGTCGTACTCAACTGTTGTGTCTACCTACATGTCCAAGAAAACAAGAAAGGCGCAGACACATCGGGTTACACCGGAGAGTGGCGTGGAACGGAGATACCACGTGCACTGCGGTGACCGAGGTCGCAGGGTGCCACCGGAGAGGACTTCCCATCCGTGCATACCCGAGCGGTGATTGCGAGTGCTCCTGCCGAAACCACGCTGCTACACTTGCCGTGCTCGACGTCATTGCCGCCGCCGAGACGCATCAATCCCGCCGTCCGCTCATCTCCTGCACTACTACAAGCGAGCGTTCTCAACACGTGGCATCATAAGGTGTACGGGTACCGAGTGGATGGATCGTTCACAACAGCCCCCTCTCCGGACCATCGATGGGTACCGGACATCCGAATGTTGAAGATGAAGGTCGGGCGTCGAAGGACAAGGCGCATTCGGAACGATATGGACGAGTCTGAGGCGCGTCGCAACCGCGGATAATGTAACTTTCCATGTTGTTCCCATCTTGTATTTTTCAATGGACCGGTATGTTGTAATGTACGTTGTAATGTTCGATGTAATTTTCAATGTACTAGTAAGTTGTTGTTCGCATCATGTAATTCTCCGATGTTCCAGTTAGTACCTACGAGGATAATGTAATTCTCGACGTTGTGTGCCTCGTCGAACATGTCTTTGTCTTTCGTATGTTTGCAATCTGAGTTTTTTTTTGGCTCTCCGCACTTCGGTTGTATTGTTTGTTGAGTATGGTACAATTCGTTATTTCGCATTTCATTTGTGTGCACATGTAATTACTGATAAATCTGTTGTATTTGCTTTGTAACAGGCCACGATGGCGCGACCTTGCCTCGGTGTTGGACGTGACCGTTGATGCGACCCACCGGTCTAGGTACTCCGCAGAGGAGAACCGAGAGCTAGGGCCACCGACCTCGGTGCCCAGGAGCCGCCGCGATCGACCCACGCTGGTTCCACGGTAAGTCGCGAACGCTTGCACTCTTTACGCACACGCATTTACCGTGAATGCAATTTAACGACGCATTGCACTACATGCGAGTTGCGGCGGTGGCTTACTTCCTCTTTGTAGGATGGTGGAGCGGTGATCGCCCGTTAGCGGGCAAGGAGGTCCCGCGGTTCGGTACGACCGGTCCTCGCTGGCGCACTCGTGGACCGGTGGAGACCGGAGACGACACGTTCCACCTTCCGTGTGGAGAGATGGCTCGACGCTGCGGGACGTGTCGTACCTCTTAGGCCTCCCCGTGCGGGTCCGGCGATCGTGCCGCACGACGCCTCGTCACGTGGCACGCCGAGTTGTCGCGCGTTTGCCGAGGTGCGGCGGCACCCCGGCGCCCCTACCGGCCTTAGGGAGGCCGGCGCCACGACCGACGAAGGCGTGGTCGTTTCAGTCACGGTGAGTACCTCTTTCTTTGAGAATTAAAATAGAAGCGCCAAGTTGCGATAATGTTTGTTACGAACGCCGCAGCTCGGCTTCTCCACCAAGACGCGGAGGAGGCGGGCGTTCGCCACTTGGAGGCATACCTCGTTGTTGTTCGGTTGGGTGATGTTCCGTCCTCCCACGGAACACGGTGGACCGCCACCGATCGAGTACGCCAAAGACATCGCCGACACCCGGTGGATGAGGTAACACACTCGGTTCAATCTCGTCTCGGTGAGCACGCCTAACTCCCCTTGTAAACAGTGATGCACGGTGGTCGTGGGCCTCGGTGTGCTTGCGGCGACGTCTGAGGTGCATGCGGCGCCGTCTCAAGCGAGCACGATGCGACGATGTCAGGTTGCGTCCTACTCCTCCAGTTGTGGTCTTGGGAGCGCTTCTCCGTCGGCAGGCCTGTTTTTGACACGACACCGTACCCCTAGGAGCTTTACGGAGACGACCCGGTGGACTGGCCCACCATGGGCCACTACTGGGTCCGACGACAGGTATGCTCCCTCGTATCTTTTTCCGCACTAACGCACTTGAATAACCTTCGCCATTTCTTATTTCCTCGCAGCGGAGGTTCACGCACCAACAGGTGAGGAGGTCCTATCAGGAGTTCGTTCGGGAGTTCGACCGCCTCCACGACGAGGACGTGCGGTGGACGCCATACACGCGCAGACGACGCCCACGCCCGAGCACCTCACGGGGTCTTCGTGCTTTGCATGCGAGATGAGACCTTTTGGCTCACCCGTAAGGTGCTCGTCTTTGACCTTGTGTCGAGGAGTACTCCCGCGACCGAGTCTTTGCAGCGATTCGGCTGTTCGATCCTTTCCTTTGCCGCCTCGTCACGTTGTCGCACGTGGCGCTCACGTGTACTTGCCCCGATCCTACTACTCCGCATCTTTGCGAAATTAATGTGGTTGTACTTACTTGCTTTTGCATTGCAGATGACCGGATGGGTGCTGCGGTGGGCTCTCGTTCGCGACCGTATGCGACCATGGGCGTGCGATGGGACGCCGACTCGACGAGAGGTCATCGAGACCCGGCCAGACGACCATGACATGTACGATCAATACATGGAGTGGTTCGCCAGCGCAAGACTCGCCTCGGTGGGGTACACACCAAGACCGACGTCGACGGCAGCATCGGTAGCGGACACGCACCCTTCACAGATGTCCCGAGAGGACAACGCCTCGGTAAGTGTCGCAATCGAACCTACATGGGCACGTCTTTTCATGTAACTTACGTAATACCAATCGACGCTACATGCGGACTCGGCTCTTGGCGGAGATTGAGGTGGAGGTCGTGGTCCATGTTGACGCGCCTAGAGGGGGCATACAGTGACCACCGCCGAGTCCGAGACGGCTTGGGGTCGGGTCCTCGAGACGGTGAGGCGGTTGGCTCGCAGCCACCGCCGAGGGCGCGAGACGTCGGCGACGCAAAGACACCACGCCACGTCGCCCCAAAGACTCGCCCTACCCCGATGCCTCGTCACGCCCCACGCAGTGCAGGGGGACAATGGTCGACGAGGCTCCTTCCGCGCCTCGCCCTACCCGTCGGTTCCTCGCTATGCTCCCACGCAGCAGCAGGGGGCAGATGGGGTGGGAGGCTCCTTCCGTGTCTCGCCCTACCGCCGGTTCCTCGCTACGCCCCCGCGCGCAGCGAAGTGGGGCGGTGGTCGCGGAGGCTCCTCGTCGTCCGCGCCCAAAGAGACCCGTGGTGGTTTCAACGACCCTTTCGACGACGAGTTCGACACGGAGGAGTACCTTTCGACCGACTACCTCGACCCTCTCGGCTCTCGGTGCGCCGCCACAGACTTGGCCTCGCCGCGCGCAAGACTACTACTCACGCTGCGCCACGGGGCGGTCTAGGAGGGACGTCCGTCCGCCGTCGCCACTCACCTACCCCACGGGCCGATTAGGAAGCGTGGCGTGATTGACTTGTTGTGCGGATGTATTTTTGTAATGGCTTTACGCTCAAGAACACATTGTATAACTCCCGAGTTAGTAACATGACAAAGCGTTATCACTATAAATTGTTCAAATCATTTATGCATTGCTTGCCTATGCCACACGACGTGACAACACACCAACGTTTGGTGCACCTATTGCCTCTAGTAGGGCGATCGCCTAATGTGAGGCGATCGCCTTATATGGGCGATCGCCCAAATATGAGGCGATCGCTCCATACCCGGCGATATCCGCCTTTATAACATTCGTTCTCACAAGCGGTCTCGCAAAGAATAGCGGAGAAAGAATAGAGGGGTGAGCATCAATCGAAAATGCCGAGGCGTGCAAGTGCAAAGGGTAAGGGAAGGCAAAGGAAGAAGCAAGTGCATGCCGCGAATTTAGCGTATCAAGATCTCTTCCTACCTCGTGGAGTCAGTAGCACCCATGTGTATGTGCGGAGATCTTTGCGAGCTTGTCCGCTCTTGGGAAATTTCAACTTGGAAGAGGAGGTATTGGAAGTGCCGCAACTACGCCTTCGATCCACGGAGAAGAGCTTGAAGGATCGCCGCATGGTAACAATCGACGGGTTACATAATATTTTGAATGAAACTTTGCTAATTTACGTTTCATGCGGTCACCTCCGCCATCGTGTGAATTTGAGCGATGGTTTGATACGAGATCAACCCGAGGACCAACGGCTTCTTGACCAAGCCAACCGGCAGGATGAGTTCACGCGGCGGTTTCAAGAACAACGCGATGCCGCACGCGAGGAGGCATGTAGGAAGGAAGCGGAGGAGAAGGAGGCCGAGAGAGAGAGGAAACGAGAGAGGGCGCGCCGTGCCAGAGAAGCCCCGCCGGAGGCATGGGCGAATGGGAAGTGGCCTCGAAGCACTCGATGAGACGCCCGGTGTTAACTTTGGTTTTCTTTGTTCGTGGTACTCCTTTTAGTTTTAAGTCGTAATAAAGAGTGCGACCCAACCTTCAAGAGTATGCTCACTGTCCGGAGGGCTCGTATATGTCCTACTGCTCCAGTTGTCCCAAATGATGTTATTTTTCTCCATCGAGATAGGTTATAGCATTTTAAGTTCGTCAGATTTGATTTCATCGAGTTTTACCATCGTTTGCGAAAGATACGGCCATTTTGATGTTTTACCGATTGCATGTTCGGACAACAATAAAATAGTGCAGCCTAAAGTGACATCTAAATATTTTTACATAATTGTAACCTATGCAAGCCCAAGAATGCAACAAAACGGTTCTCATCAAGTTTTGAGGTCGTTCGAACATTATTCTAACTCGCTTAAACAATGAATGTTATAAAGGGTTTAAACTAGCCATCTTTGATTCAAAATGCAATCATATTTAGATATTTTTGCAAAAATGAAGTGCATAAGGTTGTAGTAACTTATTCTATTTATTTCATGAATTATGGATCAACACACATTATAATTCCTTCACAATCCACAGTTAGAGCCTAGCATTCGAACTCAAGTAAAAATATTTTTCTGCAAATAACACATGGATTTTTATTTCACACTCTAATTCTTCATTCCAAAATTTAAATTTAAAAACAAGTTTCATTTAATTTGGACACTCCTATCAAAAGTTATGGGGTTTATATTAAAAAGGCATATAGTCATTAGAAAACAAAACTAAAAAAAAAAATATGCGCCCGGTCGCCCCTGTCTCGGGCGACAGGTGGGGCCACCGACGGCGCCGTTTGGAGTAGACGGCGGAGGCAGAAATCGCCCGTGTATGGGGCGATCGCCCCATACACGGGCGACGGGGGACATTTCCGTAATTTTTTTTCGGACGCATAGTTTTGAAAAAAAGAATAAAAAAAAATTCGTCTGAACAAGCTCTCTAAATTAGCCCAAGTGTTATCCTCGTTAAATATTTTATTATAGACATAAATAAATCCTATCTAAATTCTCAATTTACCGTGAAGACCTATCGAGTATGTTGAGGTGGTGAGATCGGTACATATGCAGCACAACACAGATGAAAAATATTTGATTCTTTCCCACGCACTAATTGAAAAGATGACAACTTATGGTATGTAGATGGCTGGAGTTGTATTAATGCCGATGCATGCAATACAACATGCCTCCCACATGTAATTGGCAGATTTAATCTCATTTCCAAGGTCGAGCTATCAGCTTTATTCTCTTGATTAATGATTCTGCAAGTTCATTCTAAGTATAAAATGTAGTATCGGATATTCTATTGTTACGCCTAAGGCTAAACAATAATTATTAAATACTTTGAAAGTAAACTCTCTAGCTTTATCCATTTATATCTATTCAATCCTATGATTCAAAAATTTGTCCCTTATAGTAATAACATAGAAAATCAACTTAAAAAACATGATTCCAAGTGGATAATAGGGATACATATGTCCACCTCGTGAGAGCTTCTATTAGTATCATAAAGTACCTGAAAGACCCAAACATGGGCTCAATCAATCTGCGTATGTCCCCCTTAATCCTTTCAAGGAAAATAGGCAAGTCATCCTTAATCTTATGATAAGAGAGTCTCGGAATCAACTGTCCTTTCCCGCAAGCATCACACACAAATTGTGTAAGATTAAGCATTTCTTTGGACTACAAATTGTGGCTAGCAGAATGATGTAAAATCTGATGCATCATATTATCTCCTGCTTTATCGAACTAAAGTGATGACAGGTACCCCTTACTCTATCTGCTCTGCATCGACTACACACTGCTTATAAAACCACTGGCCACCCAGGCAACACTTCTTTACTAGTCCAACCTCTGGTGCAGACACTCCATCTATGCTAGCACCACACTGAACACTCCCCTACACCGTCAGGGTTTCCGATGTCCAACTACGCGGAGATTTCGGAAGCGGAGATGGAAGCTTGAGAAGGCGGCATCCTACCCTAATAGTTCTTGCAAATATGCACCTATGCCCCCAGAGTTTCTCCGGCCAAACTGTGGTTGCGGTCTTCCGGCATGGATCATGAAGTCCAGCCATGTAGACACTGCCGGCGCGCTTTCTATAGGTGCAGCGAGCTCATGATAAATTAATGACAAACGGTTACATTCCATAATGCATGTTATATTCCCCTAAGCTCTAACTTTATCCATGCATAATCCCAGTAAGAGACCAGATGCTACTTCTAGTGGATTGATGGGCCAAACATGCACAACAGGGCATTCTACAAACACACTAAGTATCGGTGCTACTCAATAGCGCCTGAGTGATACAAACGTTGGATGCCTTAGCCTCGAACCATGGAAGACAAAGCAAAGCCCTCGCGCCCCCGCCCTGATGAAGCACACTTTTGGAAGGCACAGGATGAACTTTAGGCATATCGGAAGAAGATAACGGAGAAAGCCGAAGTGGCATACGCATGCGCGTGGGAGGAGCCTAAGATTGGGCCTAAAGATTATTATTGGGTGGATGTCTACAGAAGTAACCGGAAGAAAGCTAAGGCCCTAAGCCTCACGAAATCAAAGGAGAAGGCACCGATGGATCCTTCTATATAGGGTCTACAACAGTAAGCATGACTTTTTTCTAATTCCAAAAGGCCGCATGCATCTTAGCTGTAGTTTCTATTCATGGTTCGTCCATGTCGTTGTGCCATGTCATTTTCGTCATTTTCTATGTCATGTTATGTCCACGATGTCATGCTATGTATCCTAATATTTCTATGTTATGCTATGTATCCTAATATTTGTATGTATGTTTTCTCTCATCGTTTCCTACTTCATGCTATGTCATTTTCTTCCATACGAGCCATATACTCCCTGACTTCATTCTATTTTTACCAATATTAAACGTCACTTCTCCGAAATTTTCCTTGTTAAAATCTCCCTGTTGCCATAGCGACAGTAGGGTATTTTTGTAAATTTTTGATCAGACATATATTATTTTTGTATTTTGGAAAAAATATTATTGAAAAAAAAATAATAAATTATAAGTGGTGTTGTTAGTCGGTTTCATAAAAAAACTGTGCCACGCTTTCCTGTTTTCAATTCGAAAAGGCGGATATGTGTTTTATATGTACTTTATGCACGTTGTTTTATATATACGAAAATTTGTTAAAAAAACTGAATTTTTGAGATGGTTTATAAAAATAGTAGAAACATTGTCAGATTTTTATAAAATTGTACGAATTTTACTATGCACTTTTCTGATACTATTTATAGCAGTGTAGAATCATATAGAAAAATTTACAAAAGAAATGAACTTCATTTGTTATATTTAAAAATTCAAAAACAAAATGAACATAATGAGATAGTAACCGTGTCAGAATTTTATAAATTTTCACGAGTGTGATCATGATCCAAAATTTTTAGGAGAGTTTAATAATTGCCTCAGAATTCTTCTCTCAAAGTTTCAAAACTTTTAAACTTGTTTTGGTTGTTCAATCAAATCTATGAAAGCAATACTTGTAGTACCGTAATGTTTTTATTAGGACAGTAGTACTATCATAATTTTTAAAAACTCTTCAAGCTTGATCATTATATGAAAATTTTATGAAAATATTAGTGATGCATCATGACCATTCACAAAAAATTTCAAAATTTTCTAACGTGGTTTGAACTATTTTTCATTCGGTTGAAATTTGCCAATCAGCCTTCAATAGTACTGTCTGAATTTTTCAAAATTCCTCAAGCTTGATCATCATCTGGGAATTTTATGAGAATATTATTGGTGCATCAGGACCATCCATAAAATTTTTCAAAATTTTATAATGCGGTTTACATCATTTTTCATTCGGTTGAAATTTACCGATCAGTCTTTTATTCTGAAATTTTTATAGGAACATTAGTGATGTGTCAGGACCATTCACAAAAACTTTTAACATCATTTCAACCATTTTTCACTATTGAATTTCGCTAAGATTTTGGCAATTTCTGACTATATTTCATTCGAAATTCCGAGATTTTGTCGAAATTTTAGATTTCGCTCGCCTCCAAGATGTGTACTGAAAACGAAATTTCAAACCCGCGTGCACACACAGAAACATCTTCTCCAAAACTAAACATATTTTACAGAAAAAATACTTGGCAATACGCCAGCATCGGGTGGCGTGAGTAAGGCAGTGCCGGCGGCTCGGCTGCAGGCGCAGCGAGCACGTTCCCGAACAGCGCGGCGGGTGCGTTGCCGAAGAGACGCTTGCGGAAAACGGAGAGCCACCACCTCGCGCGGAAACCGAGGTGAAGTTGGGCGTAGGAGCCGTCACCGGGGATGCACAGGTGCGAGCCTCCACCGCGGCCAAAGCGCAAGCGACGGGGCGGCCAACCGCGCACGAGTGCTCTCATATCCATGAACTGATGAGTACTAGTGTTGATTGCTCCTTGGTTTGTTGCATGCATGTGAACGTGAGGAGATCTCCATCCTGGTGTGTAGCGACAGCAAGTACAGCAAGAAGCACGATAAGAACAGGCTGCTGGTCTCATGTATGCATGCGAGCGCAAGGTGCAGCAGTAATAGTAGATCGTTCTTTGGTGGCGGCCGTGAAGAAAAAAATAAGTTACGTATTTTTGTGCAAGTTGTGTCTACAAAATAAACGTGTACGTACGCGAGTTCCTTCAGAGTTGACGTGCGTATCATAAGATATCATATTGCACGAGAGGATCAAAAGAAAGTCGCTGCGTGTGTAAAGTTATATCCGTCAAAGTTGACTCCGGGGCGTTGAAGAGGTGTGTATTCGCCGTCCAAAGTTAAATTCGTCGAAGATGAGTTCAGGATGTTGAGGAATTGTGGTCATCGTTCTACATGTGAGTGCGCATGAGAGTTCTTGCAAGTGTGTCCAAGTTCTCTCGTGGGTAAACTCTAATGCGAGTCTGCATCACCGTCAAGTTGTATTACTGGTGAAAAGACAATTGGAGCTGAGGCACAGGTCGTAATCACCGGCGAGATACGTCATCGGTGGTATAGTCAGTAATAAGAAGACGAAACTCCTTGGAGATGCGTTCACCATCCTGTATCGAGTATGTGTTTGACAAATCGTAGTTGAGACCGATTGCCTTAATAAGTTAGAGTTGTATTATAAGATTAAGGGGGTGATTGATGGAATTAATCTTGTAATTAGAAAAGTCTTGTTTTTGGGAAAGTTTTGTATTTTGGGATGTGATTAGGTTTTCCGTTTCGTAATTAGTTATTTTCTTGCATGTAATTATTTTCTTGCATGTAGCTTTTTCGTGTAATGATAAATAGAATGGAAAATGCTATGGTTTAATTGATCAGTAGAAAAAACATTCCGGACTGTTTAAGTACGCAGTATAGTACTCGACAATGACGATCGCAACACCAGCGAGGTGGACGAGGACGAAGAAGAATAGTAGCACTCGGTGGCGAAGAAGAGGAGCACGCGTCGGCGGGTGGAAGTACTATGGGCGTCACTCAATACACTGCAGAGACAGAGTTGATGGTAACAAGAGTTCAGTTCAGGGTTTCAAATCTCGCCAAATTTCGGCAAAATTTTAGATTTCAGGCCTCTACGAAATCTAGACTACTGGCCGGATAACAAAATAAAAAAAATTTGAACTTGCTACAGTAATTTCATTTTTTTGTTCAAAATTTCGTGTTTTTTTACCGGTTTTTTGAACTTTTAGAGCCAGATTTGGTCCAATAACCCTTAGGAAAGTCATCTCTTATGAAAACCAAATTTTGAGATATTTTAAAATTTTGACAGAAATACTATCAGATTTTCATAAATTGTACAAGCTTGCTAATAAGCTGAAAATTTTATGGTATTATCTTTAGTAGTTTAAGATCATACGAATTTAACTTCATTTGTTATACTTAAAAAATCAAAAACAGAATGAACATAATTGGGACAGTTACGTTGTCAGAATTTCATAAATTTTCTTGAGTGAGATTATGATCTAAATTTTTTGTGAGAGATTAATAATTGCCTCAGTACCATTATATAATTTTTTTAAAATTCAACTTTGTTTGTTTGGTCAATCAAATCTATGTAAGCATTAAACTTCGTTTGTTATATTATATTTCAAAAATCAAAAAGAGAAGAACATAAATGGTATTGTGCCTTGTAAAAATTTTATAAATTCACTGGAGTGTGATCATGATCCAAAAATTTTATGAGATATTAAGCACTTTTGTATCGCCCTTCTTTAAAATTTTCAAAAATTTTAAACTTTTTTTATTGCTAAAACAAATCTATGTATTGATCATCGGGCTTTTATCAAGACGTAACACTGTCTGAATTTTTAAACATTATTTGAGAATGATAATCATCTAAAAATTTTAAAGAAACATTAATGTTACATCAGGACCATCCACAAAACTTTTCAAAAGTTTTTAACATGGTTTAGATAATTTTTCATTTTGTTTAAGTTTGCCGGTAAGCCTTTTAATAGGGCAGTAGTACTGTTTGAATTTTTAAAAATTCATGAAGTTTGATCATCATCTGAAAATTTTATGAGAATATTAGAGATGCATCATAACCATGCAAAAAAAATTTAAAAGTTTATAACATGGTTTGAACCATTTTACATTCGGTTCAAAATTGACAGTCATTATTTTATCAGGACAATAGCAATGTTTGGATTTTTAAAAATTCTAAAGACTTCAGAATTATCTAAAATTTTTATGGCAATATCACCTATATGTCAGGACTCTCCAAAAACAATTTCAAAATTTGTTGATATCGTTTGACCCACTTTTCTGCCGTTGCAAAAATACCAAAATTTCAGGTATTTCGTCCGAAATTTCGGGATTTCTCGGTAGCAAACGGACCGGATTTGAATTTTAGTTTTTGAATTTCGAACGAGATTTCGTCGAAATTTCGTCATCCGGTTCCGACCGAGATTTTATCCGAAAACGAAATTTGAATCCTTGGTTCAGATACTATTACTGTTAGGGAGTTTCTTTCCAGCATGGACAGGTAGTAAGGCAATCAAAATGCTAACCTTCTGTTCTAAGGAGAATGTCTGAGAACAAGCGTCATGAAGGATCTCCAAGATATTTTCTTGTGTTTGTTCCTCACTGAGATAACTGACAGAGCAAAGTGGGCTGCGTCTCTCAAGAGAGACAGGGATTTCGCTCGAGGTAATTTGCACCTTGTTCATTCCAACTTTGCTCCTGGCATGTGCGGTTCCCGAGGTGACGAGCAGCAAGAGGAGGAGAATTATCATAACGCTTTAATAACGGAATTAATTAATTTTAACCAGGAAACAACAGGAAAAAGAAGGGGGGATTTTGGTGGTGGCCAAATAGGCGGCCCGCCCGACATGGCACGACTGTTTAGCCCCGGCTATTAACGTCTCGTGCTGTGCCGGCACGGGTATAAACAGGCTAATGGGCCGTGCTAGGCCGCGGTCAACTCGTTTGCCCTACAAAATTCAAAAAATCTAAAATTTTTAATATATATATAAATTAAAAAATCGTAAAAATTGGGAAAAAGTACATAATTTTTTTTGAAAAATCTAGAATAATTAGAAAAACTTTTTAAAAATCTATATAAATTAGGAATAGCAAAAAATATAAAATAAAATTCTAAAAGGAGATAAATAATGGGAATTAAATAATGAGCTTTATTCATGTTAGGCTGCCTGGTTAAAAACTTTGCCAAGTAAAAACTCAATATGATAAAAAACTTGGCAAATAAAAGAATACAACCTACAGTATAGTGATATAGGAAAAAAAAATAAAATTACAATTATTCTTCTTGACAATCAAGATAAATATTTTCAAATATCGCCGCTAGCTCAACTTTTTGTGTAGTGTATTGAGCTCGTTGATCAGCTTGTTCTCAATTTTTCATAGTGAGAAGTATTTTCACCATCTCACTTATCAGATTTGTTCTTTCTCTCCTCGATTATTCTTTCGGATAGACTGAAAGCAGACTCTAAAGAAACCGTAGAGACAAAAATTGTTAACATCCTGTGCTAATATGGAAAGCATCGGATATGTTATCTTGTGCTTGTGTCACTACTGCAAAATACTGAAGTCCTCCTCTTACTGCTTTTGGTAGTTGACATTGTCTCTGTTGAGATATGCAGCTAACTTTCCACCTGTTGTTGTGTCTGCATTTGACGTTGTTGTACTCGAACTCCTTGAGGTAGATCCACATGCACCCCATATCTTCTCCACGCAGTTTTCTTCTTACCTACTGTGGGCATTAGTGGAGGTCGCTGCATACGAACTCCAGTAAATTTCTGATCGTACTTAGCATAAACTTGAGATAAACTAGCACGAACATTTGAAAAATAACTAGAATAATCAGTACACACCGCATCACTTAGAAGTGAGAGAACATTAGCAAATCCTCGAACTTTAGCTCTAGGATCTAAATTAAATAAAAATACATATAACATTGAAATTTCTTTCTAATATTTCAAAATTTTAGTTTTCATAGCGTAAATAGATTCATGCAAAATATTATTATTTTTGTGGTTCCTTAAGTGGGTAGCTGTAACATCCCAAAATTGGAGTTTTGGAATGTTTAAATTTGAAAATGAACCATTTGCATTTTTCTTGAATTAATTCCAGCTTAATATGAATTTTCTATTTATAAAAGGATTTAATTTGGCTAATCTATCCATCAAACAAAATATTTTCAGTTTTAATTGGCTTCATTATGCTGCAAGGAATTTTTTTGTATTTTTGGAGATTTTTCTGAATTTATTTGCTATTTATTTGGATTTATTTGCTTTTATTTGAATTTCTGGAATTTCTTTAATTAAGAAAAGCTTTGAATTTCCAAAATCCTTTTTGGGCCGAATTCCACCGCCCGTTCTTTTTTTCGCACTGGCCGCTTCGCGTTCGCCAACCAACCCGGCCAGCTCCGTAGTGGCCGTCCGATGGGCGACACGCGTGCGTTGCGATTGATGCTGTCGCCTTCGCGCCGCGCCACGACGCGAGCCCGCTTTGTCGGCCGACCGGCGCTGTTGTCTCCGAGCCGGACTCGCCGCCGTTCGCCCATAACCGCCGTCGCGTTTTGCGCGCCGCCGCCAGATCGCGCCGGACTCCCTCGGCATCCACGTCTATAAAAGCCGCCGCACCCGCTCCTCTCATCTGTTCCGAGGATCGACGCCCGTGCGCCGCCAAAACCCAAACCCTAGCTACCGTCGTTCGCCGCCGTGCTCGTTGCTCTTCTCCGTCGCCAATCTTCACCGACGGTGAGGCTCCGCCGCATTCCTTGGTCCCGCCGAACTCACCGCGCCGCCCTCTTTCTTTTGCCCCTAACCCGGCGCCGCCTCATCGCGTTTTTCTCCCTCGGCCGAGGTCTCCTTCTTCGGCTCCGACGAGTTCGCGCCGCCGCCAAGCCGCTCCATCCGCTTCCCCGCCGTGCGTGCCGTGCCGGCGCTCATCAGCGCCGCGTCGTGCGCGTGGCCGCCACCTCGGCGCCATGTCGCCTCGCTTCGCCCGGTCGGCGCCGCGACGCCTCGTCCTCCACGCCAAGATCCGTCGGCAAGATCGCCGTTTTCGCGCGCGCCACCCGCCCGCATGGCAGCCGCGTCAGCGCTGCGTCGGCCGCCACGTCTGCCCTAGCCCGTCGCGTGGTGCCACGTCAGCCCGATCTACCGCATCACCTTGAGCCGCTCGGTGGACGCAGTCCACCGTGAGCCGAGTCTCTGACTCGTGGGTCCCGCTTGTCAGCCAAATTCTTTTCTTTTTATTTTTTTTCCAGAAAATCCAAAATTCCAGCCAATCACGTGTTGCCACGTGTCGGCCTCTCTGATTTTTTTTCTGATTTTCTGATCTGGGAATCTTCGAGGAGCCCGTTCTCTTTCGTTCGAGCTCCGATTCGAGTGATTCAAATTTCTAAATTCAAGATCTATCTTCCAGTACCATTTTTTTTCAATTTTTGAATTTTGTTTGAATTTGTTTTATTTATTTGCTCTCGTTTCGCGTGTAGACGACGCAGTCGAAGCTCAAGCAAATCAACAGTCAGAGGTAGATCCAGCAGGAAGCAACGAAGGCAAGTCTTCCTTGAACATATTGATCCTAAATTTTATAAAAAATGTTATGTTGTTTTTAAATTATGCATGCTTACTTTTATGCAAAGTACTTTAAATATAGTCTTAAGGTTTAGTTAATTCCAGTTTGTTATACCCTCATTGGTATTGATCATGTCGAACCTTTGACACCCTAGATGATATATACTAGCTATTTTATTTGGTGATATCCAGTAGTTTAGCATGGAATAGTAGAATTGCTTAGTTTGTGCGTCTCATTATTAGCTTCGCCAGTTGGTGAGTGCCAGATGTTGGCAGGCGCAAGAGGGCTTCAGATGGGCGGCTAGAACCCTAACAATGGTGAAACCTTAGCGGCGAGGTTAATAGTGGGTTGTGCATCAGAAAGGCCTTGTCATGATCTCTCTACCAACACACCAAAGAAAGTGTGTTAATTGCATGGCAACAAGAATCGATCATGTCTTGTGGGTAAAGTGTACACACTCTGGAGAGTTAAAACTACTTAAGTAGTCGTGCCCACGGTCAAGGGCAAAGTAGGCACGCTTGCACATTGTAGATTTCATGGTTTTGTTTTAAAGGAAAATGGTTGTTTTGGGAATCCGTGACGGATGGAACTCTCGGGTTATGGTTTGGCGGATGGAGCGGTCACTGTAGATGGAACACCGCTCGATTGACATATCAAATTCAATTACTATTCAATTACATTTTGATCAAATGATGCTTTGTGAAATTACTATCGATATTCTGATTAAACTTTGCTTTATGCTAAAAGAATCATATTATGCCTTCAATTGTTTAGCCTTGCATATAGTTATCATGCATTATGTTTCCAAGACTTATGAGTACATTTTGTGCTCACCTTGCAACATCCCCAACCTTCCACGTAAGAGTTCACGTGTTGAAGGTGACTACGATTTCTACGCTTGTGGTTACGACAAAGGTGATCCGGAATGCTAGGACGCGAACCCCAGTCGATTGCCTGTTGGGCAAATGGATGGGCTTACTTTGCTTTTGTTATTTCGTTCCCGCTGTTTCTTATTGAACTCAAGCTATGATGCTGCTTATTTGTAATAATTGGTCATAAGGCTAATACTCTTTTGCTTAATTAATATTATTTGATTCGTGATATGGATGTGTTGTCATCACTGTTTCCACTGTGTGTGCTAACTTTTCCTGGACTAGCACAGGTTATACACAGATGGTTCGGATTTGGAGATCCGGTCCCGACAGTAGCAATTTCTAGAATATGATGTACAATTAAAGTAGAGGTTGAGTAATAAACTCCAGATAAAGAAAAAGTTGAATCATAAAAAAATTTCAAAAATAACAGCAAGTATTCAGCAATATGCCAATGTTGCTCTGTGAGTAGCAGTTGACCATCCTAGCTATGATAGTGCGTGTTAATAAAAACAAAAAATATGCTCTTATAGGGTATGAGTGAATTAAGCATAAAGTAGAGTTCCATCTAACAAGTATATCCGAACCAAACTTACGTAGATGTATCTTTATTGCAATACAAGAAGTCTTATATGCTGCTACTTGTTGATTATAATTATTTAAAAAAGATATTATGGTGCAAAAAGGTTTGAGATACTGGTCTAACATCTTCAAACCACATTTAACTATAAGATTAATAATATGGCAAGCACAACGCTAATGTAATAAGAAAGATATGGTTTACGAAATAAAAAACGGAGTAAGAATGGTCATTCCAGAAGTGTTTGCTGTAGCATTATCTAATGTTATTATAAAAATTTTATCTATGAGGCTAAAATCTTTCACAACTTTTACAATACAATCAATAATATTCTCACCCATATGTGCTACATCAATTAATTTGAATCCTATAATTCTTTTCTCTATTTACCCATCATTGTTTACATAATGAGCAACTATATTAAGGTAATCCTATTTAGCCACTCCATATATCTGATGTCAAAGACACATAAAAAGTACAAGTATTAAAGAGCTCTTTTACCTTACTATGATAATTATTATAGTATTTAATCAGATCTTTAATTGTTGTCTGTCTATAAACTGCAGAAAACCTAAGATTACGAACAATCCTAATATAGTTTTTAAATGCTGGTGACTTGTCAAAGTTTAAAGGTAGATTTTGAGAAGCGATTAAATGACAAAGAGATTCATAAGCTACCTCAGGATTGTAGTCCCAGTGATATACCGTACTATCGGGGTTGTGCTGTAGCTGCGTTTGTCTCAAAACCACCTCTGTTTTTCTTTTACAACTCTCAGCATGCCTCTTCAAGTGCCCCTTCCATATGAAGATTTTGTAGTTAATTTGTGCTTACAATATTTAAAAATAGCAAACCTACTCTGAATACCATCTGATATCTCAAAAATCTGCTCGAAATCTTTCCAGACTATCGATATACTGTGTCTTGATCTTTTTGCCCCGATGCTTATTGACGTAGTAGCACTTATAGAGCCTGAGGATGGTAGATGCACTGCAGCTTCTTCAGCTTGATAGGATGTAAGAAGCTCATCGGGTGAAATCCCGAAATCAAAAGCTGAGAAAGATGCAAAATCCTGTTACTCTGTGAAGAAAACTAAAGAAAATAATTACGCTATTATTACTTTAATCTCATTTAAAATAATAAGAACAAAGAATAATTAATCACTATTTTTACCTTGATTTCTTGACAGAAGCCGAAAGCCAGATTTCAGATTTTTCGATTTTCGTAAAACAATTTTGAATTTTGCCAAATTATCACTAAGAGCAAGAGAATACAGAGAAGAGATTGCAAGTTTGCTAGTGAGAAAATGAGGGGCTGTTATCTTATTTATAGGAAAAAATTTGGGATTTTTAGAATTTTTTTTAGGTTTTTCCGAATTTTTTAAAGACTTCAATAGCTAAAACGACGATTTTTTGAATAAACGGATTAAACAGGCAATGCCAAGTCAGACTGTGCCGTAATTGAGCAGAGCCATGCCGCCTCGCCCGACCGAGATGTCGGACTAAGCATGACTAACTATTTAGCTATATACCAGCACAGCCTGTTTATAATTGAACCGCGCCTAACCCGTGTCTAAAGTGTCAGACATGGCTTATTTGGCCACCTCTCGGGTAATCAGTCTCAGGGACAACTAAGTCTGGACCACCTATATAGTCAGTCCGATCCAAAACCATAAATCCGAAGACGAAGGCGATGATCCATGCAGCCAAGGAACAGTCCGACCAGCTAATCGGTACATAAACCGATCGAATCGAGCAGGCACGGCAAGGAAAGTAATGGAAGGAGGAGTAAGCAAATCGGGGAAGCACAAAATATCAAACAAATCGAGCAATTCGACAAAAGGGAACACCGCATCCACCAAGCGCAAGGAAAATTTCACCAGGAGGGGAAAAATATCACCTTCGGAAATCGAGGAGCAGCGAGCAAGACGCCGAGCGCCGCCACCAACATCAAATCCGATCTCCCCGCATGCCACTCCCCCCGGTTGCCGCCTGCCGCTGCTTGGCTACGACGCCGTTGCATCATTTTCGCACCAACAACCTCCGCCCTGCGCCGCCGGCCGCCACACCAGCTCCGGCCGTTTCGCCGCCGCTCGCCCCAGCCATCGCACTGCTGCTCACCTGCCACCAACACCAACACCCTCCGCCCACCTGCTGCCAGTCGCCAGGTCACCAGTCGTCGTCGATGTAAGAGAGATTGAGACACCAACACTGTATTCTTTTCATATAGAAGTTTGTATTTCAAACTGACAAATTCATGCACAGATCTCAACGTGTGCATGGACGGCATGAATTAGGCTCATAGGCACAATGGGTTGTAGGAAATCCTTGTTCCATCATATCTCCCACAAGGTTAAAAAAACCGTCAAGATCTCGGAAAATCTCAGCCGAGATTTCGGATTCTGGTCAGGTAAAATTTTTTGAATTTTTTCAAATGCTACAGTATCTCTAAAAATTTCAGTGAGATTTCGCAAAATCTCGGGTTTTTTGACTTTTTGTGGCCGGATTTGGTCCAATAACCCATAATAAAGTCATCTTCCGTGAAAATTTGTTGAAAAAATAATTTTTTAGACGTTTTAAAATTTCGGTAGAAACATTGTCAGATTTTTATAAAACTTTTTATAAGCTTGATAATAATCTAAAAAATTTATGGTATTATCTATAGTAGTGTAGGATCATACATAAAATTTTTCAAAATAATTGAACTTCATTTATTATATTTAAAAAATTAAAAACACAATGAATATAATTGAGATAGTAAACTTATCAGAATTTTAAAAATTTGCCCAGGTGTGATCATGATCTAAAATTTTTATGAGAGCTTAATAATTGCCTAAGTACTATTCTCTAAAATTTTAAAAAATTATAAACTTATTTTGTTTACTTAATCAAATCTATGTAAGCATTGAACTTCATTTGTTATATTTCAAAAATAAAAAATAGAAAGAACATAAATGGTACAATGCCCTTGTAAGAATTTTATAAATTAACTGGAGTGTGATTATGATTCAAAATTCTATGAGATCTTAATAATTTCCTTATCACCCTTTCGTAAAAGTTTCAAAAATTTGAAACCTTTTTTGATTGCTAAAGCAAATATATGTATTGATCATGAGGCTTTTATCAGGATGTAGCACTATCAGAATTTTTGAAAATTATTGAAGCTTTATCATCATATGAAAATTTTATATAAACATTAATGATACATCAAGACCATTCAAAAAAGTTTCAAAATTTTCTAACATGGTTTGAAGTATTTTTCATTTGGTTGAAGTTTGCCGATAAGGCTTTTATCAGGACATTAGTACTGTCTAAATTTTTTAAAATTCATGAAGCTTGATCATATAAAATTTTATGGGGACATTAGTATTGCATCTTAACCATGCAAAAAAATCAAAATTTTCTAAAGTCATTTGTTCTATTTTTCATTTGGTTCAAACTTGCCAGTCAGCGTTTTATCAGGACAGTAGCAATTTTCGATTTTTTAGAAATTCCTCAGACTTGATAATCATATGAAATTTTTATGGGAATATCACTTATGTGTCAGAACCTTCACAAAAAATTTCAACATCGTTTGAGCCATTTTTCGCTCAGTGCAAATTCACCGAAATCTCGGGAAATCTCGTCGAGATTTCGGGAATTCCGGCCGAAATTTTGGTTTTCTCGGTGCAAAAAAAAAACGGATTTGAATTTTTGTTTTGGTATTTTGTCTGGGATTTGTCCAAGATTCTAAGATCTCTGCGATATTTCGGATTTCGGCTACCTCCAAGATATCATCTGAAAACGAGATTTTAAACCTTAATCTCCCCTTGTAAAGGAGGAGAGGAGAGATAGCCGAATAAATATCTATATGGGATTAAACTATTCTTATCATGGCATATGGGTTTTACGGACCTTATGTGCATGATTTAGGTAAAATGTGGGTGGCTATACAACAAATCTGTCATATATACATCGTGGGGGTCGAACCGTAGCAGTCAACTACAAGATATAGATAGCCACCGGTTGGTATGGCTAGAGGTTTTCGATATTTTAGCTTGGATTCGAAACAGTTTGTTCAGATAGAAAGTCGGATTTTGGAGAGTGTTGTTTTAAAAAATATATGAGATTCATAAAAAAAATACAGAGTGTTGTTTTAAAAAATATATGAGTGCTTTTGTTTCCATCGCCGGTGTGAAACTTCTTCTAAGCAGGGTTTCAAATTTCGTCGAAAACCGCTCGGATTTTGCCAATTTCGCTTATACCGTGCCGGTTCGAAAAAGCGTACCATTCCGTTTACTGCTCAAGTTCAAATTAAATTCAAAAAATTTGAGAAATTTGAAAAAAATTATCCAAAAGTTCCGTAAAATTAGTATTAATAGCTTTATGACTTTTGGTGTGAAAAACGAAGTTTGGAGAAAAGTTCTTAAAAGATTTTTTTTACATTTCTTCTAATTTTTCAACTTGTCGCCGATTTTTGAGAAAATCGCTCAAAATTCGCCGATTTTCGCGCGGTTTTCGAACTTTTCGTTCAAATTTCGCTCCGCTGTTTGATCAGATTTCAAATTCGTTTGACTTTTAAAAATATTCGGTTTTTTTAATTTCGTTTGGTTTTTCGCAAATTTTGATACCACTGGCTCGTCATAAAACCGAGGGGTATGTTAACCTTGCTTCCAAGAGCATGATGTTAGAAAGAAATGGAGAAGCAGTCTCTATTATCACTTGCGTTATCATGCAAGTACAAAAAAAAATGAAGAGCATCTTAGCTTAGCTTGATCTTGTAGACACTTCCGGATGGGAAATTGTCAAAAAATTTGCAACTTCGGGTGACAAATAATCATAACACACGACCAGGAAGGTTACTATTGTGTGTAATAAACTAATAATCAATTTGCATTCAGGTCTGTGTGACATGCTGCCTGAGTTGATACTTTGCTCGTCTCACGGATGGCCCCTGGCCTAGTGGTGGGAGCGAACGTATTCTGTCTCACAAGTAAGTAGGCCTGTGGCCTAGTCGTAGAAGCGAAGGTACGTATTCCTTCTCATCTATCCGGGTTCGATGTGTGATGTATTTAATCGAAGTATACATATGTAGGTATACGTTCAGGAAAACGTATATCCGTGCTTCATGAGGTCGTGGTGCCTTCGCAAAATTCGTAATGTGTGTAGTAGACGCGCACACGCGTGTATATACGTGTGTAGCGTGAGTGGGGTATACGTGTGGGTGTTTATCCTCTTCTAGTACTCTATAAAAAAAATACTTGCTCATTTCTTTCTCTCTTTTTTTCTACAAACATATTTTTTTTCTGTTTTTCTACTACCATATTTTCTTTTGTTCATTTCCAACATGCTAGACAGTAGACAGCTTATATGTATGTGCATTACACGGTAAAAGAGACGTGGGCACGCTCAGACTTGTTGAGCTTGTTGTCTTACAAGTTTGTAATTTAGCTTGTCATAATCGCTCCATCAGTAACACTCGAAAAAAAAAATCTTCTGCGAGGAAAACAAATATAGGTGCAGTGCTTGTCAATGGCTTTGCCAAACTCGTTGATATATATAATTCGATAGATTAATCGGGGCAACATGGCGGATTTGACCATGGATTGAAGAACCGCTCACAAGAAGAGCGGTATGGTTCAAAAGAGGAGCATGATATTAAGGACATTGCTGAATTGAAAACTAACTATACTCTAAAAAAAGAATTGAAAACTAACTAAAGAGAAACATTGCTATTTTGTTTTTCTTGAGCTATATATTAGGAGATAGGGTTCTTGTGCAGTCATGACGGAAAATTAAGCTGTCACTGGTACTACTACAGAACTGGGCATCACAACCAGCCTATTAGAAGCGGTTTGGTGCGAACCCGTTGTGATGTTCGCACCAGAAGCGGTTATTTGGCAACGGTCCGGAGAGGGATTTTAGAAGCGGTTTGAGACACGAACCGCTTCTGAATGTTGCATTCTAGAAGCGGTTCTAGTCTCAAACCGCTTCTGATTTTCAGGAGCGATTTGAGGAAAGAACCGCTTCTAGAACGTAACATTTCAGAAGCGGTTTGAGACACGAACCGTTTCTGGATGTCGCATTCTAAAAGCGGTTCTAGTCTCAAACCGCTTCTGATTTTCAGAAGCGGTTTGAGGAAAGAATCGCTTCTAGAACACAACATTCAGAAGCGGTTCGTGTCTCAAACCGCTCGAAGCCCTCCCGCGCAGCGCATTTAAACCCTTCTTTCTCCATGAGCCAGCAGAGGTACGATCGGACAGAGAAGGCCGCCCAAATACTGTTCTTGGGGAGGTGCTGTCCAAATTTTTAATTGGAGGTGATTAGCTCCAAATTAAGTGTTTCAAAGTTAGTAACATCATGTGAACATCCTTCTCACCTAGATATTGCTATTTTTTTCAATGGTTGTGGAGAAATCTTGAACTTTTTAAGCATGATCGAAAATTTGTTTTCTATGTCTTGTTTTTATTGTTGTATGAAGATGTAGGATGGAGATCTAGTTCAAAAAATGACATTACAAGGTAAAGGTGATTGGAAACTTTAGATCTAGGTGGTTGTTAGCTTTAGAATCTTAAATATCATAATAAGTTGGGGGAGATCTAGGTACAACATTGCAAGGAAGTAATTATTGGTGTATGAAATAAAATAGAAAAACATGTAGTAGGATAAAAAATAATTACAAAGGTAGGAAGGGATACAAAATAATTAGAAAGGTAGGTCTTTAATTGGATGACGGTGTAGGTGGAGCTTTTTTTGTTGGGTTTAAATGTAACGAAATTTAAGTTAGGTTATAATTTTTGTAACGAAATTTGTTATAATTTTTAATGAAATTATAACTTGGTGTAGATGAATCGGCAATGGATGTACAATGCGGACCATCGCTCGAGAGAGTTCATTGATGGCGTGCAAGCTTTTCTCGATGTGGCCGTTGCATTCTTGCCTCCAGGCAGCTTCATATGTTGTCTGTGTGTAGATTGCAAGAACGAGAAGGAGCACTCCCAGCGATGGCAAGTTATGAACCACTTGATCATGAGAGGTTTCATGCCAAACTATACCTGTTGGATCAACCATGGCGAAGTTGAGGTGATTAGCCAGAAAGACGATGAAGAAGGCGAGGAAAAGGAAGATGGATTCAATAATATCCCGGACGGCACGCAATACTGTTCCGTGGAAGAAACACTTGGTGATGATGAGCTAGACCAGATGCTGCGTGACGGAGAGGGAGACTACACAGATGAAAGACAGTTCGAGAAGTTTCAGCGCATGTTAGAGGACCACATAACTCCTTTGTACCCAAACTGTGGGCAGGGCCACAAAAAGCTGCATACCACACTAGAACTCATGTAATGGAAGGCTACACATGGTGTGTCAGATAAAGGATTCGATGAGTTGTTATCACTCGTAAAGAAGTTGCTTCCAGAAGATAACACTCTGCCTGAATCTACATATGAAGCCAAGCAAGTCGTATGTCCTTTGGGATTGGAAGTTCAGAAGATACACGCATGTCCTAATGATTGTATCCTGTATCGTAATGAGTATGCCGATTTGGATGTTTGTCCAGTGTGCAGAGAATCACGGTATAAGGTGAAGCGTGACAATCCAGGTGAAATAGATGGGGAGCGTAAGAAGAAGAGACCTCCAGCTAAAGTGTTGTGGTATTTCCCTGTGATCCCCCGATTGAAACGTATGTTTGCTAACAAAGCGCATGCCCAGATGATGCGTTGGCACAAAGAAGAGCGTAAGGACGACGGGATGCTTAGACACCCTGCAGATGGCTCACAGTAGAGGAAAATCGACCGGACGTACCCAGACTTCGCAGATGAGGTGAGAAACATAAGGTTTGGGTTGAGTAACGATGGGATGAATCCTTTTGGAGAATTGAGCAGGAGCCATAGCACCTGGCCTGTTACACTATGTATCTATAACATTCCTCTATGGCTGTGCATGAAGCGAAAGTACATCATGATGCCATTGTTGATCCAAGGCCCCAAGCAACCTGGAAATGACATCGATGTCTACCTGAAACCATTGGTTGAAGATCTTGTGACGTTGTGGGACGATGGTGCAAGGGTATGGGATGAGTACAAAAGGGAGTATTTCACCCTACGTGCATTGTTATTTGTAACAATCAACGATTGGCCTGCTCTCGGTAACCTGTGCGGCCTAACTATTAAAGGATATAGAGCCTGCATCCAGTGCTTAGATGAAACGGACGGCATGTACCTGAAAAACTCTCGGAAGGTTGTGTACATGGGTCACCGTAGGTTTCTTCTTACGAGTCACCCGTTGCGGAAGGAAGGCAGAAATTTAACGCAACTGCACCTTCGCAAGGCCTCAAGATCGTAGTGGGCCACGTGTGTTTGCTATGGTAAAGGATTTGAAAGTAGTATTTGGAAAGAGTCCTGGAAGCAAACATGTGCAGAATGAGGATGGTCATGCACCCATGTGAAAAAAGAAGTCAATATTTTGGGATTTGCATTATTGGGAAGTCATGGAGGCTCGTCACTCACTTGACTTCATGCACATCACGAAGAATGTTTGCTTGAACCTGCTAGGCTACATAGATATGTACGGAAAATCGAAAGATACACTGCAAGCTCGGAAGGACCTTGAACTCTTGGAACTGAGGAACGACCTACATCCCGAAAAGAGAGGGAAAGGACAACATTACCTACATCATGTGAGCTACACTCTAAGCAAAGAAGAGAAAAAAAAGCGTGATAGAGTTCCTGAACAGTGTGAAGGTCCCTTCCGGATACTCCTCGAATGTAAAGAGACTCATAAACACGAAAGAGAATAAAATTGTACACATGAAATCCCATGACTGTCTTGTGTTAATAACACAGTTGCTCCCAGTGGCTGTGAGAGGCATACTGCTCGAGTGGGTACGGGGGACAATCACAAAGCTGTGTTCTTTTTTCAACGCGGTTTCACAGAAGGTCATCGACCCAGATAAACTAAGTAAGTGCGCAGGATGACGTGGTACAAAGTGTGGTCGATCTTGAGATGATCTTTCCTCTTGCATTCTTTGATATTATTGTTCATCTCTTTGCTCACCTTGTCAAAGAGATAGGTATTCTTGGACCGTGTATCTACACAACATGTTCCCTTCGAGAGGTACATGAATGTGCTAAAGAAGTATGTTCATAACCGTTCTCGTCCGGAAGGATGCATTGCCGAGGGTTATGGGACAGAGGAGGTGATTGAGTTTTGTGCGGATTACATTAATGATCTAAACCCGATCGGCGTCCCTATATCACGCCATGAGGGGAGGCTACGGGGGAAAAGGGACACTAGAAAGGAAAGCAATTGCATGCAATGATCTTCTTACATTTAAGCAAGCACATTTCACGGTTTTGAAACAATCAACTGTAGTGGCCCCGTATGTCCTTGAGCACAAGAGTATTCTACGCCGCGATTTCCCGGGGAGGTCTAAGGATTGGATAACACTGAAGCACATGGATTCTTTCGGCGCTTGGTTACAAAAGTACATCCTTTTGAAAGGGTCAGACAATGAACAGTTGCAACGCTTGGCTCGGGGACCATCTAGTGAAATCGTGACATTCAAGGGGTACGAGATAAATGGTTACACATTCTACACCAGATCCCAGGATAACAAGAGCACCAACCAGAATAGAGGTGTCCGTATAGACGCCGAAAACAACAAAGGCAAGGTAGATACATATTACAGTTTCATAGAAGAGATATGGGAGCTTGACTATGGACCTTTGAAGGTCCCTCTATTTAAGTGTCAATGGGTCAAACTGACTTCAAGCGGCGTGAAGGTCGACAAATACGGTATGACAATCGTGGACCTCATGCAAGTCAGCTATAGGCGCGAACCGTTCGTCCTCGCGAACGATGTGAGACAGGTCTTCTACGTAATGGACATGTCAAGCAAACCTAAGAAGCAGAAAGATTGTAGTACTAAGCCAAAGCGACACGTGGTTCTCCAAGGCAAACGAAGGATTGTTGGAGTTGAGGACGTCACAGACGAGGAAGAGTATAGTCAGTTCGACGAGATCCCTCCTTTCGCTGTGGATGTCGACATAAGCCTCCTCAATGACACAGACGTGGACACTCCTTTCATACGTCGCGATCATAATGAAGGAACACTTGTAAAGACAAAGTACGTTACTACTTAGGATGTACCCCTACTGTATGAACTATGTATGAAGTATTTATTTGGAATGAATGTAAAGTGCCAAAATTCTGGAATGAAACTAAAGTGCTGAAAGCATTTTTTAAAAATTATGGAATAAAACTAAAGTTGTAAGAGCTTTTTTAAAAATTATGGAATGAAACTAAAGTTGTAAGAGCTTTTTTTAAAATTATGGAATGAAACTAAATTGCTAAAAGCATTTTTTTAAAATCATGGAATGAAACTAAAGTTGTAAGAGCTTTTTTAAAAATTCTTAATTTAAACTGAAGCGGTTTGAGAAAAGAACCGCTTCTGGAATGCAACATTCAGAAGCGGTTTTAGAAAAGAACCGCTTCTAGAATGCAACATTCAGAAGCGATTAGCAATATAAACCGCTTGTAGAAGTCATCCCTCTACAAGTGGTTAGTAATATAAACCGCTTGTAGAAGTCTCCCTCTACAAGCGGTTGGTTCTAAAACCGCTTGTACAGATATTTTACAAGCGGTTAGTAATAAAAACCGCTTGTAGAAGTGCTCCCTTCATAAAGTTTACACGCCCCGCCCTTTTCTCACACCCCAAATTTTCTAAGTCCCCGCTCGAGAACACGCGCGCCGCCTCCTCGTGTCTCTCCGACGCGCCGTCGCCGCCTCCGCCGAGACCCCGCGCCGCCATCCTCGTCGACGCCGTCGCCCTCCTCCGCCACCCAACCATCCCGGCGCCACTAGCTCCACCCCCGCGCCAGTCGACCCGCGTTGGTGCCCTCGTCGCCACCACCACTCACCCCGCCGACGCCTTCTCCGCCACCTCGCCGACGCCTACTCCGCCACCAAACCGTCGCCACACCGCCATTCCACCCAGGAGGACCGAGGTACAGCTGTGCGCCAGTCGTCCCCCCTCTCTAATTCGGCTGCTCACAAGATGTTCGGTGAAATGCCCACAAGGATGTTCTCATTTCTGTGCATGCATAATGCCCACATTGATTTTGTATTCTTGGTATGCTTGTGTTGTAATCTGTAATAATATGCTTGTGTTGTAATTTGTAATATGCCCACATTGTAGAATTTTTTTTAATAATATGCTTGTGTTGTAATCTGTAATATGGTTGTTTCAAAGTAATGCTTGGTGTAGATATTTTATTAATAATATGCTTGTGTTGTAATGTGTAATATGGTTGTTTCAAAGTAATGCTTGGTGTAGATATTTTTTTAATAATATGCTTGTGTTGTAATCTGTAATATGGTTGTTTCAAAGTAATGCTTGGTGTAGATATTTTTTTAATAATATGCTTGTGTTGTAATCTGTAATATGGTTGTTTCAAAGTAATGCTTGGTGTAGATATTTTATTAATAATATGCTTGTGTTGTAATGTGTAATATGGTTGTTTCAAAGTAATGCTTGGTGTAGAATTTTTTTTAATAATATGCTTGTGTTGTAATCTATAATATGGTTGTTTCAAAGTATTGCTTGGTGTAGAATTTTTTTTAATAATATGCTTGTGTTGTAATTTGTAATATGGTTGTTTCAAAGTATTGCTT
This sequence comes from Otatea glauca, assembly GCA_036346275.1. Taxonomy (NCBI): domain Eukaryota; kingdom Viridiplantae; phylum Streptophyta; class Magnoliopsida; order Poales; family Poaceae; genus Otatea; species Otatea glauca. The sequence continues at coordinate 269,822 of JAYEVK010000302.1, forward strand.
GGTGTAGAATTTTTTTTAATAATAATTTTTTTAATAATATGCTTGTGGTGTACTTAATGCTTGGAGTAGAATTGATGGCGCACCCAGGACGTGGTGACCCTACTTTCGATGAGGAGAACAGTTCTTCTTGGACTCCATCACGAGGCTAATGTTGGTTCCGGTGAGGCCGTTGAGGTTGCGGTGATGAAGCCATTGATTGGAGCCGCCGAGTTCTAGTAACACCGTTTCGGCTAGGATGAGGTATAGCCGTAAGAATATAATCCCGTAGAAATGTTAATTAATCGCATTGTTAATATAATACACTCGACACGCTTATACATATGTTTATGTATTTCAAGCCCCGTACATCGAGCAACCAATCCAAGCATCGGGGACCTAACAAGAAGCCATCCACAAAGCACGTGTTTACCGGTGTTAACAACGAAGGGATGCCGGTTGCCCCTATTTTAGCAGTTGGGCCATACAACAACGCTTGCGGTTACCACATGAGGGATCACGTCCCAATTAGCATCAGAAAATGGGCCGAAGTTCCTCAAGCTACCAAGGACCTGCTCTGGCAAGATATTATGGAAAATTTCACATTTCCTCAAGGGTCCGAAGACAAGGCCAAGAAATTCACTTTGAAGAAGATGGCAACAATGTTTCAGGCATGGAAGACGTCTCTCAGCCGCAAGTATGTGCAGAAGGGAGAAAGACCCGACTTCAACCAATTTCCAAAGTTGGCGGATCACTGGGAAGCATTCAAGGAGTTCAAGCTGTCAGCTGAAGGCCAGGTCGCGAGTCAGAAGAACAAGGCCAATTCATAGATGAAGAAATACCACCATCATCTTGGCACCGGTGGTTACCTCAAGGCTGTACCAAAATGGGAGAAGCGGGAAGAAGAATTAATGGCGAAGGACGTCACACCGGCTACCGCTTTGTGGGAAGATCGCCTGCGCAATTGGTTCATGGGTCATGGGGGGAGCCTTTCAGATGACGGCAGTTTGGTGATGGCACCTGGAGTACAAGAGGTTGGCCAAAGGATTGTACAAGTTGTCGAGCAGTCTCAGGCAGGTACATTGGTGGCAGACAGGGAGAATGATGAGCTAACACATGCCCTTGAAAACCCTGAGCACCCAGGACGGACGCGAGGTATGGGCAAGCTAACGCCGTGGAAGTATGGTTTCACCAAGGATGCACATACGTACAGGAGCCGACATAGAAGCAAAACAAGAGAATCACATAAAATGTACCAATTGGAACAAGAGCTCAGAGCAACCCAGGCTAGCATCGGCGACATAGTCGCGCAACAAGTACAAATTGCCCTCAGCAAGCTTCAAGGACTAGGTCTGAGCAGTCAGTCGGACGTCGTGATCAGCCCCTCCGCGCGGCGGAGTAGCTGCGCGTCCACCGGGGCCCCTGAAGCGGACAACTTGCTAGCCCGTTATCCCGTGGATGACATAAGGGTTCGCCGCCAATGTGAGCTACACGTTGATGCGCGTAACCTCTTCATCAAGGTGGCTTATGGCATGGCATATACGGTGGAGCCGGGCCAGATGTTCCACTGCAACGAGATACCCCCGGGTTACTCAAAGGTCGTGGTGGAGGAGGTGCTGAGCGGATTTGAAGAACTTCACCTCGATATTCATGGAGGCGACGACGTGACCAAGCTTGGACAGGCCCTCCACAATATCATCCTTTGACGCAAACGGTACATCATATTTCCAGATGGTGTGGACGCGTCATCTCCACCACGGCAACCCACGCCTCCTCCAACGTCACCTGCACGCAATGCCTCGCCGGTAAAACAGAGCACGCCTCCACCACCCGCTCCACGTAGAAGCCCTACTCCACCACCAAAGATCTCAAACAAAAAGAACCCCCAGAAAACCACGCTCCACCATCTCCTCCGAGGAAGAAGCTCGATAGCGAGAATTAAGGCTCGTCCACTGCTCCCAAGAAGGCGGAGTCCACCGATCGACAAGGTTAAAGGAACCTCCAAAGAGGGCATATGATATGAATAAGGAGGAGAGTGACGCAGATCACTAAAGCGAATTGGCTGCACACTTCGCAAAAAGAAGGTAGAGCCAAAGGTACCAACTGATCCAAAAGCGCGGAACACTTCGCAACATGTCGTACAAAGCATTGCTGTCTCGTGCCGGGCCCAACTATGAGCGGACAATAATAAAGGCTACAAAGAAGAATAAACGTGGTCAAAGGCGGCAAAGAAAGAAGAAGAAGAGAGACCAAGATCAGGAGAACCTCGAGAGGTTTATGAAGGAGGTAGGACTAAGTTCCACAGCTGCAGCTCTTGGATTAATAGATGATACCCCAATGGCAACAGAGGTCAGATGGCAATTTCAGTTGGGCCGGGAGCTGATTGACCCAAATGAGATAAAGGATCTGCCAACCAAGATGCGGCAATTTCACGAATGGTACATGACTGAGTCCGCTCAAGGAAGAACGATGTTCCCCCTCCGTATCAAAGAAGATGATTTTTATCGCGGGGACAACACCATATGGCTCGAATTTGACGACTTATACAATATTTACCATGCCAACGCCATCAACGTGTCTCTCATGAACTGCTGGTGCCTGTAAGTGTCAAGCTCATACCTTTACCGTGTGCTTTCTCGTCCAATAAAATTGCAACTCTTAAACTTATACCTTTCTATGTAGAATGGAGATACAACGATGTAGAAAAGAGAATATCTTCAACGTGGGCTTCATCGACCCAGAGATTGTTAACGAGTTCGTCTTTGGATACAACCGAAAGGATGTTGAAGATTACATTCTCGATGCATTCTTGGGACAACACTACAAATCGTACATACTTCTGCCCTTTAACTTCGAGTACGTATATATACAACCTCTCGTTCTTATATTTTCCAAGGCATTTATTATACTACTAGCTAGTTACATATATGTTGCAATACATGAATAGGTTTCACTGGATCCTTCTTGTCATCAAGCTTGATAGCAGCCAAATCGTTGTTCAAGACTCAAAAAGGACTCCGGTAAAAAAATATCAATTTATCATTGACACCCTAAACATGTATATAGCGCATATATATACGATAGTTTTCCTTATTATATATATTGAAATACCTTGCTGATTCCAACTCTGATAATTACTATTCATATATACTAACACATCACACAGGGCATTCGCAAGGTTTCGAAAGAAGCAACAAGGACATTTCGAGAACGAATTTGATGTACAAATAAGCACTCGAGTACGTATTAAAGAATATTAATATGCCGTAACAGTTTTTCATCCCCATAATCGTTTTCTTTTCAAATTTCATCGCAGGTTCTACAACAGACGGGTGGAAACAACTTATGTGGCTATTATGTGTGCCACTATATGCAAAGTATTACTCACGGTGATGTGCCGACAACCAACGCCGAGGTAGTGTACATGTCAATTTCTTAGTACTTACACTTTAATTACATGTCCAGAGATTTACTTACTTCCCGCTTTGTCAGCCCAACATCGATGTGCAAGGCGTGATCCCGCCGCACCGGGTTGCAGCAATCCAAGAACAACTCATCGGCTTTATTGTCGACGACATTGTATCCACCAAAGACGAGTTCCACGCAAATAGTTGGAGAGATTGTCCTGAAATATGGACAGGTGAGCTGACATCGACGTCGACCAAGGGCACAAAGAGCGACGCATGCAAGAAATGAGCTTAAGATTCACCCTTTTATTCTTTTAAACTTGTAAAAGTGGCTTATTATTTCATGTACTCATCAACTTGTTCATTTTTTAGTCTATTAAGTTCGTATTTTTTATAAATGAACATGTAATTATCTGAATGAGTACGCATGAATAATATATATTTAATTGTGTCAAAAAAACTCATGTAGTTCTATTTATTTTAATTGTTAAAATCTATATCAAAAACCCCTCTAAAAACATATTCTATATTGAATATATAATCAAAATGCTATGCTGTCAGACTCTTCACAAGCGGTTCGTAAGACCAACCGCTTTTGGAGAGAACCTCTCCACAAGCGGTTGGTAACATCAACCGCTTGTGGAAGTGTCGAACCACAAGCGGTTCGGGGAACCGCTTGTGATACCCGACGGGGTATCACTCGCGGTTGCTTACAAGTGGTTCTAAAACCGCTTCTGAAAGCGGTTTCGAACCGCTTGTGCATGCCCGATCCGCAGTAGTGTGGCTATTAGTACCGTTCGATAGAAGCAATGGACGATTTGGATCGCCAAATAGGGCTCAACTACAATGTCTTGTTCAGATCACCGAATAGTACTTCAAAAGATCTATACCATCGCTTTCTGATTCAATGGTCAATTTACAACTGCCAAAGTTGTAGTCGTGTGACAACTGTATTGGATTTCTTTCTTATATTAGGGCATGTTTGCATGAACTCGAGAGAATCGCGAACAAATCACAAGTAGTAAAGAGAGAAGTAATTGATTGACCAATGACTAGTTGAACTCTAAAGCATATATATATATATATATATATATATGATTGAACCTTCTTGTGACGATCAATCGTTACGGATGATCCAATGCGGTTCTCCCCACATCCGCTGAACCTCGCAGTGGCGGAGCTCGCTTTTCAGCGCCGTGAGGTGCGTCGGGTGCCTCAGGTGAACCACGCCGACGTCAAGCGCGACGACGCGGCGCTGCCACGGGTCCTCCACCTCCTCACCGACAGTCACGTACACGCAGTTCCTCTGCGCGCGCGCGCCGGCGCCGACGGTGAAGCCGTGCACCCTGTCGACGAACACGGCGCGGTCGCCGATGTCCGCCACGCGCGCCCACCTCGGGTTCTGTTCCTTGTGCCGCGCGCGGTACACCTGGGAGAAGAGCTTGCACTTCCTGTCCTCGGCGCGGTGCGACAGCAGGAGCACGTCGTCGGTGGAGGCCACCAGGTAGGCAGCGTCGATGCCTTCGCGGCAGGGCGGCGGCTCGATCGTCACGGCGGAGCAGTCGAGGGTCTCGGCGTCGATCACCGTGGTGAGCAGCGAGCGCTGCTCGAGCACGAAGAAGAAGCCGCCGCGGTAGTTGACGGTCATGGTCGAGTTGCACCTCGACCGGTGCACCGGCGTCCACGAGCCACCGCCTGTCTCGCAGAAAAACACCGTGTCGCCGCGGGCGACCATGACGCCGCGCGGGGACCAGTCCCATGCGAACCCGTCGTCGGTGGCCTTCGTGCTGCGCACGCGGGGCTCGTCGGTCGCGCACGGCATCGGCTCCGTCTCTGAGAACGGGATGGGCAGGTCGGGGAGCGGCGTCCGCTCGCCGGTGAATGGGTCGACGAGATGGGACGAGTGCCGGCCGAACAGGTCCGTAGCGAACACCTTCCCGCCATACGGGGACGGCACGTGCCGGCGGCCGCCCACCAGGTGCAGCCTGACGTCTTCTTCGTCGATCATGCGGTTCTCGGAGAAGGAGAAGACCTTGTAGCCGTGCTGCGACAGTAACGCGACGCACGGGAACGCCGCCTCCTCGTCCTCCGTTCTCGCCTCCGGCTGGAACGCGACGCTTCGGAATCCCGCCATCTCCTCATCGTCCTCCTCCGTTCTTGGCTCCTCATCCGGCTCTGTGTTCGTCCGTGAGGACGCGATAATGCATGGATGCGACAAAGATCTGCGCAACTCGGCTCTTCCAGGGGAGAGCAGGAGAGGAGTTCTCGGCTCACCGTCGGTGTCATCTAGCGTCGTCGTCACCGACGGCGGCGAAAATCCGCAGACGAGCTTGCTGAGCTTGTCGGACAATCTTGAGAGCATATTGGCGGTGGCCGGTACGATGAACGCAGGCCAACACGGGCAGAACATCGATGATCCTGTGCGCGCGTGTGCCCTAGAATCTAGTTGTGGTTGATCGCATGATTATATAACTGGATTGCTTTTACCGATTGAATTCGGATAAGTACTCGTCTAAGATATTTATTAGTAGTTTTGAACTTGTATGATCACAAATCTTATCTTTTTATATATATATCGATTACAACTCTTATCTGTGATCGAATATTCTGTCAAGGACCAACGGCATGCCTCGATTTTTCTCTATTGCTTTGGTCTCAAGAGTCGATTACGGTGGATAACCTAATTAGTGGGTAAAAGAACGCTCCTTTTCACTGGGGAAAGAAGTTGTTTTCAAGAAAAAACTCGGAAATGTGAAGTCAGAAGTTTCCTTCCATTGTTTTAGAATTTCAACAAGGGAAGTGTGATGAAGTTAGAAGTGGTATTATCCACGTTTGACAAAAATATACGGGTGCTCAATGAGGTGATAGACCAATGTGAAAGTTTTGTTTTTTTCCGATTTCAACTATTTTTTGGGTGAGTTGTGCTCTTATTAGTTTGAGTAGTACTTGCACTTGGATCGTTTAAGAAATAGCTATACAAATTAAATTCGTTTGTCCATCTTTTACGAATCTACAATAAATTTTATACAATATATGACTATATGAGAAATTAATTGAGACTATACTAGAGAACATAATTATTTTTTGCTTCTATATGGTGACATTTTGGAAATTTTTTTTAAATAATACATTTTTTAGAATTAATTGCAGCATTAATACGCGGATTGAAAAATTTGCAAAAATAATACTTCGTCGCCAGATGGTTCGACGAAAACCAGGTAATAGCCAAATGGTTTGGCGAAAATGGTATTTTCGCCATATGGTTTGGCGAAATTAGGCTAAATGTGCAATTTGGAGTGCTTGACAGTTTTTTTGGCCGGTACACCCTATTTTCGCCAAATGGTATGGCGAAAATAGGTTGTCGCCAAACGGTATGGCGACCACCCTATTTTCGCCATACCATTTGGCGAAAATAAGGGCAGTTTTTGCCTGCCTCGCCCGGTTCTGGTTTCATTCGCGCGGAGGAGAGAAAAAAGGAGCCCGAGCGCGAAGAAGTGAGGCGACCGGCGACCGGGGAGAGAGGGAGAGGGAGAGGGAGAGGGAGAGGGAGAGAGAGGAGAGAGAGAGGAGAGAGGGAGCTCGGGTAGGGAGAGAGAGGGAGAGAGGGAGCTCGGGTAGGGAGAGGGAGAGAGGGAGAGAGAGGGAGGAGGAGGAGGAAGAAGGAGAAAAAGAGAGGTAAATTTCTATTTTTGTAATATTTATTTTTTGTAATTGCGTATAAAAATAGTATCGAAAAATATTATAGTTGATGTTAGATTTAATTTAATTTAATCAGTGCATGTATTTTAGGTTAGCGATATTAGATTTGTACTTTAATGTTGTAGTATCCGTAGCGAGATAATTAATTAGCGTTCTTTAATTTAGGTTATTGAAATTACGTGTTAGTGGTGATCTAAAAATTTATTTCGTATATATGGTCGCAGTGATGTCGGATCCAGTGAAATTTAGGGTATATTATGGCGACGGTGAAATAAAAAGTACGCAAAATGATGTTGATTTAAGCAAGTTTTGGTCACCATGATTGAGCACTCGCTCCCGAAAGTGTTAGCATTCGTGATATAAAATTTTGGTTGACCCAATATTTTTCTCTGGATCCAAGTGTGTACTCTGTTACCATTGAAATCCTATTCACACGTAGCAAGAGTGATCCGGCTATTTGGGAGTTAAAGAAAATAGGTCGGACATACTTGTGGTAGAAATGGTTAAGGTGGTGCAAGGGATCTCACCTTGAATGTGTGATGCTGGTGCAGATTTGCCCTAGAGAAGAGGTGGATATTAGTGATATGGGCGAGAGCAGTACATCGGTTAGAGCTGAACAAGTTCAGGAAGTGGTGCCGGTTGAGATAGCGATGGGGGAAGATAATAGGGATGCAGCAAACGCAGAAGGTTGGGCCGATGAAGGGGAGGAGATCGAGCAACTTGTTGATCAGTTGGAGTTAGTGGTATGACGGCAGAGGATGAAGCTGAAATGTTGGAATGTGATGATGACATCAGCGAAAATGACAAAGAGGATGATGAGGATGATGATGAAATGCCTCGTAGTACCGGGGTAGCGGACATACCCATACCTGACGAATGGAACAAGCAAAACCAATTTGGTATGGAAGTTTTGTGGGGCCATGAGTCGCGTTGGGAATATGGTGCAAATGTCATTCGGCTGAATCAAATATTCTCGAACAATTCTGAATTGAAGTTGGCAGTGAGGCTTTGGGCATTGTCGCAACAGAGAGAGTTCCGGGTTGTCTTGTCCAGTCCAGATAGATACACAGTGAAGTGCAGAACCGATGGATGTGAATTCCGAGTTCATGCATACAAGCCGAAACGCGAGACGTTTTGGACTGTATCCCGAGTAGAGGAGCACACATGCAGACTAGAAAATGTTATGGTGAAACACCGCAACCTGAATGCAGCTGTAATTGCTAGTGTGATGTTCAATGAAATCATTGAGAAGCGGGACATTGAGTGTTCGTATATTCAGAAAGCAATCTTGAGAACCTTTAAGTACCAGATAAGTTACTCGATGGCCTGGCGTGTGAAGCAAAAAGCATTAGAGAAGAGGTTTGGTACATACGAGGCTTCGTATTGCAACCTACCTCGTGTGCTTGATGTCCTGAAGCAAACGAACCCCGGCATATACACCGCTTTCAACGAAAGTGAAGCAGATGCTAACGGGATCTACACATTTCGTCGTGCGTTCTTTGCATTGGGTCCTTGCATTGCGTCATTCAGGTACTACCGTCCGTTGCTTTGTGTTGATGGTACATTTTTGACTGGAAAATACAAGGGGCAGATTCTAACGGCCATTACTGTTGATGCGAACAACCACATACTTCCATTGGCCTTTGCTTTTGTTGAGGGTGAGAACCGGGATAGCTGGCTGTGGTTTTTCAGACATCTGAATTTCGGGGTAGTTGGTAATCGCCCAACGCGTGCATCATTCATGATCGTCACAAAGGTATTCTTTCGCAATTAAGTCTCTACAGAGGATCCTAATGAGCCATTCCCATGGCGTGACTTGCGTAATGTGGTGCATGAGACATTTAGAGCAAATTTCTTGAGCAATTCAGAGTAAGAAAGCGATGAACCTATTTAAGAGGTTATGCAAGCGTAATCGTGCACGTAAGTTCAACGCGCTATTTGTTGAGTTGGATAAGCACACTAGTGCGCATATCGAAGAGATGAAGAAGCAAGCACCTACGCCGAACGATCGCCCGCCTAAAAGGCTAACACACTCTGGGAGCTCGATCCTCCTAATGTGAGGAGGCGATCACAAGGAACATAAAATATTTCTCGTGACCGGATAGAGACGAAGCCTTTAGAGAAGTGGGCATTGCTCCATGATACCGTGGCGCAAAGTTAGTATAGTTAATTGTGATATTTATTATAGTTGAACCAATAGGGGTGTTGTACTAACCGATATGTGTTGATCGTGTTTGGGGTCATGACAACGAATATAGCCGAGGTTTACAATCGGGTCATAAGAGGCCTCCGTCCGCTACTCCCTTGTGGCCATCCCGAAGGCATGTTGCACTGCATTGTTGTCTATTTCCGAAAAGGCATGCGAGGTCGTTCTTCATGCCACGACATTGCAAACACCATATTGTTGCTTGATGATGACCTACATGGAGGAACGAACCATTAAAGCTCAAAGAAAGATGTGGTGCGAGTTTCGGATTAGTGAGTACCGCTTGGAAGTGACTCTTCGGTGCAAAGGGGGATTGGGAACCAATAGAGCAATTATTACACATGACGTTAATCTGGGCCATGGGGCCACTGGATGGTGCGAATGCACCTGCAATAAGCCAAGACTTCTTCATATTCCTTGCTCACATGTGATAGCTGCGTGTGGGCAAATTGGGATGAACACGCCGCAACACGATCCCCTTTCTACTTGAAGGATCATGTTGTCCATACCGGTCCGTGAGTTTCGTGGTTTTCGTGACACACGGTGATTTCGCGGGATTAACAGAGATGAGCGATTTGTTCATCGGATGCAACCTTGCGGAGGTGCGCGAAGGCTAGTCCGGTCGTCCGCAGAGTAGGCGCATTCACAACGACATGGATGAATCTGAGGTGGGTGGCTGTGTTAGGAGGTGTTCTGAGTGCGGTGAGTATGGGCATAAGGCAAACCAATGCCGTAGCACGTGTAATGTGTAATGTTAGATGTGCATCGAATTATGTATTATGTTATCGCCATTGTGTATCGAATTATGTATTATGTATTTTCGTGTCTCAGAAGAATTATGTGTTTCATTTACGTGACCATATTTATGTAATGTGTAATTATCCATTATGTGTCGAAATATGTGATCTTACTTATGTATTCTCATTTACTAAATCTTATTCATATTTGTGGGATGTTATGTAATATTATTTAAGATGGACGCTTGTCACATGTAGTTTTGTCATATGTTTCGTAGTATTATTCATGTTGTACGCTCATCGCTTTACTTATATGTATACCGTGTTTAATATATGTCTTGTGTAATAAATATTTCTTATTTACTTGCGAGGATGGAGCACCCGAGTCACTTCGACTCGCGTTGGACCGACGGCATGCCGCGCTTGTCCACGCGACAAGAGGCAACGACAAGGTGCCTCGCGCGGATCCGAGCGCCTAGGAAGGCATGATGCGTTGACCCACGCCACACGAGGTGAGTAGCACTACGTTAAATGTTATATTGTTCGCATAATTTTAGGTTGTATGACTTATATGTAAATAATGCAACCCTTTTTGCATCCATAGGTCATCACGTGTTGGCTTGCTTCCTCTTGTTCGCATGGTTGAGGGGTCACCTCAGACGCACTGCGTCTGCGGCGAGCGTGCCGAGGGTGAGGACGGTCCGAGCGGTGACGGCGTTTCCGCTCGACCGCTCACTCGGGCGCCTTTGGTCGACCGCTGGAGGCCGTAGACACACACTTTTCACCTTCCCATCGGCGAAGCCGACGGTGACCTCGCGGGACGCCGCCATGCTTACCGGGTTGCCGATCGCTAGACACCGGCCGGACCCTCTGACTCTCGCCGGTGGGTGGCGGACCGAGGAGAGGTTTGCCGGGTGGTGACCCTTGATCCGTAAATACGGATCGGCAAGAGGCACGCCCATCGAGGAGGTGGTTGGCCCGCTTTGAGGTTGGTACTTTTACATTCCAACACTAAGTCCGTACACTCGTGAGATTATTATTCTGCTTTTATGTAATATTGACATGATATTTCACTTGTTAAATTGTTGAATTGTCGCAGTGCAACGGATGGTCGCGATGCCCACGGACTACAGTGTTGCACGCAAGCACTCGAGGCATATCTACTTTGGTTGCTCAAAGCGTGATGTTCACGCCGCACACGACGACAGCGCCGACGGCAGCGCTGGGTAGCCTATGCACCGCTATTGCCGATCGCCGAGCTCGAGGACGCACCATAGGTATCCCGGGTTCGGCGGTTCTTGCCGCCACGCATCGCGCCCCTTTGCGACGCTGCGGCGTGAAGAAAAGCAAGTCCGCCAATCTCGTTGGGATGCTCTTCTTCTTCACCGTCGCTCGAGCGCTTCTCGTTGGTCGACCCACGCCGAGCCACGACACTACACGGCCGAAGTTGTACGAGCGGATGCAATCGACCGTCCGACGATGGGATCCCTTTGGACGAGGCGCGCACGCCTTCCGAGTACTTATGTAGTTTTAATTGCAATCGATCCGATAACCAACCTTCTTTGAATTGCAGCCCGATGCATGGATCGCAGTACGGCCGCATCAGTCCTTCACTGAGGCGTTTGACCACCTTAGGGCGATCAGTGATCCGGGACCCCTACAATGACCGCTGTGTAGTGGAGAGAGCCGGGAGGGGGTCTCCACACTTTGCTGCGTGGACCGTGCCATCGCTTACTAGGAGGAAGCTCATCTTCGACGCCTTCGTGGAGGACTACGCGCCACAACGAGTGATGAGGCGCCTCGCCACGCCACCGGTCCTCGCCTTTAGGGATCGAGTGCCACGAGAGTGCATCGTGAGTTTCGCCCGCTACATAATTATGATAAATGCTTATGTTATATTTGTACTAATGTGTATTTCTTTTCGTACTCCACCCGTGGACCTCGTAAGACGATGGTGACCTTGGCACGGAGGATGGAGCCGTGGCTCGCCTGGGGTGGAGCACTAGAGGACGCCGCCGACGAGGACACGCCATATGACGACTCCTCCTACCAAAGAAGACGTAGCTCGGCACGCGGCACCGGACGCCGCACTCGCCAGACTTGCAGAGGAGCCACCCACCCGCACGCACGCCCGAGCGTGGCGCACTTGTACCCGCCAGCAGAGCAACCATACACGCGATGGTAAGTCCATCGCGTGAAGGTATGTCATGTGTTCCTTGCACCGTGCTGTATTTATGATTCGCTCAGACGCGGCGGTGGACCACGCCAGGACTTGCATGAGCATAGCCACGGCATTTTGAGTAGGTCGCATGGGCGGAGTCGCGTCACACCGACGAGATGACAGAGGCGTGAGACGCTGCGTGGTGGCCGGACTCGACGGATCGTGGAGCCGGCTCTTGCCTGGCAGTGGACGCGATCGACCGTGGTACCTCATCCGTGCCGCCACCCATGCCTCGCACCACACATCGCCCCAGCTCCTACCTACGCAGTGGAGGCAGAGTCCTCCTACCACACCTCCAGGCCTCCGCCCCAGCGTGGCCGGAGGGTCCATTAGCGTGCACCACGCGGTCCCACCATGGTCCCCACGCCAAAGTTAGTAAAGCAATATTCAATTGTTGGCATTGGTATCGCATCACCGATTATGATTACATGTTACTACCTTAATCGCAGTTGCCCATGTGTTGAGTACGATTCTCTTCGTCGCCTCACTGTCAGCTACTACCGATCAAGACTTTGGCGATCGGGCCTTCACCAAGACACGCTTCACGCAGTCTCTCCAATGACGCAATGACGCAGCCTCCTCCAATGACGCAGATGACGCAAAGAGGACTACGCACCTCCTCCGGTACGCTGCTGTCGCCCGCGAAGCGCTGGTTCGGCAGCAATGGCTCAAATTTCATATTACGGGCAGCGCGAGTGTTTGCTGAGCCAAGTAAATTTGTAAGTCTAAGGGGTCGCGCTGCCCACTTCAATGGTTAGACTCGTGAGTCCAAGATGTATACCGTTCTGGCCGAAAGTCCCTACCCACCTCAGATGGCGATTGTATTGCTTTGCACTATGTTTTACTGCACTGTGCCCCTAAATGACTTAGTCTCCTCGTGTTCTTATGTGTCCCCTTGATCGCTTAGTCCTCGCCTCCTTTTATACGTATGAAGGGGCAGTTACATCGAGAGTTGGGGGAAGAGCGAGGTGACCTATGTTAGAGCTCCGGCCCTTCGTCCCGTGGATCGTCGCCACCCGCCTTGCCCATGCCGGGTCAGAGCCTTGGTGGTCGTGGAGGTTAGGTATTCCTCGAAATAGCGCATTTGCCCTCTCGTGACCTTTGCGACGCCGACGCTATGCGTGCGTGACGCTGGTGCCGCCGAGGAGCGGCGCGTCAGATCAGACGCGGATCGGTTGATGGGGCCGAAGCTTTGTCTTCCGCAGTCACCGTGATCTTCTTGGGAAGGAGCCACCGCCTTGTATAGTCACCCGATTGACCCTATTCGGGGTACGTGGCGGAGGCCGATGAGGACCGACACGCCGCCCCTGGCCCGCCACCTTGGTTCGTTGAGTCGGAGATCCCGCCCGCCAAGAGGGTCGGAGCGCCGTCCGGCCGGAGTCGGAGATCCCGCCCCGCCAAGAGGGTCGGAGCGCTGTCCGGCCGAGTCGGAGATCCCGCCCCGCCAAGAGGGGTCGGAGCGCTGTCCGGCCGGATTCGCTCTCGGCCTGGCCGGGAGCGGATGTCTTGTGCGGTCTCGCAGCGATTCGGCCTGGGCGGCCGGGCGCGCTCGTTGGTCGAGATATGCTTGAGGCCGCCGCTCGCCGCCGGCCGTTGGGGTACCTCGTTATTAGTATTCGTTGCAGCCCCAACTCCCGAGCGATTTCTGAGATTCGGCTGGGGTTGAACTTGGACGAAGTGGTGGCCGGGCTCGGCCGGCCGGTCCGGCCGATCCGTTAAGCGATTTCGTCGCGTGCCTCGTTGATCCGACGGCGCCTCGAGTTTGGCCGGGCATTTGAACCGCCGGAGGCTTTTACTCGCCTCTGCGCATGCCGAGTATAGTTTGGCGCGCCTACCGCCGCCGCCTTCTTGATCGCCTGTTCGTGAAGGACGCTTGCTTTCCAAGACCCGCATTTACTCGAGACGCTTAGCCTCCTTCGTCCGTATATATGTGCGTCAGAGCTTGCTTGAAGGAGATGAGAGCTCTTTCTTCGTTTCTTTCGAATGGCTTCAGACACCCTCTAGTCTTTAGCTTCGCGATGACGCCGTGGAAGAAGAAGATCCTCCGCCGAAGCTTTGGCCGAGTTCGACCAGCGATGGCCGAGCTTAGGAGGAAGAAGCCGCAGCCGCGATGCCGCTTCGTTGACGCTGCTGCTCGAGGCCGCTCCGAGGCTCGAGGTGGTAAGGGGGCCTTCTCGAGGCGATGGCGCAAGGGCGCCGATCAGAGTTGGCGCGGCCGGCCGATGTCGCCGAACGGCAATGGAGGCATCGGCAGTTACTCGCTGTCACGGCGGCCGTCCCGCCGACCGTGCAAGGGCCTACCAAAGATGCCGCTTGTGCCACCGATGCCGCACGGATGTTTGATAGGTTCTAGGCGTGGTAGAGTCCTCGCCAGGTGCAGCGTGGCCACTCTTGTATCCGCTCTGCATCGTGTGTAAAGTCGTAAAGTCCGAACTCGCTGGCCTATAATGAAATTTTCTTTTCTTTATGAAAATGTCTTCGCGATGAGTTTGCTTTAATTTTAATCGCTGTGGACGGCGCTTGGTCTGGTAGCAGGCGACCGGATGTCTCGTGAGGTTCGTGTCCGAGTGCTCGCTTAACGTCGTAGCTAGACAAAGGCCTTGGCTCGGCAGGGACGACCGGATGCCTTTGTGAGGTTCGGTGTCCGAGTGCTCGCTTAACGTCAGAGCTAGACAAAGGCCTTGGCTCGGCAGGACGACCGATGCCTCTGCGAGGTTCGGGTGTCCGAGTGCCTTGGTCGGCAGGACGACCGATGCCTCTCGTGAGGTTCGTGTCCGAGTGCCTTGGTCGGCAGACGACCGGATGCCTCGAGAGGTTCGGTGCCCGATCGCCTCTTGGCCGGCAGGACGATCCGATGCCTCTCGTGAGGTTCGGGTGTCCGAGTGCCTTGGCCTGGCAGGACGACCGGATGCCTCGAGAGGTTCGGTGTCCGAGTGCCTTGGCCTGGCAGGACGACCGATGCCTCGAGAGGTTCGGTGTCCGAAAGTGCCTTGGCCTGCAGACGACCGATGCCTCGCGGAGGTTCTCGTCTCCGATCGCCTTGGTCGCAGACGACCGATGCCTCTCGTGAGGTTCGGTGTCCGATCGCCTTGGCCTGGGCAGGACGACCGGATGCCTCGCGAAGTTCTCGTGTCCGAGTGCTCGCTTAACGCCGAGCTAGACGGAGTGCTCGCTTATCGTCAGAGCCGACGGTGCCTTGGCCTGCAGGACGACCGGATGCCTCCGAGAGGTTCGGTGCCCGACGCTCTGGCCGGCACAGGACGACCGTGATGCCTCGCGAGGTTTGGATGTCCGAGTGCCTTGGCTCGGCAGGACGACCGATGCCTCGTGAGGTTCGGGTGTCCGAGTGCCTTGGCTCAGACGACCGGATGCCTCGAGAGGTTCGGTCCCGACGCCTCGCCCGGCAGTGGACGCACCGATGCCTCTCGGAGGTTCGGTGTCCGAAAGTGCCTTGGCCGGGCAGGACGACCGGATGCCTCGAGAGGTTCGGTGCTCGATCGCTTCTGGCGGCAGTGGACGACCGTATGCCTCGTGGAGGTTCGGTGTCCGAGTGCCTTGGCCTGCAGGACGACCGGATGCCTCTCGAGAGGTTCGTGTCCGAGTGCCTTGGCCTACAGGACGACCGGATGCCTCTCGCGGAGGTTCGTGTCCGAACGCTTTGGCTGGCGTGACGACCGGATGCCTCTCGTGAGGTTCTCGTGTCCGAGTGCTCGCTTAACGCCGAGCTAGACGCGGAGTGCTCGCTACCGCCGTAGCCGGACGGGAGTGCTCGCTTACCGCCGTAGCCGGACGCGGAGTGCTCGCTACCGTCCGAGCCGGACGTGAGTGCTCGCCATCGTCAGAGCCGACGGGGCATCCTTCTCGAGTCCTCGCCGCGCAGGGTAGCCGCAGAGGAATGGCCACCGCCTATCCCACATGTATACCCCATCCGCAGTGTGGGACCGAGGGGATGAGCGACGCGCGCACTGCGCTGGTTTGAACGCCGTGCTCGTGGAGCCTAATAGCGTAGTCCGAGTGGGTCCCGGGAGGTCCCGCCAAGGGGGACCTTCCGAGCGGACGGTCCTGCAGTAGGGTGTCCCGCCCCGCCAGGCGACCCATAAAAACCTTTCTACTCAATCCCAGATGGACTCGGGTCGTCCCCACCCAGAGCACACCTGGCCGCCGCCATTGATGAGCTCCCGAGAGTGTGAAGTATGGTCTCTGACGCGAGTAGAGGTGATTAGGCCGCCAACCGACCTAACCGAGGGCCCACCGTGGGCTCACCTCATACCGCCCCTTGCCTGTTTTGCTTGGCGCCTTATACCCATCTAGCGGGTAGGCCTTTTGAACCCACTGCTCTCACGGGCCCCGCGCAAGCCACAAAGCTTTGCCGCCTTGGGCCGCAGCCGCCTGAGCTTCTCGCGCGCCGAGCAACTGCTCCGCCTAAAGGCGGAGACCAAGAGGTTACGGACACGCTGTTCGGGCGGCGCCTTTATGGCCCTTGTCACCGACATGACAGGATTAAAAGCGGAGTGGTATTGGAACCTGAGTTACAGCCGGCGCAATAGGCGAGGGTGGACGCGACGCTCATTGACGGTGCTCGCTGGCTCGGCGCTCGCTCGCCCTCTATAAATACGCCTGCTGGGTGCTTTCGTGGTCACGCTTTCTGCCTTCTCTCGCTCTCGCCTCAAACAAGAAAAGCACCAGAGAGCTAAGGAAAGAAAACCTCACCTTTCTTCTCACCTTCCGCCGCTCCCCGTGAAGATGTCGTACGAGTGTTCCGCGCAAGACACGCAGGCGCTTGGCTTGGCGAAGAAGGGCTTCATGCCGCAGACCTTTCGCCGGAGGGTGCCGACCGGGTCGCGCACCCGCCGCTGGGCGACGAGATCGTGGTGCCCGCTCGTTCTTCGAGCGCGCTTTGCCTCGCCGCACTCCGCTCGTCCGGCCGCTGCCGCCTCACTACAAGGTGGAGGTGCACCATCTCATCCCCAATGGGGTCCTCCACATCGCCATCTTCATCACGCCAGGCGAGGCCTTCTCGGGATCGAGCCAGACCGGGCATTGTGGAGGCACTTCTTCCGTGCAAGGCTCGAAAGACAGCCGCCGACGCCGAGCGCCTCTTTGCGGCTCGCCTCCGCCTTCGCCTGGCCGAGCACGGAGTACATGGAGGTAAACCGCCTCGCCCAACAAGGGTCGGGCGCTCAATGGCTCTACGCTCAAAACGTCGGCGACACGCTTCGCTTCACCGGGCGAAGCTTCCTATGGTGGAGGAGCGTGGAACCGGGCGCCGAAGAGGGAGAAGAATCAAGCCGCCCCGATCGTGGAGCGCATCAGGCTCAAAGGAGGCGGGGCTCACCGGACGGGTTGTGCGCGCTTTATGGGGATGCTGCAACCCTTGTGCATGTGCCGCACTCGCTCCGGCACGCTGGCCGTCCGACCGGGCGAGGATGGCGTAACCCGAGCTGGCCGCTGGCTCGAGGTGGAGGCCCGTATGGCCGCTACGGGCGGAAGCGCCATCGCGGCCACGGATGGCCACCCGAGCTATTCTCTGGCGCTTTCCCGCCAACCGTAAGTCGTGAAATTCTTTCTCGCTTTCTTTCTTTGTCCTTAGCACTTGGTCCGACCAGATTCCCGATCCTCTTAGGGCCTCATGGGGATGTCTTCCCGCGCCCCTCCCGGGATAAGGAAGCGAAGGGCCGCCCCGCGAAGACTGCAGAGGGTCGACTCTCCGCAAGAAGCGGAAGGAGGAAAGGAGGAGGAAGAAGCATAAGGAACGTGGCGGGCGGAGGCGCTGGGCGAGGATGTGCCTGAGACCACCGCGTGGGGACAACCTCCATCGACAACAAGGGAGCGCCCGCCACCCCTATGGTGGGTTTTTCCGTGACTGCCGCCGATCGGGCGGCGCTCGAAGGTGGACTCCGCCGAGGGTGATCACGGCCCCGTGGCCACGGATCCTGTGCGAGGGGTGATCTTGCGCCGCGGCCGTCGCAACGCCTCTACCGGAGGTGGCTTCGGAAGCGACCACCGACTTGATCTTTGGCGGGGCCGCAAAGAGGGCGCGTACACGCACCCGCCGGCCTTGTAAGTGTTTCTTTTATTCGAGCATTTTTCTTGGCAAAGCCGCCGAGCGACTCTTGAATCTTTGCAACGCAAACACTTATACTGGGTGACTGTGGGCGTATGACGGCTTCGCAAGTAACGGCGCGGTGATTTCTGTGACTCGATCGGGTCGTGGAGGTCGCGGCAGAGGGCGCCCGAGGGCGCTGTCGCTTTCGAGGACGGGCTCACCCGAGGTCGGGCCGAAGAAGAATCTTCCGCGGCCCGGCGGGACCCACCGGACGACGGATCGCCGCTTCGAGGATGAGACGATGGAGCCGCGGTGATCGCGCTGGCCGTGGCGAGCGGCGACGGAGGAGCTCGACTCGTCCCAGGGAGGTGCCGACCGATGCTCGTGCAGTCGCCGAGGGGCTTCGGAGGTTGACTCGCCACCCTTGCCCATGGTGCTTTGGACGGCGACGCCCCGCCCGAATCCGGCGAGCGAGGCGCCGCCGGTGTAATCCCTGCCCGGGCGCCATGGGTCAGCGAGGAGAGCGAGGGCCGCCTTCGCAAGAAGGCGCGCTACCGACGCCGGCCGAGATAGGCGCGATCCGCGAAGGTCCGCTCTTGCTCAAGTCTTCCACCAGCATACCGATACGATGGTTGGGGAGTCCACCACGCCTGCAGGTCACCGGTGTCTCGACTGCACATTTTTGATAGTTCTTCCGCGCGACTAACGGAGTGTCCACGCTTTGCAAGACTTCTGCGCTCGCCGCGGCGCCAGTGTGAGCCTCGCAGCCCTTCCGAGGCCACGGGCAACAGAAGGAGGAGGCAGCGGCCGCGCTTGAGTCGCGCCTTAGCCTCAGAGGCCCCGGACATTAGGCGCTGGAGGCGTGGAGATCCGCCAGGATTTGAAGAGGCCAAAGCGTCTTTATGATGAGCGCCAGGAGCCAAGGCCTTGAGGGCGAAGTGGCGAATCGAGTCCTCTCGACGAGGTCACCGAGGCCAAGGATGCCGCCGCTGCCGGGAGGGGACCGCAGACGCAGCAACACGCCGTGACCGAGCGAACAAGGCTCGTGGGGACGCCGCCTGAAGTTCGCTCCGAGCGGGCGATCGCCGTAGGAATCGCCGAGCCAAGACTTCATACGAGGCGCCAAGTCGAAGCCGCAATCCACCAACTCGCGCCTAAGTGTCTCACCTTCAATTAAGTCGGGGGTGCACCACAGGCGAACTTATCCAAAATCTCCGCACCGCAGAGGCGCAGAAGAATCGAAGGCCGCGGAGGCGCAGAGAACGGCTTCGATGCTCGCGACGCGGTGATCGCGGGCCCGGACGCAGGCCCGGCGGCGCTGAAGGTTGCGAGGACGGCCGGGCCGAGATGAGCGCCGAATCGAGGCTCCTCCGCAAGGTCGGCCGGAAGTTCGCGATCGCATCCTCTGGAGCCGGGCAGCCCGAGTGCCCTTGTTCCCGCGGCCGCCCGAAAGCCGATTCAGAGAAGAGGCGGTGGTCACCGGCCACGCGCTTTGGAGCTTCGCTGGCTACCGGTCAACACTATCTCGCACTACGACGCAGATCGACCGCGTGGTGGTGGGCCGGCGAGCCGGGAACCGACCGACGAGATCGACCGGCTCGAGCTCCCGGTCGAGCCAAGACGCCCGAGATCGCCAACAGATCCCGGCCAAGCAGGCCGCCTCCAGAAGCCAGAGGCACGCCAACTCTCCCGCCTCGCCACCGGCCGCCTCGCCAAGAAGAATAAAATATAGTTAGCTTTATCCTTTTAGATTGTAAAGACCGCTACTTAAACAATCTTGAATTTATCAAGTTCCGTAATCGCCCCTCGCCCTTTTCGTATTTAGATGAGCGCTTGACCGACCATAGCCTTAAGGGCCACAGGGTCACTTATGCGAGGTCGGGTCGCGCTTTGGGAGGAGCGAGGTGGATTGAGACTTGGCTATGCAATGCTAGGCGACTTGTGAGGGATAGAGTGTTCTAGATCGCTAGGATCTTTCCACTGGCACTTCTTCCGCTGGTGCTACTTAGCAACCATAGTCGGGCGAGGTCGAACACTTGGGTTGAGAGGGTTACCGCCGATAGACATCATGACTAGCCGGGCCACGCACTTCATAAGCGCCGTGGGACACCGAAGTTCGTATGGGAGGAGTGTTCCCCGCCGACCTAAAGGTTACTCCACTCGGTACTTCCTTCTTCCGCAAAGTGTTAGCAACCATAGCCGCCGGGCGAAGTCAGAGCACTTGGGTCAAAGGGGTTACCGTCGAAGGACCTTGTGGTCGGGTTAATCATCAACTCGCCGCAGCGCCGATCGAGTGGCTTGAACGGGCGCTGAAGGGCAGTTCTGAGTCGCAGCATGGCGACCGTGTGCTCAAGGAAGAAAGTAAAGAGCATGCTAGAAGAGGAAAAGAGTTAGGATAGAATCGCCTTTAACTTTTCTATATTCCATGCATTTGGAAGGATGCGCCGTCGGGGCCCTTGAGCCGAAAGGTGCCAGTCCGAGGATTTGCACAATCGGAAGGCTTTCCTGTAAGGGGCATACCAGCTTATCCTTGCCGGTTCGACCCGACGCAGACCGTGTCGCCAAAGATCAAAGATCGCTCGAACTCGGGCGGCCGTGATAATGTCGCAGCTTGTTGATACCGCCGATCGAGGACTGCCACGCCATGCGCGCTCGCCGATCCGTCGACGGAGTCTTGTTGCGCAGTGAGCCCCGAAGCCTCCTCGAAGGCTTGCAGCCTTGGGGCGCCATACCTGTGTTCGTCTAAGAAGACGGCTTCAAAGACCGTATACCATGAAGAATCCAGTGAACCCGGTCGCCCGGTCGGGCGTGGTCCGTGAGACTCCAGAGGACTGAGGGTAGCTCGGCCACCCGCCCGCCGGCGCTTGAGCCGATCAAGATCCGGGCGCTTGAGCCCCTGAAGGATCATGCCGCTTGCGCGCCGACCAGCCGTTGGTCCGCGGATGGGCCACGGCCGCCCAATCGACGCGGATGTTGAAGTTATCGCAGAATCAAGAATTCCTTCCCGTGAACTCGCCCGCTGCTTCGGGTGATGATGGAGTTTGGGACTCAATCGAAAGACTATGTCGCGGAAGAAGATGGGCCCTTGTGCCGACGTGACGCCACGACCGCTTGGCTCTATCCACTTGGTGAACTTGTCCACCGCGACGAGCAAATGGGTAAAGCCCCGGGCGCTTTCTTGAAAGGCCCGATCAGACGAGCCCCAAACCGCAAAAAGGCCACGCGGATGGGGA
>JAYEVK010000136.1:0-139096 GCA_036346275.1 Otatea glauca
TTAGTTTGTGTAATACATCAACTACGTTAATATGCAATTCTTGAGTATTTTCCGGAGTACAATGTGTTACCTGTTGTTTTATGCATCTCTAGTCTTGTGTTACTTTTGGCTCAAAATAAAATCGAATAAAACATTGCACCAATTTCCAACATCGGTGACTTGGTTCATCGAAACAATCTAGGGTTAGGGTTTGTACAGGCGCTGGGGGTGGTGGCCGATTTAGCGTTGAGGTAATGAGGTGGCAATCACGAGGCCTCAGAATGGTAGCGCACACGTGAGCTAATAGAGACAACAAGCAAATACACACTGACGAAAGCAGCGTGATGGTAGACAACTACATCTCTAGGGGCTTGGCTTATAGCAAAAGAGAGAGGAGATGACGATGAACTTGATATGACGTAAAGACCAAGGGCCATCTGAGACGACCACCACGAGTGAAGCAACAACGGCGCTAGGGATTTGGTGAAATCTTAGATCCATTAACGGAGGAAGGTTATCGAGGCAGGTAGCTCTCAATGACGCAATCCCGATGGTGAAGACGGTGGAGGTGAAAATCCTCAACGAAGATGGTGGCGACTTTGGCTTTATTCATTGACACTTCGACTCCTCCCGGCGTGGCAACTTAGGTTTTGAATCGCTGCATCTTGGGGTGGTTCTGAGGCTCGTGTTTGGCTTTTATGATGGGTGAAGGCAGCAGCGAGGACCACCATGGCGAAGACAAGATGCGACAATGAGAGGAGCTAAACTCCTAGAGAAGATGCACAACACCGATGATAGTTGGCCCACCGGGTTAGTGGAATAACAAGCAGAATGGACGTTGCAGCACACGCATGTGCGATACGGAGGGAGGTGTGGCCGAGCAGCATGAAGCAGAAGCGAGGGGGCCGGGGAAAGAAAAGGGAGGCAATGAATGTTCGATCAACATCTGCTTGTCCAACACGATCCCCGCACTGCTTGAAAAATCGATTGAGTTTCTGATGCTGGTCTTCCATATTTTTCAAACGAAAAGATAATGGCGTCCAAGTTCAGTTGTTCCTTTTCCTTCAAAAAGTTCAGATCTTTCTGTATATAGAACATGTTATTAATGAGATAATATGTTAAGTTACAAGTAATGCTATTTTCTATATGTTAAGAGAATTATCTTATGCTGGAAAGTCAGAGCAACGCCCACCACCTAAGGTGACCAGAACGCCACTAGTACTCCGCACAATTCCAACACCTACAATTTGATACCAAATTCCAGCAGGGGTTTTATCATACAAAAACTGAATTAAATATTTCAAAAGGCTTTAAATCATCCAACTGCTGAACGGCAAAATGAAAGGAATTGATAAAGCAATAAAGCTTCATAGAACGGAAAATTAAGACGTGTCCAATACAATTTGAGCACCACTTTTTCAAGGTACTACCACAACTCTGTAAATCAAGCAACCGACATATTAAAGTACCAACTTAGAGATAACAAATGCAAGCATAATCGCATAATAATCTAGTTCGATGAAAGTTCGTACTCTTATTTAAATTAGAATAAACTGAAATAACTAATTAAATCAAAGGTAAAATTGCTACCGTTTCTATCATTAGTGCACTTTGATAAAATGCCACCTTAAGGTGTAGAATTGAACATATATACGACTAGATTAATTCAAAACCTTGCCATAATAACACTTTTGACAATTTTACCCCTCTCCTCATCGTCGCTACTACCGGCCACTCCTCCAGTCCTCTTCCTCATCATCTTCTTCTTCCTACCGCCATTCACATCATCGACCATCGAAACAAGATCCTACCTTCACTACTGTTTTGTTGTGGGTCGTGGATGTCTACCATCATGGTGGTATCAAGCTGCCAATTAATAGAGCAGAGCCAAGATCACAGATCCTAGACAAGCCACCACCGACAGCCCACGAGACCTGCCGTGTTGCTTGCAACACCAGGTTGGATTGTGTTTTCAAGACTCACCGATGGGGCACCCAGCATGCCACGCAAGCGCAGATTTGACTTGCTTAGTGAGTGGTGGAGGCTCATAGAAATTGGAGGTCCATTGCCTTTAAAATTCTAATAGGTGAATTGTTTAGTATTATATTGTCTAGTTAAATGGAAGAACGACAATTTATAAGGTGGAGTCCTTGCTACTCCTTGAATAATGTGATACATGGTATAGGGATGGTATGAGGTGAACTTTGGCTAAAACACAAACACGCACGTGTATTTTTGCTTGAAAATTCGTGTGACTTGTGACTTGATACTCTCTTGAATTATACAATTATCTCTTTTCAATCTATTTAATTGTGATCTAAATGTCTTTTAATTCGGTTTAATTGACATAATGCCATCCGTTATTAGCGAGTAAATGCTACATTTAATTGATATAATATCGTTAGTTACTAGTGAGTAATTGTTGCATTTAATTGACATAATATCATCGTTATTAGTGAGTAATCATTGCACATCTATATAAGGACCTAGAGTGTCCGGGACAAAGGTGACATCGAATTCATGCTCCTTTCTTCTTACTCCTCTCTAGATTGCTATACTGTTGTGTTGAGCAGCTAAACCCCGTCGGCCTTTCTCCTCGATGTGCACCAAGAAGAAGGGTGAGCAAGATCTTCGAGCCGCTGTCGCAGAGATCACCGCAGGGGCAACAATAAGGTTTTCGGTAGCGATCGGTGTGATCGCTTCGCTTCTTCCTCAACATCCACTACTTCCACGCATTGCGTCTGTGTTGCTTCTTATTCTTCATCATGCCCAATTGTAAATCGCTCGTGTGATCGATCGACTATTAATTTTCAATTCTTGAGTATATTCCAAAGTACAATGTGTTGCCTCGCTAATTTATGCATCTCTAGTCTTTTGTTATATTTGCCTCAAATAAAACTGGAATACAATTTAGAAACCTTATTGTGAATATTTTTGTGATTTAGCAATGGCTGGTATTTATGATGCTATGAAACCCGAGAGGTTTTCGATGAAAACTTTCGAGATGGCGCAGACAAGGCCAAGTTTTGGCTCATGTCGTTGGGGTTGTCGTGATCCACCTACAATATCCATTTATGGTTGACAAGACATACGTTCGATAATGCGAACAACATCGCACTAGGCTGCCTTCGACCATTTTGGCGCACCGGCTCTATCATGTGTATATGAGTTATATATCCGCTTACTTGAGTTGTGGGATACACTTGAACAAAAGTATGTAGAAAGCTAAAGTCTGGTCGTTGGTTGTATATGTGTGAGCAGTTTTTCGATTTTAGTATGGATAATGCTAAGTCGATTGTTACAAAAGCACATGACCTCCAGTTACTGGTTAGCAAGATTGCACACTTGGTTTTGCATTGCCTCCTAAGTTTGTGGTTGCGGACATTGTTGCTGAACTTCCTGCATCTTGACGGTATTTTGCCACTAGCTTAAAGCATAAGAGGGAAGAGATTTGCTGAGTATCTCATTCAGCCCTTGATGTGAAAGAAAAGTCAAGAGCAAAAGGTGCAAAAGCCAATGTTGTCGAGAAGAAGTCATATGGCAAAAAATTCAAAGGCTACAAGAAAAATACCAACTTGACTATAGGCAAGGCCTTAACTTTAGGAGGGTATGGTAATTATCCTACTGTTTTTCAACATGTCAATCCACTGATTGGTGGGTTGAGATTGGTGCTAATGTTCACGCGTGTTTTGATGTTTCTTTGTTTTCTTTTTACATAGTTGGGGCTTTTCCTTCCTAATGGGGAATGAGTTATATGCTTCTATTTTTAGTGTTGGCACGATGGATCTATGGCTTACTTCAGGGAAGATTGTTCACTTGAAGAATGTGCAACATGTGCCAACAATAAATAAGAACCTCGTTAGTGGTTCTCTCCTATGCAGGGATGGTTATAAGTTAGTATTTGGGTCAAATAAAGTTGTAATGTCTAAGTTTGGGAACTTTGTTGGCAAAGACTATGAGAAAGAAGGCTTGTTCCTCGTAAGTACTCTAGAGTCTCGTTATAATTTGAATATTGCAACTTGTTTGAATAAATGTGAGGCCAATGTTTGACACTCACTTCTGTCATATTAGTTTTGGTAGCATTGCTCGAATATCTAGATTAGAATTAATTCTAAAATGTGATATTATTAAAGGATCAAAGTGTCAATCTTATGTGCAATCAATGCAGCCTTGAAAACCCTTTAAGGGATTAGAGGAAGAAAAAAACTTAGCACCATTCGATCTTGTCCATTTTGACCATTTCGGACAAACACTGTCGTAATTGACGAGTTTAAAACTTTCTTATCTCGTTGCTTTGATATGAGAGACTTAGGAGAGTCAGATGTTATTCTAAATATTAAATTGATCAAGAATGAGGATGTGATCGTTTTGACCCAATCATATTATGCTGAGAAAATATTGAGCTGGTTCGGCTTTGAGAATTACAAAATTTCCCCAACACCGTATGATGCGAGTGTTAAGCTTTGAAAGAATCAAGGGTTAGGGAAAGATCAATTGAGGTATTCACAAATTATTGGGTCCCTTATGTATCTAACTTATGCCATAAGACCTGGCATCTCATTTGCTGTGAACAAATTAAGCCAGTTACATTTAACCCAGGAGATGATAACTGGGAAGCACTTGAGAGAGAATTGCGCTACTTGAGTGGCACAACCTCTTATGGGATTTACTATACTAGGTATCCATCTATATTAGAAGGATATAGTGATTCCAATTGGATCTCTGATGCGGAAGAGATCAAAGCTACAAGTGGTTATGTTTTTACCTTAGCTGGTACTACAATTTCATGAAAATCTCGCAAACAGACCATATTAATGAGGTCAACCATAGAAGCTGAACTTGTAGCACTAACACATTCACTGTTGAGGCTGAATGGCTTAGAGAGCTACTATTGGACTTGCCATTGGTTGAGAAACCAATACCGGCAATCCTAATGTACTGCGATAACAAAACATTGTTGACTAAGGTTATAAGTATTAAGAATAATATAAAGCCCTCCAGACATGTGAAGTATAGGCTTAAATCTATTAGAAAATTGAGAAACTCCAGAGTAATTTTGTGAATTATATTCGTGATCGAGAAAAATCTAGTAGATCCTTTTACAAAAAGACTTGCAAGAATAGCGATTTCTCGCTATGATATGGACAAGGGAAGATAAGGAGCATGACCACCATTTAGGCTGATCACTAAAAGTCGTGAATTCAAGGTGTAGTCCATTCATCAACTGTGAGAGGATAAATATTGGTAATCTAGGTGCAATTTCAATCCGTACAAGACTTACACCAAAAGACTAGTATAATAACTATACTTCAAAGATAGTGATCTTTGATATCTTTTTGCTATTTGCTTTGAAATTGGTAGGGATTGTTAGAAATTCGCCCATGGAGACCCATTTCCTTTAAAATTCCAAATCATATATGGTTTAGTACCATATTACCTAGCCAAGTAGCATGAAGACAATTTATAAGGTGTAGTTCTTGCTACTTCTTGAATAATGTGACATATAGCATGGAGATGGCATTGGGTGGACTTTGGCTAAAAATACACACGCGCACATGAAAGTTCAAGTTCCATTAGTTTGATTTTGGTGTTAATGGCAAATCTAATATTAAGACTAACTCTTTTGATAATCATAATATTGATTAATCTCAATTGTTAATTAATGAAAAATCTTTTTATGAGACTAACTCTTTTGTTCAGCTTAACTCTTATTAGTCTCTTTTGGATGAAAAAGATGGAAATATCAAAGGTATGCATTTGAGTTCATAGTATCATATCTTGTTGCATTCCTTGGATATAATATTCATGGTCATATTGAATATGAGACTAACTCTTTTATTGAGTATACTTTTGTTTAGTCTCATCTTATTGAAAAATGGAAATCCCAAAGGTATGCATCCAATACAACTCTATTATTTCTAGATGCATTACTTAGATTCAAGATAAAGGATGAACTTCAACGTAGTCTCAACCTCAAGATGTGCATTAATGTTTCATTTCTATATATACATGAATGCACACACTTAGGGGGAGTTCATACTTTACCTTGATGTTTCAATAATATTGATCTAATTCATCTTTCTATATTGAGGATCATTACTTTGAAACAATCCCTTAAGTATATTTAACTTGTGTAGTTGTACTATACTCATGGCAATATAGGATAAACTCCAAAGCAATCAAAAATTGATTATGTGCATATTGATTCCAAATTCAATTATTTATATGCACATATTTAATGGAGTCTATTCTATTGTTGATGGTATTAAGAGTATTGATCCCTTTCCACCACTCCAACATAATTTGGATCATTACTTAGTAACCATCAAAATGAGTATATGAAACTTGTGTGGTTAATATATACTCATGTCAATTTAAATAAAATTTAAATTGAGTTCGGTTGTCTTTCAATCAATCAAAGAACGCTTCATCATGTGTTGATGGTGTTTCTTCATTTGGTTAAGGACAAGCGGAAAGTTCTTGAGTATAATGAAGCATTAGTTGCATCAAAGTACTCAAGACATCTTTAAATCATTCAAATTGATTAGGGTAGTGATCAATCGATCGTGGGGGCATCCATTATATGTTGATGGAGTGCAAGTGGTGATTGAAACAACTGTATTTGTTGGACTAACAATCTTCCATGAGTTGTGAAGTAGGTTGAGTCTAAGAAAATGAAGAATCGGGAAGAAGAAGTCATCATGTGTTGATGAGCTTCAAGAGGTGATCCCGAAGTAAGAAAGAAGAGAGGAAGTTTATCAAGTGTTGATGAACAAGAAGAGAGGACCCGGCTTGCAGAGAAGATGATGGGAATCATAAAAGCTCCAAGTAGGATTGCTAGAGGCAAATGTATAACTAGTTAGGGCTAAGGATGTGTTCCTAGTCTTTTACCTGTCTCGGTGTTTGGATGTGAGACCGGCTTGCTAGTTAGGTATCGTACTATTAAGAGGGCTTGAGTCATTTAGCTTGAGCTTCATCATGTGTTGATGAACTCAATCCAGATTCACTCTAGCTCACTCTCTTAGTTGGTTTCGCATGAGCAAAGTATTTGTATATGTTGCAAATAAGGAGCTCATGTTTGATTTTTATTGAATTTTAATTGATTTGGATTTTGCATGGAGCTATGAATTTGCATGTGTTGCAAAGGAGATAGCTCATACAATTTGGTTTAAGTGGTTTTGCATGGAGCTAAGTTTTCATGTGTTGCAAAAAGAAGAGCTCATGCAACTTGATTTTGTTGGTTGTTGTTTGTATAGAGCTAGATATTTACATGTGTTGCAAATAGAGAGCTCATACATTGGAGTCTTAGCTTGTGACTTGGTCATGTATTGATCATCACAAGGCTAAGAAAAGATTATGCTTTGTGTTTGCAAAATGTGGTTTTATTGGTTCTTATCTTGGAGCATGAGATAAGCATTTGCAAATGTGTTTTGCAAAGTGTTGGGATCATGTGTTAATCATCTCATAGCTCAATATTTGACTTTAAATTGAATGGATTTGTTATTTGCAAATGTGTTTTGCAAATAAGCTGGAGGTTATGGGTTTCGATCTTAGAGTATGTGAATAGGGTTTTACAAATGTGTTTTGCCAATTGACTTGATCATGTGTTGATCATCACATGACTAGAGGATTGATCTCATAGGTTCTATGTTTATTTACAAATGTGTTTTGCAAATAAGTTGAGCTTTAATGTGATTCTTTGGAGAACATGAATAGGGTTTGCAAATGCGTTTTGCAAATTGCTTGATCATGTGTTGATCATCACATGGCTCAAAGAATCAATCATTATTGGTGTTTGATTCAGAAAGAAAAGATTTTTTGTGAAAAATCTATTTATGTTTTGGAAAGTCGGTCATATCGCCCTGAGGCCGGTAGCACCTAGGGTCCGGTGCTACCGCTCTCTGTTGGCCGTTAGTACCGGAGGTCCAGGTCTGACTTCTCCGGCTGCATGCGAAAAATCCAGAGAGGGGTGTTTTCTCGGTTTTGCTAGCCAGTGCTACCGGTTTTTCTACACAATGGCTAGTTTTCTAGTTGTTATTCGAAGCCGGTGCATCGGCCTGGCATTGTGGTAGCACGAGTTTCTTGATGTTTTGCCCAACTTGCCCCTCAACGGCTAGTTTTCCTTGGAGAGTCTATAAAAGGGTCTTGGGGGCTGGCATGTGGGCTTGCTGAGTTTTTGGGAGTTCTTTGGGGTGGAGTGCATGTGTTGCCTTCTCCATTTTATCTCTTGAGATAAGAGTGAACCCTAATTACATGTGTTGCAATTAAGAAGTGGATTGAGGGCCTCTTATGCATGTGTTGCACTTGAGGAGGATCCTAGTGCATGTGTTGCACTTAGGAGGTCACTGGAGTGCATGTGTTGCACTAGGTGAAGTTGAAGCGGAAGGTTTGACTTGTTAATCTTGTAGGTTGCTGCCTCCTAGATGGTGTAGAGTGTCATGCGCGGGAGCTCTCAACGGAGGTTGTGAGAAGCCCCGGCAAAAGTTTGTGAAGGTCGGTGCTCGCCTACCCGGAGGGGTAAAGAAGCAACCACTTGTGGATTCGATGTGGGTGCTCAATTCGTGGAGCTGGTCCAATGTGGTTGGGCTAACCTCAACGTGGATTAGGGAAGACCGGCAAGTCTTCGAATACCACGGTAAAAAATATCGATGTGTCTCTTGTGATTTGCATTCTATTCTTTATTTATACTTAAGCAATTTATATTCATAGAATTGATAGTTTGATTGCTTTTATTTAGGATTGCAAATTATTGTTAGAGACATAATTATCTAGTGTAGTCAGTGAGCCTAGTTAACTTAGGCTTTAATTGTCAAAACCTTAGTTTATCGCTTCCGTATTAATTTTTGTTTAGGTTTTGACATAGGGATCAATAGAGCATGTATTTAGTGAGAAGAATTTTTTAAAGCCGTCTATTCACCCCCTCTAGTCGACATCCTCGATCTTACAAGTGGTATCAAAGCTTGGTCTCTCATTTATTAGGCTTTACTGCCTAGAGAGTAAGGATGGCGACTAATGGTTTAGTGCATTACATCGATTCACATATTTTTGATGGCTCAAATTATGCTTTATGGACATTATTTATGATTTCTCATTTTAAATCTATGAGCCCCAAATATGGTGGATCAGATGTAGGCTTTTTCTCTGTTGTATGAATTTGCTCCGACTAAAGGAGAAGAGAAATGCTTACATCTCGATGCTCAAGCCACTAACGCTTTATTTAGCGTTGTGGGCATAGATGTTTTCAATCTAATTTGCAATCTCAAGAATGCCCATGACATGTGGATCAAGCTTCAAGAATCATTTGAATCATCCACATGAACAAACAATGATTGCATTGAGGATTGGATATCGGTAGAAGAATTCTTCACTTCTACCTCAAGTGATAAAGAAACATCAACCTCCGCCTCGCGACAATAAGCATCAAATGCTATCTTCATGGTAATAGGTAAAATTGAGGTAAATGATGATAATGGTGATGAGCCCTCTTGTGATGAACTTATGGATATGTTAGAGGAGCTCAATAATTATCTTGGGAAGGAGAAAACTAAATATAAGATTTTGAAGCTTGAGCATGACTCACTTCAAAATGATTATAATGTGCTTAAAGAAAATCATGAATGCCTCCTCCTCAAGGGAATCATTGAGCCAAGAGTGGACATAGGAATTTCCTATGATATTCTAGATGATATGCCATGTTTAAATGTTAATTCTTGTATTTTATCTAAAGTCAATATGTCCACTTCTTGTGAGGATTTAATTGATATGCCTTGTTGCTCTAATGAAATTGCTTCAAGTTCCTCTATGTGTTTAGAGATTAATCTTGTAGAGGAGAATAAAGAGCTCAAGGAACAAAGGAATGCCACCCTCGACGACATTCTAAGCAAGCAACGGGTCTTACAAGACAAGAGAGGGATCAGCTACATCTCCAAGAAGGAGAATAGCAAGACAAAGCACAACGCAAGACACTCAAGACCATCATGTGCCTTGAATGCAACAAGAAGGGACACTCACTCTGGTGCCTTAACAAAGTGGAGAACAAGTCCACATCACAAGCATTGAGACAAACCGCAGGAGTAAGACAAGAGGACCTAATAGCGTCACTTGCTTCAATTGCGGAAAAGAGACATTTCGGTAAGGATTGTCCCAAAGGTAACACTTCTAAGCCCACTTGTAAATGATCATTATTTGCTTAGGAAAGATAAAAATAGCAATGTGTTTGCTAAGTTTGTCAAATCTCTTAAGTCTATGCAAAATAATGATATTCATTTGTTTAGGAGAAATAAATCTAGAAATGTGTTTCCTCAAAATAATAAGTTTTCTAAGACCATGAAAACCATGTTGATCATGTGCTTAGGAAAAATAACAATAGCAAAACATTTGCTAGTTGTACTAGATCCTCTAAGCTCATTTATTATAATGATCTTCATGTGCTTAGAAAGGATAAAACTAGTAATGGGTTTGCTAAAATTGCTAGGACTCATAAACTTTTTCAATTCAACGCTAATAATTCGCTTAGAAGGGGGTAACAATTGCAAACCTTCAATGCAAGCATCTTTTCTTAGAGGTGGTTACATTCTCCTACAAACTGACAAGCACCCATTAAACATCAATACTTAACTAAGTATCAATGTTTAAGTTTTGGCACATTATCTATCCGACGTGGTAAAAAACTGCTTCTGAGCACCTGTCAACTTAATGCATTAATTGGAGATGCCCATACATTACTGCTGTCCTTTGTGCTAGGTGATATGGAGATGCTTGCGTGGCCTTTTGATGTGTCACGACTCACGACTTGACTTACAAGAGCGCATGCATGTCCATTATTTGGAAATAAATCAAGTAGATGCACCATGTCTAGGATGAAATCCTGCTGTAATTTGTTAGAATCAGGTACAGTTATAATTGACAGTTTTATAAATATTCAAATTATGGACTTTGGAATAGTACTTTACATTTTTTTTTGCAGAAAATGCAAAACTATTTATATATGTAGGTGTACGTACTACCTTAGCCCTCCAAAGTGATCCGAAATTTGTGCAAGGAAATTGCAATGACGGGAGGTGGGTTGGTGGTTTGAATTTTAAAAGTTTATATCAATTATAGGGCATGTGATGACGTTGATATTATATGTACATATATAAACTAGTGGGAAAGCCATTATGTTTCTTTGCAGCAAAAATAAGTCCTCAAGTACAACAAAACATTTTTTATCTTTACCCATGTATTATATTATTAAGAAAGTTAAAAGAAGTTTCCACATACATTCGCCCTGAGTCTAGAAACTCCCACCTTAATAGAAAAATATTCACATCGCTTATTTTGATTAATTCAGATTATAATGACGTGGATTAATCAATGTATTTTAGAACTATTACAATCGTACAGGAATCGAATTATATTAAAATATCATAAGCCGTGGAGTCAACGATAAATGTATACAGTAGAATCCAACTGTAACAAAAACAACCATATACAAATATAAATGTACATAGTAGAATCTAACCGTGTAGTTGTGTTGACAATTCGATTAGTCTAGAATCTAGACAATCACATTAATTTGGTATTAGAGAAGTGTTTTTGTGTTTTCTTTTTTAAAAGTTGCATAAATATTAAAGAATGAATAAATGTTAGATAGTGATTACTTACTAATTCACTTATTTTAAAATTTGTACAACTTGTATTGTATTGTGAAGGAAACCGCAGAAGCATTGCTCTTGGTTGTTATTAGATTCAATATGGAGTGTACTTTTATAATATGTAATTTTTTCAAATTTGTAATCATGTGTTAAAGTTAAAATTAGAATTATATGTCAATATAATAGCATGGGGACTATCTTCTAAATGAAGGTACAATTATTCCCTTTTTAGAAAAAAAAAGGTTAAATTTTCATTTGGAATATGAGGGAAGCAGTGCCTTATCAACTTCCATGGCCGTACACCGTCGATAACCCAATCCAATCAGCAGCGCCATTGCTTTGCTCGACGCCAAACCAAACCTGTCCTACTGTGATTTTCGGAATCCGGCCACGAGCAAATGGTGTACGACGGCAGCCCCGGGGACGACGGCGCGGCGCGGTGGCGCTTCGCCCGGCCGTCCTCGGGCGCCCCTCTGGACGACGCCGGCACCAAGAGCATCCGCGCGGTGCTCGGCCGCGTCGTCTCCTCCGTGGACGCGTCCGGGCCCCGTCCAATCGTGCCGCTCGGCAACGGCGACCCCACCGCCTCCGCCTGCTTCCGGACCGCGCCCGCCGCCGAGGACGCCGTCGTGGACGCGCTCCGCTCCGGGGAGCACAACGGATACTCCCTCACGGTCGGCAACCTCCAGGCGCGCCGGTGAGCACCGCTCTGCCTGCCCTGCCTACCTCAGATGCTTGATGCTTTTAACTTTTAAGCTCCGATTTGTGCTAATTTTCTTAGCAAGTTCGTCCCATGTTACGAAATGACTGATGCGTACTAAACAACAGTTAGGGTTAGCACGCCAAAATATTGGAGATAAAGATTTAACGTGGAAAAACCCTTGGAAAAAAATCACGAGAAACAATATACTATAATGCTTCAAAGATTAAATACGAGGTTGGCTTATATAGCCAAAGAGTTCCAGTTGTTGAAGACTTAGACTAACAACCTATTTGGATAAAACCAAAAGATACTGTAAGTTGGGATATTTGAGTTATCTCTAACAAACCTCCCTTAACTTAAAATCTATAACGAAATTGTTTCAAAACCCCAAGGGTAAATAAAGCATCATGAATACAAGCGCTAAAAGTTCAAACAATGTCTTATCCAAACGCTTCTCATGAAACAAGATTGAGCAAACCATCGTGAGATCGAGAGAAAGACGGAATAGTCAATCCAAACACACAAACTATCAACAAACAGATAAAGAAACTGGTCTTCACAAATTCATAACCCTAGTAAAGTTTGAGTCTGTGCAACTGACATCCAGAAACAAAGCTCAATTATCAAATGGCATAAACCAAGACATCACCTGTGGTGCTGGGTAGATAGCGAAGAACACATAACATGGATTTTTGATATCCTCCACCTGGAACATAAAATTCAAACAACGCCATTGAAAGAGTAACTTGTACGTGTGTTTCATCGAAAATCTATGATATAGTTGAAATCGCCAAAAATGTCAATATGAAGAAAAAAATCTTGTGCTGCCAATGGAGTATAAATTGCAGTAGATAACTCATATCGAGTAAAGACAACAAAACAAAGTTTTAGTATCCACACAGAAACAAACTCCTTGCACTTCAAATCTTCATCTCAAATTGACATTGAGTAAAACCTTTACTAGAAAAACTTCAAAGAATATAATGCTACCATTAGGGTGTCAAATTCCAAATGAACGTTGCCAAAACCTCTATAATGGTCAACGATCCAAACGGTGAATAAAACACCAAAATAACGGTGATGAAATACCAATTCCAATTAATGGTGATGAAACACCAAATTCAGTTGTCTCCTCAACTGATATTATTTTTTTCTCCTCCAAAATAGATGATGAAACGTCGAAGAAAATCTCCAATGATAAATCGACGACGAAACGTCAAATAAATTGCCAATGATAAATTCCGCATGAATATAATATGCATAAACATCCGAATTATGATGAAATCCTCTAATAATATGAGCACAAAATAATAAGCATGAAAGTCTGAATTTGTACATGATATCCCACCAATAATAAGCACAAAATAATAGGTATAATTTTCTGAACTGTGCATGAATACTACCGCCAAATAATCAAAATTGCAATAAAATCCCACTTTTGTTGGCACCGGAACAATCACGGGGTAAAAGCATTTCTTTTCTCACGCCACATATTGAAGAACAGTCTCATCTCGATCGCCATATAGAGAAATTGATCTTGCCATCGAAATTCTAATGTCAAATTAGTAGATGTCATGATGGATAATAAAATTACAGATAAAAATGTAATGTGGTAGATTTGAAAACAGAAGCTAGAGCTGATCTGGAACTGGAGCCGAGTTGAAGCCAAAAGGCAAGTCGAGTTGAAAAGCCAGACATGAAGTCAGAGAAGCTGGAGCCAAAGAGCCAGAGCTGATAAAACTGGAGCTAAAAGATAAAACTGGAGCTAAAAGCCAGAAGTTGCTATGGAATTGGAGCCAAATTGGATTAAAACCGATTGAATGCATTTGAAGTCCAATTTGGACACGTAGTCCTCTCAGGCAAGAACGGCAAACATGGGAAGCTCTTGGGTGTTCAGAGGCGAGCGCGGAGATCGGTGTCGAGGCGAGTTTCTGCCGCCACCTACCGCAATGGAGAGCGATTAGGCGGCGCTGACGGAGGAAATGCAGAGGGTGGGCCGTGGGAGCCAATGTGGCGGCGACTTTATGGCGCATCGAGGTGGAGGATGCTGCGCCGGAGGTGGTCTGCGGGCCGATGGCACGCGAAGGACGCCGCGCGACGCAGAGAGGACGCCGAGGTCGGAGGCGGCGCCGAGCGCCGGAGCGGCCGACGCGGGAGCAGATGGCCACGGTCCCGACGCAGGCGAGCGCAAGTCGATGAAGGACGGCGGGCGCAGACAGCGCGTAGTGGTCGGCTGGAGGGTGCATGGCACTAAGGGCCGCCATGCGAAGCCGAAGCAAGGGAGGCAGCGGAAGACAACGGCGATGCGAAGGTTGCACCGCGGAGGGTGGAGCCCACCAAAGGCTAGGCGTCGCTAGGCGGCTGGCGATGGTGGCGGGTCACTGAGGCAGCACGATGGCTAGTGCGGATCCGATCGAGGAAGAGGCTTGCAAGGTCGCGACTGGCGCGGAGGCCGACGATGACGAATTGAGAGAACTCTAAGCACGCATGCAATGTTGTTGTCGGTGCCGCCGAGTTGCCTCCTCTCGAGGCAGCCGCTTAATCTTGAACCCTAGGCTCTGATACCACTTGTTAGGGATAGTGCTCTGATACCATTTGTTAGGGCTCTGATACCACTTATTAGGGTTAACACGGCAAAACATTAGAGACAAAGATTTAATGCGGAAGAACTCTTGCGGGAAAAAACCATGGGAAACAATTCACTATAATACTTCAAAGATTTCAAGTACAGAGGGTTGGCTTATATAGCCAAAGAGTCCGAGTTGTTGAAGACTTGGACTAATAACCTATTTGGATAAAACCAAAAGATATGGTAAGTTGAGATATTTGAGTTATCTCTAACAACATCTATGAAAACACTGTCATTTTCTTAGGACATGTTTAACTCTAAGATGCTGTTGATTTTGGTATAATACTGTAGAGACCTTTTCTTTTGTGGCATTTTTTTTCTTCTAAAATTAGGATATTTAAGATAAAAGAAATGCTAACTCATGGATATCTCGCACGGATTATCCCTGAGTGTTGCGTCCACTCTCTTTGTAGAGTTCACCGCTTTTCCAGCCATGTATGTGACTTTTCTTTACAAATTTTGTACACTTTGGTAGCGGCTTCCGCGGTAGGGGAGCATGAAAGGTATGTCACCTTCCGGTGCTTCCGTAGTCGGGAATGAGACTACTTTTGTAATTGCGATCAGAAGAGGCCAAATTTGCAAAAGATGTCACACACGGAGCTAAAAAAGTGACGACACTAAGCAAGATGTATGTGTTACCAATTTACAATTCATTACTCCGATAATCCGTACATTCCATCCGCATCATGGCATGTGTCAGGCTGGCCACACCGTCAAACACATATGGTGACGGAGAGAACTTTTATGGGTGGATCCTCACGTCGGGACTGTCCTCATCACCCTTCGATCATGCTTAGGATTTGTGAGATCATGATCATACGGTGACTAGGGCAGCCCTAATGTCGGCATCGATCCCTTGTACATAGTCAACCCTGAGGGTGATAAATGAGGCAATGACACAACTAACAAGCCTGAGATCGCGAGCTGAGAATCAGAACACTGTCATCTAAATTAGCAAAGTAAGAACTTAAGATCGGAGGCACGTGTTGAAGTCAAGTCATAGCAGGGGCCAATGGAGAGTGGGCATCCTATACATCCAAATTATATACACCAAGTCTCCGATTCTCCTCCGTGTGTCATCCTCCAAGCATGCATTGCCATAGCCCACAAGCCAAAGCAAAGGGACTGAGGGAGGCCAATGGAGAGTGCGCCGCCGCGGTGGCAATTTGCGCCGTTGCCCGGTATGCCTCCGGTCGCGGATGGAACAATGAGCATTTCGTGGCACGCTCGCAAAGGTCATTTCTTCTGTCCAACAAGGCAGTGGCTGGTCCACCGTGCGGCTTGGCAGCGGTGACCCTTCTGCCATCGACTGCTTCCGCACCACACCGGTGGCTGAGGAAGCCATTGTTGATGCTGTCCGCTCTTCCAAGTACAACTGCCACTCTTCCGGCAGGGGCATCCTCCCTGCTCGCTGGTGAGGCTCGGAGATTGTGAGTTCTGTGTCATCCTGTCGACACATGGATCGTTCTTGATTTTTTCAGTGTCATGCAATCCAACTATGCACTAGCTTAAATCACCTTAGGTTATGTTTTTGAAGCGAGTACGTGTAAATTAATGAGTCTTTGATTCATCACCCATTCTCCACTTAAAATGCCTATGCACAATTACCCATTCACAAATGCAGGTCCCTGCAAATTCTCTTCTAAAATGTGCATTTTGATGTGTTTCCATTAATCCATTTGTACCCGTTGTTCCTGTATGTTCTATATAAGGCCAACTTCTGGACTATTCCATAGCTGATACTAGTCCCACTTTTGGTTGACTCCGAAAGTCTGTTTCTTTTTCAATTGACGTGTGAAAATCAGGAAACTAGTTTTTCCCTGTTTAACTAGTAATCTGTTGTTTTCAACCACCAAACCATGCAAATGTGCTATTTCTCTATTTGGGTTGCATGTGCAACAATTTTTTGTTTTAATCCTGTCTGCAAAATTAAGCCTAAAATAGTCAGGGCCTCTTGATCTTTCAGATTTCAGCGTTGAAAAAGAAAATTTACTAGCAGATCTCTATGTACGGAACAAGATTCCTGTATGATGATTTTTAACATCTTACAGGGTTTCGAATTAATGATTTTCAGAAGTTCAAATTTACTAATATAAGAGGAGTTTTGCATGCAACCAAATTTAATCCAATGCCTCATGCATAAAAACAGACACTTCGCACTGTATAAAAGAAAAGAAAATAAAAAAAACTTTTGTGTGTTGGGATGGAAAAAAATGTTTGGTGTTCATCCATATTATGTAATTTTCTACTTCAAGAGCATATATGACATATCTGTATATTGTTCGTCCATGTTAGACAAATTACCTTGTAAGCATATAGTAGTAACTTTGAGCTTTTCTGATTGTACCTTCTGAAATTATGTTGCATGATGCTGTCTCTAGTCTCTACCGTTAAAGAATTAGTATGAACATCTCTGATATGTTTGTTGAAACTGTAGTGCTATTGCAGACTATCTATCTCGAGATCTCCCTTACGAGCTTTCACCAGATGATATTTACCTCACCGCCGGATGTGTTCAAGCAATTGAGGTCATGATCTCTGTTCTTGCCCGGCCTGGCTCCAACATCTTACTTCCAAGACCCGGATTTCCACTGTACGAGTCGCGGACTACCTTCAGCAACCTAGAGGTCAGACATTTTGACCTTATTCCTGAGAGAGGTTGGGAGGCTGACCTTGAGTCTGTGGAAGCTCTTGCTGATGAGAATACAGTCGCAATTGTCATCATCAATCCCAGTAATCCTTGTGGGAGTGTGTACTCATATGACCATTTGGCCAAAGTGAGTGTATGTTCTATGAGAAGTACATCTAATGCATGTTTCTTATTCTTCTTCATTTTTGTGAGATGCCTATCAATATATTTGAAATGAACAGATTGCAGAAACTGCAAGGAAACATGGCATATTAATCATGGCTGATGAGGTATATGACCATTTGGCATTTGGGAATAAGCCTTTATACCGATGGGTGTTTTTGGGGAGACTGTTCCTGTGATCACCTTGGGATCTATATCAAAAAGATGGATTGTGCCTGGTTGGCGACTCGGTTGGATAGCAACATGCGACCCGAATGGCATCTTGCAGGAAGCAAAGGTGGATTATCGATCTTTCTTCTGAATTCTGATACATTTATGTTTTTGGTGGTTGCACGTCTAAGTGAGCATTTCAATTAGTTGTAATGCAAATCTTTGTTTGCCTGGTCATTTTGTGCATTTTGGCTAGGCGTGAATGGTAGATCCTTCCTCATGTTTAAATCATTCTACTAATAAGCAAAAGTGGATTCTTTTTGTACCCTTTATGACTTCATAATTTTACTGAGAAATACATGATTATTTACTGTTCTTTCCGGTTTTCTTGTGAAGGTTGACTTGCTGACAGGAGTGAACAAAAGCAAGGAACACTATTATGACTTGACTGGAATTTGTTAAATTAATGCATTTCTGCTATTCATGCCCCTTTCGATCCAGAAACATTAAAAAAAAGACATGGGTAGAATATCCACTCGTAGGTGTGTTGCGTCTATGGATGTAAATGCATGAGGCTGCAATAGTAGTATTTTTTCCTTTTTGGTTAACTTGGAGCTGTCAAATAGGATAAAAGCAAAGTGAATATTGTAGTGCTAGTTTTTTTTATCAATTCTTATAAGTGGATAAAAGAAAAGTGAATGTTGTGACTTCAATTGTTTGTAAACCATACACTTTACAACGTACCACATCGTGACGATGAAAGGCATCCACAAATTACAACACTTGAATAAGGTAGATTGCCAGACTGGAAAAAATTATTCTTCTTGCTGGACACTGTGGGCTTTTCTTCGTGTCATCTTTCTAAAGCATCATATATGGTGCCAAAATAAATAAAAAAGATTACACTTACATATTAGATTGATGTAGAAAAACTGCTAATTTGAACATCATGTTCTCTTGGTCTAAAAATTTATGATATATTATTCTCCACAGGATCATGTCAGCAATCCGAACTCCGAAGACGAACCATATACTGTTTACGTTCATGTCTCACCATCTAGAACTCTGTATAAATGCACCAAATGATTCCTTTTTCCTTATGTCATTAAAATTTATTTTAGGAAACTCATTCCTTTAGTGTTTTGACTTTTGAAGGCAAGGAATTGCAAAAGATGAATTATGTTTAGCAGTTCACTGAATTAATTAGCAAATGACAGAATATGCTTCAGCAGTCTGGAGCGTATTTGAAACTGGAGATGACATTTCATTTATGGGTCACTTTCTAGTATTTTTGTAGGTAACTATATATGTTGGGTATGATTGCTGGAAGTTTTCTACCCGGATTTTTTCTTTCTTTTTAGATTTCTAATGTGTTTCAAATCATATCAAAGGACATTTGTCAGGCTAATAATTTTCTTGGACTGCTTCTCTGACAGATTAACCAATCAATTGCCAACTATATCAATATATCAACTGATCCTGCAACATTTATTCAGGTATATATATGTCTCCTTATTTGCACATCTATCATTAAAGAAGATATAATTTATTTCCAAAATCAGTGTTCAATAAGAAACAATTTGGGGCAGTAAGAAATTTGGCAGAGCTGCATTTGCATTATACAAGGTGTTTGTGGGAGCTCCTTGTTTATAGGCTGGACAGGGTGGCTGTAGGAGTGCTCGAGATATAGACTTTTGGGCGTTGCAGTGACATTTCAGGATCACTTATTTTTTTCTACTATAGGATATACCAGTTAGTTGTAAGCATTCTTTTTTGAGTCATGGCAGCAAAATCTTATTGATATTCGTAAATTTTCTCATAACTATATTCCGCAGCGCAGTGGAGCACACAGCACCACGACTGCAAACTGGCCCATAGGCATTTTGACCAAACTTTCTATCACAGGGCGCAATCCCTCAAATTATAGCCAACACAAAGGATGATTTCTTCAACAAAATTCTTGATCTATTAAGGAGCTTAGCAGAGTTTTGTTATGGTAAAATAAAGGAGATCAGGGGTATTACATGCCCTCACAAGCCAGAGGGATCAATGTTTGTGATGGTAAGGAAATATCTAATTAATATAGATCAATTGGCTCAGTTGTATACTACGTCCAATCAGTATCTAATTTCGGCATCATGTTTGTTCTGCAGGTAAAGTTAGATTTCTCTTGCTTTGATGGCATCTGTGACGATTTGGACTTCTGCTGCAGGCTGGCAAAAGAGGAATCTGTGATTGTGTTTCCGGGTAAAATTTCCACACGTGTTCAGACTCTGTTGGCTCAAAACAAGTGTGCCAACTATATTACTACTAGTTTCATTATCCTCTTTCCGTTGTTGCAATGAAAACTTCTTAGTGAAGTGAATTGCAACAGGCATTATAGTATTTTTAGATTTTGCAAAACCAACCTTACGATCTCTCTTATGTATGGGGTACATTTGTGGTTTAGTAATAGGTCCATTTAACAACCCCACCACCCACACACACACCACAAAACAAAACAAAACTTACAAAACCAGGTCAATCTACATCTGGAGGTGGTTCAGGAGGGTGATATAGCTGATTTGGAGGTGGTTTTGCCATGTTAGCTACTTGTGTCACTAAATTTTGATACGACGGCATCCTAGTCAGCAGCAACAAATAAAAAAATTCCCTCTTCAACATAATGAATTAATGAGTCTTGAAAGTTTTTTAAAAATGAATCAAAGGAAAAAAAATCATCCCTGACAATGTGGCTACTAACATCCTTGAGATGGATCCTCATCAGCAAAAACCAAGAACAAGTAATGTGGCTGTCAAAATGGCAAACCGGGTCAATTTACGTCTGAAGGTGGTTTCGCTAACATGGATGTGATTTTGCAACATTGGCAACTTATGTCACCAATTTTTGCTACAATTGCATCCTAATCATGTAACATCCCAATTTTTGCATTTTGTTATTTTAGTATTGCTATTTGTGCATTTTATGAATTTTCTAGAGTTTATTTGGATTTATTTATTATTTTTTAAATATGTTCAATATGAAAAGTATTTAAAAGTTAGGGGAGCTTAAATAAACTTTTGTCAATAATATTTTGTTTGGGTTCCAAATATCTCAAAATATTTTTAAGAATTTTTTCGGGATTTGTCTGGTATTTTTACTATTTTATTTGGTTTATTCTATTTTCTTGGATTATTTTAAATAAAAAAGATTTGAAAAAGGGTTGTAATAGTGTCGTGCCAAAATCCAATCGGGCCAAGCCCATCCTATCCTCGCTACGCCCAAACCGCAGAGTTTAGCCCTCCTCAGTAAAACCCTAGCATCGCCGCCTTGGATCTCTATCGAAGCGGTGGAGGTACGCCTGTGGAAACCCTAGAGAGCGCTTCGGCTGTTGTCTTCGCCCTACGATCGTGATCGTGCCTGCGTGTCTAGAGTCGTGGAATCTGCCGGATCGGACGCGTGGACGACCGAGATTTCGTCCTCTCGCGAAGACGCTTTGCCTCGAACGAGATTTTGTCGCCGCATTGGTTCTCCGGTTTTCGCCTGTGCATGCTCGTCGAGGTCCTATTTAAGGTGCCGTGCCCCTCACGAGAATCTACGTCTCAAGCCGCATTTGTTGCCCTAGAAAACGTCGCACGTTACTCGTTCGTTGAGGAGATCAAGGTCGTTGTAGTTGGAGCTTGTGCCACCGTCGATTTTTGTGTGATAATGTCAACATACATACCATCTTCTCCAAGCCTAGTGAGGTTCCGCCGCCGTGTCGCTGCTAACCTTAGTCCTTAACCTCCGCTGCTCGATCAAGGCGCCTTAGATCGTGCCGTGTATCCACACCGTCGTTGTCATGCGCTTGCGTCACCCGGTTCATGAAACAATAGATCGGGTTCATGGTAGACTGATATGTTCTGTGGACCGATTCCATAGATCGAGCCACATGTCAGTGTATGATTGGTCGGT
Organism: Otatea glauca; assembly: GCA_036346275.1. Taxonomy (NCBI): domain Eukaryota; kingdom Viridiplantae; phylum Streptophyta; class Magnoliopsida; order Poales; family Poaceae; genus Otatea; species Otatea glauca. The sequence goes on from JAYEVK010000136.1 coordinate 21,844, forward strand.
TCTGTGCTGACGCAATAAATCGGGTTTTCAATACAAAAACAATTGAAATTTGCGATTTATTATTTTTCCGATTTTCTATTTCAAATCCGAGAGCCCATTCTTCCTCAGAGTTTCGATTGAGGCGATTCAATTTTTTAAAATTTTGTAAAATTGAGATCTATTTAATGGTGAATTTTATTTGATTTTTAGAGTTTGTTTTCTCTCTGTTTTGGTGTTTTCTCTCGATACGTAGACGTTGAAGTGCTTGGAGCGTCAGAGTAGGAATCGTTGAACAAGAGCAAGGTACGAACGGGGATAAGAATTTTTTCAAGGCAAGTTGTGATTTGATCATGTTGAACCTAATTTTACAAAATTGGTTTATTAATTTACATTATTGCATGTTATTTCATGCGTACAATTGTTTTCAAATTAGTTTGGGATCTAACTATTCAACCTAATTGGATTAAATCTACCTTGTCATTTGTATGTTATGATTATTTGTCACCCTATGATGGTTCATTACTAGTTGGTTGCTATTAGAAGCCAACATGGGTTGGTTAGACCATGCCTAGTTTTGCTTAGCCATGCTACGTTAACTCATGCCTTTTGGAATATCAAATTAATCTTGATTAATGGAATATGGAATATGTTTATGGAATTGGTGTGTCGTGTTGTCACACAATGATGTTGAGTTGTAGTGACGGGTTGTCACACAGCGATATTAACTTGTTGATGGCATGTGGCGTATTGTAATCAATTGGGGTGGTAAATAATTTAGATTGAGGTAAGTGATAAGGGCGATTGTAAAGGTGGGCTAGTATGGCGGTTGGGTTGTGGAAGTCTTGCCTCGGTCAAACTATGGATTTTACCTTGCAAGCCTTTCAATCGAGTCAAACATGCAACCATATGTCCGAATAGGACGGACCTAGGCGATTAATTTGCAATGTTTTAACTTTGGTACTACCAGTGGTGGTGTGAGTCCCATGTATACGGTTCAACTCACATGGCACAAGAGGGAGGCCCTGTTATGATGATATAACCTTTTAGTGTTGAAACCTTAGCGGGTAGTACTTTGTTAAGATAGAGCATTGTAAAGGATTTGCTATGATCGCTCAATCGCATACTTTTATATGGCGAGTCACAGCAGATGTGGTGAGTTGATTGTATCTTGTAGCTAAAATGTATAATATCTGCAGAGTGTAAAATCTACAGCTCTGTTGTTTTATATCATCGTGAGCTACAGCCTTAATTTACAAACGGTAAAAGTTAAATAAGTACCATTTGTACTTTGTGAACTTACTAAACAATGTTAGAAGGCAATTTCACCATTCAACAATTTTGTAGGACGCCAGCTTACATGGAAAGACACGAGACCTCAAGAGTTAGGATACACAAACACCACCACCACCACAACTATGCCAGTACTCTGTTGCCCAATTAATCCTGCCCTTATGTATGAATATTTTGCAGGAAGTGCGCTGGGAATGAACGATTGGCTTCGCATTACTTTCGCCATCGATCTATCGTCTCTTGAGGATGGCCTTGAAAGGATCAAGTCCTTCTGCCAGAGGCATGGCAAACTTGAAGCCTAAGATCAAAGACGGTTGGGGCTTGCCCTGTTGTTGTGAATGGGCAACAGCCTGTTGGGACATTCATTAAAGGGGACAACAAATGAGTTATAAACACATACCCATATGCTATTTACTTTATGGACCTCGTGCACTGGCTCTTGCGTCACGGTTCATGAAACGATGAGATCGGGTTCATGGTAAACCGACCGCATTACGTGGACCGAGTCCATATATAAGACGCGTGTCAAGACATGATTGGTCGATTCTGTGCTGACGTAATAAATCGAGGTTTTCAATACAAAAACAATTCAGAAATTGCATTTATTATTTTTCTGATTTTTCTATTTTTTAAATCTTTCGAGAACCCATCCTTCCTCATATGAGGTCTGATTTAGGCAATTCAAATTTCTAAAAATTCGTAAAATTAATATCTATTTAATGGTTAATTTTATTTGATTTTTAGAGTTTGTTTTATCTTTGTTTCGGTGTTTATTTGGTTTTTTCTCTCAATACGCGTAGACATTGAAGTGCTTGGAGTGTCCGAGATTGAACCAAGAATAAGGTACAGAGTGGGAACAAGCACTTTTTCAAGGCAAGTTGTGCTTTGATCATGTTGAACCTAGTTTTACAAAATTGCTATATTAATTTACATTATTGTATGTTATTTCATATGCACAATTATTTTCAAATTAGTTTGGGATCTAGCTATTCAACCCAATTGGATTAAATCTACCTTGTTATTTGTATGCCATGATTATTTGTCACCCTAGGATGATTCATTACTAGTTGGTTGCTATTAGAAGCTAACGTGGGTTGGTTAGACTGTGCCTAGTTTTGCTTAGCCATGACACGGTAATTCATGTCTTTTGGAATATCAAATTAATCTTGACTAATGGAATACATAACATGTTTATAAAATTGGTGTGTCAAGTGTTGTCACACAATAATGTTGAGTTATAGTGACGAGGTTGTCACACAACGATGTTGACTTGTTGATGGCACGTGATGCATGGTAATCAATTGGGGTGGTAAAGGATTTAGATTGAGGCAAAGTGATAAAGGGTAGATTGCCATGATGGGCTAGTATGGCGGTTGGGTTGTGGAAGTCTTGCCTCGATCAAACTAAAGACTTCACCTTGCAAGTTTTTGAGCTGAGTCAAACATGCAGCCATATGTCTGGAATGGGACGGACCTAGCTGATTAATTTGCAATGTCTTAGCTTTGGTACTATCAGTGGTGGTGTGAATCCCGGGTATATGGTTCAACTCACATGGCACAGGACGAGGACTCTGTTGTGGTGGTATAACCCTTGATGATTGAAACCTTAGCGGTTAGTAGGGTTAAGATATGGCATTGTAAAGGCTTTGTTAGGATCGCTCAATTATATACTTTTATATGTTGAGTCATGACAGACGTGGTGAGTTGATTGTATCTTGTGGCTAAAGTGTATAACTTCTGCAGAGTGTAAAATCTATTTGGATAGTTGTGATCGCGGTATTGAGCAATACTCGGGAATTACAATCAAGGGTTAGATTTTTGCAAAATGAAAACTTGGATGGGAAGGCTAGATACTAGTGAAAAGTTTGGAATATAATTTAGGGCTGTCAGCCAATTTTTTGTTGAGAAATACCTGAAAATTACCTATTACTGTTTTTTGTTTTACAATCATTTCAATCTATTTATTATATTCTTTTATACATGCTGCTTTATTGCAAAATAGCCATATTAGCCATTCATTTAGAATAAACCTTACATATAGATATAATAGAATTGTATTCTGTGCACAACTTATTGAGTGCTTTAAGTACTCACCTTTGCCAACAACAATATCACCAATTGAGGAGCAGTCTACACCAGCTTTGGAGGAGTATCCAGAAGAGATGAATGTTTAGGGTGCGAGCCTTATCAGTTGTCTGTAGTATATTGAGGGGTTTATCTACTTTATCTTTTCGCTGCAATTTAATTCGTTATCTAAAGTTTAGCCCTGCCTAGCAAAGTCATGTAAGGTCGACTGTAAGGTCAGTCAACAGGTTAATAATTAATATACGAAGTCTTTTATTATGATTCCGCTGTGTATGATTGTGATATTTATCTTTGTTGAGTCTGTGTGTACTAGCGTGATCCTGGACTAGTGCGATATACACATAGGGTCCGGATTTGCATATTCGGGTCCTAACAAATCAGCAGCACCAATAAAAAAAATTCGTCTTCACCATAGTGAATTATTTGGAACTCTCAGTGGCATTCTCATATTTGTATTCCTCAGAATTCACAAAAGCACATATGAAGTGTATTGTGGATTCTAGTGTATATAGGTGGGCTGGATTATGAGAATCAATTCTTAGAATCGGGCTGTTTGTTTTTTATTCAACTTTTGGGGCTAGAATCCAAAATCCACAGCAAAAACAAATAGGCCCTAAATACCTATAAATACCTAGGATTTTAGTTTAGGGGGTTAAGTGGACTTTTTGCAAAGTTGAAGGGGTTAACATGTACTTATTCATCTGGTTTATGTTAGATCACCATGTTATAGCTCTGTTGTTTTATATCATCGTGAGCTATGGCCTTAATTTACAAATGGTAAAAGTTAAATAAATACCATTTGTACTTTGTGAACTTACTAAACAATGTTGGAAGGAAATTTCACCATTCAACAATTTTGTAGGACGCCATTTGTAGCTACAGCTTACATGGAAAGACACGAGACCTCAAGAGTTAGGATACACAAACACCACCACCACAAACTATGCCAGTACTCTGTTGCCCAATTAATCCTGCCTTTATGATATGAATATTTTGCAGGAAGTGCGCTGGGAATGAACGATTGGCTTCGCATTACTTTCGCCATCAATCTATCGTCTCTTGAGGATGGCCTTGAAAGGATCAAGTCCTTCTGCCAGAGGCATGGCAAACTTGAAGCCTGAGATCAAAGATGGTTGGGCCCAGGTTCACAAAACCGAAACCGTGAAAAACCGTAAAAATCGTTCGAAAAACCGCTAAAAAACTATCAAAAACCGAAGGGATAAGAAATAAAAAAATTTCAAAAAAAATCAAAAACAGTACTGTTTTCAACGAAAAATCGCTTGGTTTTCGCGAAAAACCAGCTGATCAATTGAAATGTTCCTAAAAAACGGTTTTTTGCAGTTTTCGCTGTTTTTCAATGGTTTTCGAGTGGTTTTTAACGCATAAATTTTTTCAAAGTTTTTGGATTTTTTTTAATTAGATCAGTTTTCTGAGCGGTTTTAGATCTCGAGCTGTAGCGGTATGCTCGAAAACTATGGTTTTCGAGTGATTTTTCGCGGTTTTGTGAACCCTGGTTGGGCCTTGCCCTATAGTGGTTAATCGGCAACTGCCTGTTGGGTCATCCATTTGTACTTGGTAATAATTGGTTACCTTGTTGGGACTTGACGCTATTTACGTTGTTTTTTTAAAAAAATTAGCCAAAGGTCTAGCATTTAATTAAAAGAGGATAATAACCGACCTACAAACACATATCCACATGCTATTTACCTTGTGGAACTCAGATCTGGTATGTTATTCCATTGAGGCTGACTCATCTCAGTATACAAATACATCGACGTAAAATGGTTCTGCAATTTGCAAGAATCAAGTATTACATAAAATAACATTGGTGCCTTAAATCATTACCATAGTATTCTCATATATATATATATATATTTAGCCTCCCAGTGTACATACTCCACACTCTAATATACCATTTAAGCGAATATGTTATACTTCTTTATCACTTTCATTATACTTCAATCATAATTATAAGATACTCAATACAATATAGTTGAAAAATTTTATGAAGCCTTTTATTTTGCTATACACTATTCCATATGCAAAGGAGTGCATACACAATTATACTAAAGGTGGAGCTTGATGAAATTTTCATAGAACTCACTTAGAGTATCTTATAATCGATGAAGTATGTTCAAAAGATAAAGAGGTATAACAACATCATTAAGTGGTATACTTAGAATTACATACCAGTGAGTATGAAACCATTTTCTATATATATATATATGTGTATATATATATATATATATATATATATATGTGTATATATGTGTATATATATGTGTATATATATATATATATATATATATGTATATATATATATATATATGTGTATATATATATATATATATATATATATATATATGTGTGTATGTATATATATATGTATGTAATGAATTCTCTCTCGTGCTTCAATCACTAAGTGTATGACAAGAATCGTGCTTCAATCACTAAGTGTATGACAAGAAGAAAGGAGTAAAATGTGACTAGAAGATATAAAACGCCTCATGTATAGAGAAAAATTCACATGGCTAACATTATTTATATCTACAATCGGAGGAGATAATTAGGCAATTCACTCCCTTTGTGTCAATAGGTCGTTTTAGAGTTAGGTACAAGAATTAAAGCAGTGGGTGAAATGACATGGAACAGCCCAGCACTTCTAGTGCTCAAGATGTTACCTCATTCTACTTTTTTCATCACTTTTACCATAATTTTATCAATAATTTCAGCAAGATTCCCTAAATAATTACCACCAATGTTAAACAAGTTTAACAAAATTTGCATAATAACATGAACAATAATAATATTGGAACCATGTGTCCAAGCTCGCCTAAGACTACACGCTTGGGAACACCCAAGTCCTTGTGCTTGGGAATGCTTGGATCCAAACGTTCGAGAACGCCCGGGTCACATGCGTGTGTGAACAATCTTTACGTTTTGGTGACGACGAAGAACAAATATCCAAAGACAATAATTAATCAAGTAGTCTTCTCAAATATTATAAATTCAATGAATTTCACAAAACTATTATTGTTGTATGAAAGTTCGACGACTAAACCAACTAGACCCTTTATTAATCCAAGAATAATTACTACTATTAGATAACTATTGTGGAATATAAGAATCCGGGTACCCTCGCGATCAGCCCCAAAGACGTCCGAGAGATAGGCCCAGAAGATATTCCCTACGTCAGGCCCCACTACCGCCGTGCGCAAGGGGGTACATTCCATAGATAGTTGAGCATATATTTAGATATGATGGATACGATTGTAATCGAGTCGTTAATAGGGTAGATAAAGATGTAAACTCTTTCCTATTAGCGACTAGAATCTTGTAACCGATCGGAATCTCCAAACCGATCGGGACTCGTCAGTAGCCCACCCCGCTATATAAGGGAGAGGGCGGGCAACAACATAGGCATCGGATCATCCAAGCCTAGAGCAATCAAGTCATAGAGCATAACACACCTCATATCGTCCAGAGCATATTACGCTTTGAGCAACCCCAGATCCAAGAGGTCAGCATAGTTTCAGCACACAGGATTAGGGTATTACCTCCATTGCTGAGGGCCTGAACCTGTCTAAAATCCCTTTCTTGTGTGACCATTGAGTTTGAGATCCAGCGCCTACCCCATAAATTTATTGCCGACTACAAAAGTCGACAGTTGGCGCGCCAGGTAGGGGGAGCGCTATAATCTTTTCCCACAGACTCGATGGTAGCAATCGGCGGATCGCCACCTTAAATCTCGGCCAAGCCCCAAGCCAAAACACGGACTTCGTCGCGGATCTGCGCGGAGAGCTTGTTTATTCAGTCCAAAACCAAATCCGATCTGGTAAAGATCGAGGCCAACCCATCTCGGGTATACCGCTCGACTCACCAGTAAAACGATCGGCATTGTAAGGAATCGCTATTGCGATTTTGGCGTCTTCGCGATTGAGGAGCAGAGGACCGATCTCCATCAAGAAGACCAAGAGGCTATGGAGGAAAATCGTCGGCATAGGGGTAAGGATGTTCAGTAGCGGTCTCTTGATCGCGGCCGCAATGTCGCAAGACATCCTGCGGTCTAGGTTGGGAGATCAATCCGTCTTCGACACCAATGCAAAACGTCGTCGCCTCCAAGACCCTCCTGACACGTTAGACCCAATGATCGCAACAGATAGCCCAAAGAAGCCCGATTGGCTCGGATCAAAGCCATGGTGATGGCGGCGGCAATCCAGCAGAGAACGAAAAGCCGGTGAGAAGCACACTCGCCTCCCATGCGGCAACCCGAGTCGCCAGCGATCGAGACCGCAACGGTCGAATCTGCGGCGATCGGCGGCACACACCACCAGCCGGGGACGCTCGCCGGATTCTCAGCCGCGACCTCAGCCAGGACATCACAGCCAGGCGACAGGAGCCGGAGCGGGACGAGGAAGAAAGGCGCGGACGCCGCGACGACTACGAGCGTTTCGACACCGGCCGCGATCGACGAAACAATGAAAGATATGATAACCGCGACGACCATCTCCGCCGAGGTGGGAGCGACAACGAACGCCGAGTCTTGGACTCGCCGCGCCGTACCCCACCCCGACGTGTTGATGACCATCGCCGAGCTAGAGGCTCACCACGACGGACTCCCCCTCATCATGATGAGAGATCTATCGACGGGATCCGGGCCTTTACTCCTCGGCTGCGCCGAGTGATATGGCCCGAAGGATTCAATCCTAAGGGCATCGTAAAATTCGACGGGGAGCGGGACCCGAAAGCGTGGCTGCAGGTTTACGCCTTGGCAGTTAAAGCTGCCGGAGTGAACCAGACTGTCATGGCAAATTATCTGCCGGTCAATCTCACCCCCTCGACTCAAACATGGCTCACGGGCCTCCCTGCAAACTTGGTGGACTCCTGGAGTGATCTCTGCGATCAGTTTATTTCCAACTTCGTGGCACCCTCGAAAGGCTGGCACTCCATGGGACCTGTACCAACTGCACCAGAAGAAGGACGAGACGCTGAGAGATTTCATCCGGCGTTTCATGCAGAAGAAGAACACCGTCAGGGACGTATCCGAGGCGGTGGTGGTGGCGACCTTCCAGAAAGGGGTAAGTGATCCTGATTTAATCAAAAAGATGTCCAGGAAGCCCCCGACCTTCGTGAAGGAAATGTTCGCGTTGGCCGACCGCCACGCCACGACCTCGGATGCCCGCCCAGCGTCAAGAAGATTGCCCGCCTCGAAAGAACAAAGCGACAAGCCCGAGTCCTCAAAACACAAGGATAGGAAGCGGAAGGCGAAGAGCTAGTTGCGATGGCCGAGCTCAACCGACCCGAGCTATTCGGAGGAGGCACCAGACTCTGTTGCCGTCATGGAGGCAATCTGTCCTTTCCACCCTAAGGAAAGCACGCCGCCAAAGACATTTCACTTTGAAGCGTTTTGCGCGCAAATGTCAAACAACTGCTCCACCAAAGGGCGGCTGCTCCAAAGAAAGAAGAAGGACCTCCCAGCACGAAGAAGATTTCCGGAACCCGAGCGGGAGTGAACTACATCTATGGGGCTCAATCGGATCTGAGTCAAGCGGAAGCAAAACTTGTCGCCGGGAAATCAATGCATGGGAACCGCAATCCCCATTATTTGAAGTGGTCAGAGGTCGATCATCTTTGATCGTAAAGATCACCCCAACCGGGTCCCACATCCGGGTAAGTTTCCTCTGGTGCTTGACCCAGTTGTGCGCAGCGTGAAGCTCAAGAGGGTTCTGATCGATGGAGGAAGTGGACTCAACATCTTGTTCGCCAAGACTTTCGACGACATGAGCATTCCCCGCTCCGAGCTGAGACCGAGCGCCCAGCCGTTCCATGGAGTGATCCCCGGGGCGTCCTCGTTCCCACTCGGGCAGATTTCTTTGCCCGTTACATTTGGCACCAAGGATAATTTTTGGACCGAATATATCAATTTCGAGGTAGCCAATTTCAAACAAACATACCATGCTATCTTGGGAAGGCCCGCCTAGCGATTCATGGTTGTGCCACACTACACTTACTCGATAATGAAGATCACGGGACCGAGGGGTCACCACGGTCCGTGGAGACATCAAGCAATCCTCGCAATGCGACCAGAGAAAATCATGAACTCACCGAGTTGCGGGAAGCATCTTGTAGAAGCGAAAAGTATCAAGCCGAGGGCGCCACGTTGCAAGATGAAGGAGACATTCCAGCAAAAAAGCAGGCCACCTCAGGAATCAAGCCAGGCGAAGGAACCAAAAGAATCATTCTTGACCCATCCGACACGTCTAAAACGACTTTGATCGGGACAGGGCTCGAGGACAAATAGGAAAGCACGCTCGTCACCTTCCTCCAAACCAACAAGGACATTCTCGCCTGGAAACCATCCGATATGCCAGGTGTACCAAGGGAGGTGATCGAGCACTCTCTCCACGTTGACGAGAAGGCGAGACCGATCAAACAAAGGCTTCGGCGGTTCGCTCTAGATCGCCGAAACGCCATCAAGCAGGAAATCACCAAGCTTTTAGCTGCAGGTTTTATCAAAGAGGTGTATCACCCTGATTGGTTAGCGAATCCTATGTTGGTCCAAAAGAAAAATAAAACTTGGCGCATGTGCGTTGATTACACCGATCTTAACAAGGCATGTCCAAAGGATCCCTTTGGGCTGCCCCGAATCGATCAGGTGGTCGACTCGACCGCCGGGTGCGAAATTTTGAGCTTTCTCGATGCCTATTCAGGCTACCATCAGATTCGTCTAAAGGAGGAAGATCATATCAAGACCTCGTTCATCACACCTTTCAGAGCCTTCTGCTACACCACGATGGCATTGGCACGAAAAATCTTTGGCGCGACTTATCAACGCGGGATACAGCGGTGTTTTCCGCCCCGCTCGGGCGCAACGTGGAGGCATACGTGGACGACGTCGTGGTGAAGACTCGGGAAAGGAAGGATCTTATCACCGACCTAACCGAGACATTTGAGAGTCTGAGGACCTTCAGCATGAAGTTAAATCCCGAGAAGTGTGTTTTCGGAGTATCCTCGGGAAAACTGCTTGGGTTTATTGTATTGAAGCCAACCCGGAGAAAGTCAACGCCATATCAAACATGAAACCACCGACTTGCCAAAAGGACGTCCAGAAACTTACGGGGTGTATGGCCGCGCTCAGCAGGTTCATCTCCCGACTGGGTATGCGAGGAATGCCATTTTCAAACTCCTCAAAAAGCAAGACAAGTTCCGATGGATCTTTGGAGGCACGACAAGCATTTGAAGATCGAAGACCTTCTTAACGACACCCCGGTTTGGCCTCACCAATCAGGAAGAACCTCTGTTACTCTACATCGCGGCAGCGACTCATGTAGTCGGCATTTGCAATCGTCGTAGAGAGGAGGAGCCACTCACGTGCACAAGATCCAACATCAGTCTACTTTGTTAGTGAGGTCTGAGTGAATCAAGGTACGATATCCACAAGTCGTAAATTATTATATGCCGTACTTCTTATATCTCGAAAGCTTAAGCATTATTCCCAAGAGCATGCCATTTGGTGGTCACCTCCTTCCCGATTGGGATATACTCCACAACCAGGAGGCCATCGAGAATTGCCAAGTGGGCGGTCGAGCTTGGGGCCTTCGATATCTATCGAGCCTCGTCTTGCAGTCAAATCTCAGCGCTCGCCGACTTTACGGTCAGTGGACAGAGCTTCAAAACTCGGCGAATACCAAGGAACTCAGTATTGGACAATGTACCGATGGTTCCCTCATGCTCGGTAGCCAGAGGCTGGTATAGTGCTCATATCGCCAAGCGGGAAAGGTTGAGATATGTCCTCCAAATATTTTTCCGCATCAAACAACGCCGCCGAGTATGAGGCACTCATTCCACGGACTCCGTATTGCCATATCCTCGAATCCGGCGCTGGCGGTTCGCGGAGACTCAATGCTCGTGGTCAACCAAGTGCAAAAGGAATGGTCATGTATCGAAGACAACATGGCGGCCTATTGCCGGAGGTGCATAAGCTAAAGCAACTTTGATGGCACGGGCTGCGTTCACGTGCTCGGTGAGAGACAACGGCGTACCGGCGAGCTAGCGAAGATGGGATCTGCCGGTCAGTACCGTGGGAGTTTTCGTGGAACAAATCCATAAGCCCACTGTTAGCACCCGGCCAAAAGCGGATGCTCCAGCGAAAAGCGAAGAAGCGGAGGTCTTGGTCATTATCCCAGTTGGACTGACTCCATACTTGGATTACGATGAAGGACAAGCTACAGGGATGTGTATGCGGCCGAAAGGATAATCTTGCGAAGCAAAATTATGTGGTCATCGAAAAGAGCTCTATCGGAAAAGCTCCTCTGGCATACTGCGACGGTGTATATCGGAACAAGAAGGGAGAAATCTACTCAAAGAAATCCACTCGGGAATTTGTAGGAATCACGCGGCATCATCAACCCTGGTCGGTAAGGCTTATCGCCAAGGGTTTTACGGTGACATTTATTACAGATGCGGAGGACGTCGTCCGGACATGCGAAGGATGTCAGTTCTTCGCACGGCAAATAAACAAGCCAGCACAGGAATTACAAACCATCCCGATCACGTGGCCATTTGCGGTATGGGGGCTCGACATGGTGGGACCTTTGAAGAAGGCTCAGGGAGGCTATACTCATCTCTTCGTAGCCGTCGACAAATTCACCAAGTGGATTGAGGCCAAGCCAGTCGCCACCATCACGGCGGCAAAGGCCAAAGAATTCTTTCACGAGATCGTGGTTAGATTAGCGTACCAACCGAATCATCACGGATAACGACACTCAATTGAGGCGGGATATTTCAAAGTAGTGCGAGGAACTTGGCATAAAGATTTGCCATCGATTCGCACCCCCAAAGTAATGGGCGGTCGAGCGTGCCAGCGACATGGTATTACAGGGCACGAAGGCAGAATTTTCGATCGGCTAAAGCCGTATGCCACTCGATGGGTGAAAGAATTGCCGTCGGTACTCAGGGACTGCGAACAACCCCAGTGAGCAGCCGGCGATCACCTTTCTTCTTGGTATATGGCTCAGGCGTCCTCCCTACAGAGTTAAATTCGGGTCCCCACGGTCGGAGTTATGAAGAGATTGCCTCGGAAGAAAGCCGGATAGAAGACCTTGACCCATTGGAAGAGGCCGGTGCGTCGCAGCGATTGATCGGCAAAGTATCTCCAAGACCTACTGGCGCTATCACGATCGCGAGTGAGGAGCGCACATTCTCCAAGGAGATCTAGTCCTCGAAAAAGAACGAAGTGCGAGCATAAGCTCTCCCCAAGTGGAAGGCCCTTACATCATCGGCGGTGGCGCACCACAGGGCTTACAAACTCAAGCGAGAAGGCGGCACGGCGGTCGACAACACTTGGAACATAGAAGCGACTACATCGCTTTTCGCCTAAACTTTGTAAATTAAATTGTTCCTTTGCAAATGAAAGAATCGATATTCAAAGTTATTTCTTAAGTAATTTCTTGATACCTATCGTCAGGTTTCTTCACTCCTACGATTTCAAGACTACGAGACATGCATCATAGACAATGCCACAGTGCAGGGGCTAGACAACTCGGGCGCGATATGTCGAAATTACCCAAACAAAGAGGCCAACCTAAAAAGTCGAGCAAAAACACTTTTATGCATTTGAAATTCTGGTCTAAAGTCTCTACAATAGGCGAAGAGGTGTCCTTGACCTCCTCGAGCTCGGCGGCTCGATCCTCATCTACATTCTTGGCGAAGCCTTCCTTATGACCTCAAGATCCACTCGGGGATAAGCGACTTGGTGATCGCCAAAGCTGGTGGCACCATTGGGCGCCATTTCCTTCGAGAGATTCTTGGCGGCCGGGAGCTTCCCTCGGTAGAGATGACCTAGTCCTTGGCGAGTGGCCTCGCCCGGGATGAAGCGAACTTCGACCAGCGACTCGGAGGCATCCTGGAGCTCAGTGCAAAAGGCCTCGAGGGCTTCGACCTTCTCGTTGAAGATGGCGTACTGCGCCTGCGTCTTGAACTTATAATCTGCGGAACAAGGCATTAGAAAAAGCGACAAACGAAGACAGGGTAATGCCGAGTTGTAGGAGTCACCTTCAAGCTCCTTCTCCGTCTTCGCTCTAGAGTCTTCTGCAGCTTTGAGCTGCCCTTGGAGCCTCGCGACAGCGGAATCTCGAGCTAACATGAATAGAGGAGGATCAAGAAGCCGTATGATCAGGTGGAAGCGTGAAGGGGTTCCTGGAATAGCTACCTCGAAGGGAGCCAATGACGTCCAGCTTCTCCTGTGACGCCTAGACCTCGGACCGGAGGGATCGCAGCTCGGCAGCACGATCGGCCTTGGCGCGTTCCAAGTCGGCCAAGTATTCTTGGCGCGTCCGGATTTCAGGGAGCATCTTCTGGAAGTATTCGGATTTTCGCTCGAAGCGCTCCCCCATTTTCTGCAATTATCACGGCAAAAGATAAGCGCATGATGAGCAGCGAGTCGGGAATCACGACAATTGTGGAGAAGTGCTTACGGGCCGCATGTGCACAAGCAGCGGCGTGGGAATAGAAATCGTTCCTCTCTTTTCCTCCTCCTCGGGTCGTCAAGGAGCTTCAAGCCCTCCTCTTCATCAATCCATCGACCTCCGTTATGGCCGGGGCGGCGAGGACCAGCGAGGTTTCGGTGAATCTCTTGGCCTCGGGGGCCAGGCGGAAATCGGCTCTTGGCGGCGGGGTCCGGCTGCCGGAGTGAGAGGAGTAGGAGGCGGTCGGGAGGGCGGGAAGGTATTCGGTATCCCGAGTCTGTCCCCACGACCGAAAGCAACATCCGGGGCTCGGCCGCGAGGCCGTGAAGCGGCGTCCCAGCGGGAATTTCAAGCGAAGGATCCTACGAGAAGAATTGTTAGCAAACCATCGAACAAGACAAATAGAAATCGGCGGGTAACCAACACAGTCGGACTTCTTCATTTTATCGAAGGCTTCTTCGGCGGTAGAGCCGCTCCCAAAAAACCACTCGGCGCCCGAGGTTCCTTCGAGGCGCAGAGTGCTTGTGATGGACTTAGCGAGAGCGCCGACTTCGCGCGAAGAGGAAGCCGAAGGAGCGGGGCTCACGCCAGAAGGGTCCGGATCTTGGGACCGCTTGGCCGGTGGCCAAGGGCTTCCGCAGGGTCTTTAGTCGTGACCCTTTTCCCTTTTGCGGCAGGATCTCCTGTGGGAGAGCTCGCTCGTCGCTTCGGGGAACCACCCACACAAGTGGGCATCTCCGGAAGAGGAGCGTCGTTGAAGAAGGCAATGCGGTCCTGTGAAGAAAGACTAAGGGTTAAAAGACACACCAAGACGAAGATAAGAATCTCTCGAATTAGCTCACCTCAGGAGGGGGGTGTGAAGCAGTGAAAGACTTCGGGCATCTTACGGAGGGAACGTCGGACTTCGGGATGAAGAATTCGCCGACAGCGAATATTTGCTCCCTAGTAAGCTCATCGGGCCGCTCCCTGGTCGGGTCGTCTTTCCCCTCGTACACGAATCCCACGTGAACTCATTGTTGTTTGAATCCGACCAGGCGACGAAATGCGAGGGGCGGACCCACCTGTGAGACCACTCTCCTTGACTTTTCGATCGGTGCGGAAGGTCATGAACACGATCCATATCGGCGATTTAGAGGTGGATGTCCAAGAAAGAGATGCCTTAGGACTACATCCGCCAAAGGAAGGAAGAGCGAGGATCGGGGTTGGCGCGATGGAACCACTCATGATGCCAACCCTTATTGGAGGTTTTGGAAGGAATGCGAGTAATTTTTCTTGACCCTTGAGCAAGGCTGGAATCAAGCCCCCAACGACCTTGGGATCGCTCTTGGAGGGTAAGGTTTTAGGAGGTAAAAATGGCGGAAGAGATCAAAATGAGGGCAAATGCCTAGGAAGGCCTCACAAAGATGAGCGAAAGAAATCTGCGGGATTGAGTTGGGATTGATTCACCAATTCGATCTCATAGAAAAGAGGAGGCCAGAAGGAAAGCACAAGCGGAAGGCCCAACCCATTTGGAAGAAAGATTCAAAGACCACTACCTCTTGAGGCGAGGTGGGGGCCGGACTCGCCCGTATTTGGGTGGGCGAGACCAAGACCAAGTCGGGGAGGATCCATCTTCCACCATGGTGTAGCCTCTCTTTCGTCGTCGTCGAGTGCGTCCAATCTTGCGGTGCGGCGAGGAAGAAGAAGACATCTTTGAAAAAGAAGTTGGAAAGGCAAGGGAAAAGAAGGAGAGGCGTAGCAAGAGAATGAACCGTCGGCGCCGTGCAGCTAAACCTTTTAAAAGGGAGGTGGGTCTTGACGAATCGGCGGAGAAAAGATTGCAGCGTCGCGTCTCTCGAGATTCCCCATAAATGATTTGCGGGCTGTCGATTCAACTCACGAGTTTGACAAAGTTTGGCCAGAGTAAAATTGGGGCGCGTCGCTTTATCGTGGGGCATTTACTCCACTTTCGCTCTAAGCGGGCGTGGGTGATCTCAAAGTGGATAAAACATATCTTCTCGTGAGTCGCCCCATGTTGGGTCACAAGGTGGTTGCGCATGGCGGAATCATGTCTGTGAGTCGAGCCTAGCGAGCGCGGATCAGGGTGTGCCCATGAGGTCGTGAAAGCGTGCGTCGTATTAAGCAGTATAGACACCTTTGGATAAAAATGTGATACGCTCAAGAGAGTCTAAGCCGTATCCGACATCAGTCGGGAAAGGGTATCACTCGGCCAAGAGCCACGTAAACATGATACGCTCCAAGAGAGCTGGTGTACCCTACACGATCGGGTACAAGTATCACTTGGCCATGAGCAGAGAGAACCTTAATCGTCCCAAGTCGGACTAAAACTATATCTTGCGCGATCGAATAAGGGTGTCGATCGACCAAGAGCCACGATGCGCCCCAAGTTGGGCCTAAGTTATATCCGGCAATCGTCGGACATGGATATCATTTGGCCTCGAGCGGATGGACCTTGACGTCGTCGGAATCAAGTAACATGTGAGTTACGAGGCGCCTAGAACAGGTCTAATCAATAATCAAAGGACGACAAGAACTTCATGGACAAAGGTACTTCTTTATTATATACAAAAAGTTCCTTAGGCATTACGCCTGAAACTATTAAATTCTGAGAGAGCTACACTTCCCGTGGCGCGCCTGGGCGGCGCCTCGACAAGAGCTTCCTAACCTGTAAAGGGCAGGGAAGACCTCAAGAGAATCGTCGGCGGCGCGCGATCGCGCTCCACCGCCTTCTCCTCAGCGGCTCGTCCACGACCGGTCGAAATCCTCCTAGAGCTCGGTAGTGCAGGGTGCACCTTTGCTTGATGATACCACGCGGCATGACATAGGTAACAACTTGAAGCGGGAAAGTGGAGGCAAAGAGCGAAGGATACATCCTAGAAGCCAGTGCGCCTTTTATAGCCGATTTGGTGAAATTGAAGTTATTAAGCATCGGAAGCGAAGAGGTTTTGAGTAAATGCAACCGAGAAGGCGAAGAGTTTTCAATAAAACAAGTTGACCACGAGAAAATCAAAGCGACCTCGAAGATTGTCGGTGATTATCCACGAAGAAGTAAAATTTGGGCGTAAGAAATATCTAATTTACATTTGAAATCGAGCGGTCGTAAAGTTTTGCTCGCGAGCAGCATGCCGATAGAAGATTATGCTCATTTGAAGTAAAAGTTAAAGGTTATATTCGAGTCCTTCATAATTAGTTCGTTATGAAAAAGCCTCTCAACCGAATGGAGGAACGATCGGAAGCTCAAACAAAAAGACCGGAATGACAACTCAAGCGAAATCGGAAGCATAGCGATCGGATCATGAAGCACTCGAGGGCTCTTGTGGAATATAAGAATCAGGGTACCCTCGCGATCGACCCCAAAGGCGTCAGGAGATAGGCCGGAAGATATTCCCTACGTCGGGCCCCAGCTGCCGAGTGCGCGGGGGTACATTCCATAGATAGTTGAGCATATATTTAGATATGATGGATGCGGTTTATGTCAAGTCGTTAATAGGGTAGATAAAGATGTAAACTCTATCCTATTAGCGACTAGAATCTTGTAACGATCGGAATCTCCAAACCGATCGAGGACTCGTAAGCGACCCTACCCCGCTATATAAGGGAGAGGCGGGCAACAACATAGGCATCGGATCATCCAATCCTAGAGCAATCAAGTCATAGAGCATAACACACCTCATATCGCCCGAGCATATTGCGCTTTGAGCAACCCGGATCAAGAGGTTGGCATAATTCCGGCACGAGTTAGGGTATTACCTCCATTCTTGAGGAACTGAACACATCTAAAATCCCCTGTCTTGTGTGACCATTGAGTTTGAGATCCGGCGCCTACCCCATAAATTTATTGCTGACTACAAAAGTCGACAACTATGGTAGATGATATGTAAGTGTTATGATGGCACTACCCTCATCATATACATGTCACCTTCATTATTCATCTTAAACATTAAAGAAGCAAGGATGAATCCACGACTCATTAAGTTCATAATAAAACAGTAAAGATCAACAATTCAGCTCATTTATGTCATTCTCCTCATTACTTAATGTAAATTTCTACTTCTTTATTGAAATGAAAGTGCTCATGCACATATCTCTTTCTCTTTAGCATATACCGGTATAACGGAGTGCAACACCCGTCGATGTTCACTCAAGCCCGCCTTCTTTCATGCGAGGACATTAAGTCCGTTTTCTTTCACACAGGGACCTCATCTCCACTCACATGGAGTATCTACTTCAATAGGCTTTCATCTTCCCACTCTTGTGGGATTGTCTATACACAATAGGCTATAGATGCCACTCAAGTTATCTATCTCTAACTCATGATGCATATGATGCCACATTTATCTTTCAAGGTTTAAATCATAAATATCATGTTATACTATTCCAATTGTCATAGATGAATCATCAATAGTATAACATCAATAGGACAATGCTAAAAAATCAACATGATAAATCATTCATAATCATTAAACAACAATTTAACCAACCGTCTACCATTCTAACATGTACTTGCCTTTTAACTATGTGAGACGAAGTAATGAGTGGTTGAAGTCAAACCTAAAGTCACACACTTCCTACAGTAGGTAATACCAATTCAACCACATTCCATAACAATACGTAACATCAAATATAACAATATCGCCTCTAGGCACAGTACCAGACCTAACTTTCCCTCCCGCTAGATAGTTTTCCCTTTGCTGTCATAACGATCAGGGGACCATAACTCCTAGCTCAAGAGTCCAAATATAGTAAACCATATATATTACGAAAACTACACAACATTACCTACAATTTCCTAGATATCCATATTTGCAAATTAGTTTATTTAACTCCTAGTTTACAGTAGCCCGAAGATTGTTATGTTATTTTACTGGACAACAGGCTTTACAATTTTGTATCTATTTTTATACAAATCCAAATATAGAAAACCACGGCATTTTGAAATCTAAGGAAAATTACCTAGCTTTCTCTAGTTATAGAAATAATTTAATTCGTCCATTATCTTACCCTAATAAACATGTCAACACAACTGCACTCAGCAACAACCGATTTATAGACAGTATCCTTATACAAGCCATAACATTCTAACCACTTAGCCAAATTTAACTTTCTTGTACTCTAACGAAACTTTAGACAATTATCTACACTTATCATAACTTGGAAAGGCCATGAAACTACTCGTAAATACCCCAAAACTAGTCCCGAAGATAGAGATCACTATTAATCGTATACCAAGCACTTCCAACTTCCAAACACCATCCTGGTGCTCTCCATCTTCCCCATATACCACTAATAAGACCATAAAATCGCTCCACTACAGTGCAAACACGACGAACAACAATCTTGGGTATATACCTACGTCTCGAAGTCTCGCCAAAAACATTAACAATGTCGATCCTCCGTGTTCCCCGTATGTTCCCCACTCCTTCATGCTTTTTGAAAGTCCCATACTACATCTTCCAAGATCTTCGACACCTCCTGCACATGGTGACATGAATAGGTCTCAAATTGGATGCACGGATTAACGAGAAACACAAAAGAAGCAAAAGGATGATGTCGATGCTCATCACAGCCACCGCTAGCGCGATCGCGATCGACATATCGGCTATAGCGGCGATGCGGCCGCACGCTCGGCGGCGGTGGTTTGGCGGATGGTGATAAAGGCATGGCGGCATAGCATGGCGAGGCCGGCGGTAGTGTGCACTCGCGGGCATGGCGTCGCCCGCCGCGATAGGTGGGGGCGGCATTGGCGGTGGCGGCGTGGCATCTAGGGCGCGAGGTGGCCTTGCGGCGGTGTCTAGAGGAGGCGGCGGCTTTGCAACAAGCTGGGGTGTTGGCTAGGGTTTGCCATGCCCCTTGCCTCTCCCCTGGATTTATGGCCGACCGGTGGCCTAGCCATAGTCTCCCTTTCTATATAATTCGGATTATCACATATAAGCATTGCACAAATCAGGACCTTGGAGCTCAACACAGATTATTTGCTTACCTAGATCATTGGACCGACCCGAATCTCGTGAAAAACATGCCCTCTATAGCATGTCTCTGAATCATGCTCAAAGTGACCCCTAGTCTACACAGCTCCAACAAAGGCGAGTCCCTTTGCATCTCTGTAGTCGTCTATGCGAACGAATAGAGAGAGGGAGGATTTTGACTCAGTTCACGCACAAACAGTGCGGGCTGAATTCAATTAAAAGGCTGGCTTAGCAATCAGCTAAGGAAAGGTTACAAAAGAAAAGAAGGTGATTAGGGACTTGCTATACAGACCCTACACTCCAAATACAGAAGAATCAATGCCAAAAATAGGAGGTTACATGCTATCTTTGACATCCCCATGATCCTGAGAGAGGTTCCCGAGCAGAGGTATCTGAAAATCCTCAAAGAGCTGAATTGGTAACCCTTTGGTTATGATGTCGGCGAACTGGTGCGAGGATGGCACGTGGAGAACACGGACTTGGCCGAGAGCTACCTTTTCTCGGGCGAAGTGGATGTCAATCTCGATGTGCTTAGTGCGCTTATGCTGGACGGGATTGGCAAAGAGGTAGCCGGCGCTGACGTTATCGCAGAACACCACTGTTGCGGAGGTGAGAGGAGTATGGAGTTCCTCAAGGAGTTGGCGAAGCCAACATGTCTCGGCAGCGGTATGGGCCCTGACACGGTACTCGCCTCGGCACTAGGCGAGAGGCGGTGGCTGGCATTTGGAGGACGAAACGGGTTGTCGTCGAAGAAGGCGCGATGGCGGAGGTGGAGCGTCGAGTGTCTGGGCAGCCAGACCCAATCAGCGTCGGTGTAGGCCGTGAGCGAAACAGACGAGGAGGCCTGGAGGAATAAACCGTGATCAAGGCCATGTGAACGTCGTGAGGGGCATGCATGTGGAGGCACACTTGTTGGACGGCGTAGGAGAGGTCCGGCTGGTGAGGTGAGGTATTGTAGAGCCGCGAGGCGGCGGTACTCGGTAGCCTCGGAGGAGAGTGAACACCGTCGGTTGCGAGAGCTTGGATTTGGTGTCGACGGGCGTCGCCGTGGGATGGCATTCGGACATGCCAGCATAGTGAAGAATGTTGACCGCGTCTTGGCGTTGTGAGAGATGAAGGCGGGCGTGGTGCGCAGCGGAGATCAGGAAGTAGTGGAAGTCACCCAAGTCGATCATCGCGAACTTCGGCATGGAGCGCCCGAAAGGTGTTGAGAAGGCGTGTGGAGGAAGCCGTCGGGATGATGTCGTCGACATAAAGAAGAAGGTAGGCGATATGCGCTCGCGTGGCGGTGAGCGAACAATGGCGTGTCGGAGTAGCGGAGTGAAGCCGATGGAAGCGGGCATGGCGAGAAGCGATGATACGAGCCGGCGCGCGAGGCCGTAGAGAGACTTGGCGAGATGGCAAATGTAGTCGGGCGGTCGGGGTTGTGGCCGAGCGGTTGTTGGCGATGAACCGTCTCATCAAAGTGCGTGGAGGAAGGCGTTCTTGACATCGGTGATGAATAGGCCAAGACTGCCGCGGCGTGGTGAGGACGACCGGATGGTAGAGGCTTGGCGGCGGGTGAAAGCCTCGTCGTAGTCGATCTTAGGGTTGTTGGGAGTAACCACGGACAACCCACCAAGCCTTATGAGCGGGCTAGTGTGCGTCCGCGTGAAACTTGTGCTTGTAGACCCATTTGCGAGAGGCAGCGTTGGCGCGGGAGGGCGGGGCACCAACGTCCATGTTTTGTTGTGGGCGAGAGCTTTGTATTCGTCCCGCATGGCCTGGAGCCACATGAGATCTTGGAGAGCCGCGGTATGACTTGGGAGCGAAGCGGTGGAGAACACGATGCAGACAAATTAAGACGATTAATCAGGCGCACAACTCCGGCCTTAGCACGAGTTGTCATGTAGTGCGGCCGGCGTGGCCAGGCGGCGGTGGCAAAGACACGGGCCTTGCGACAACGTAGGCGGGCAAGTCGATGAGGACGGCCCAGGCGGGAGCGACCAAGATCACCCATGTGAGATCGGACCGGTGGCGTCGATGATGGCTGCGCTCGGGTGGTGGAGGGCACAGGAGATGCGGCCAGAGCGCGCGTGGCGGCCAGTGGAGAAGCCTCGGGGCGATGGAGCGCGGTCGGTGAGCTAAGGGTAGCCGACCCGAGCAAGGACAGCCGAGCGCGATGGGAGGAGTGGGCCGGGGCGGCTCGATCGGTGGAAGACAAGCGCATGGCGGCGCGGTGGGAGTGGCCGAGCGAAGAGGATGCGGCCGAACGCGGCGTGGTATGGCGGAGAATCGCCCGGGTTCAGCATGAAGGGCATGGTGATGTTGTCGGGTTCCTCAAGCAGGAAGTCGAGGTCGGATGGAGCAGCAACCGCTGGATCTGTAGAAAAAGGAAATATCGTTTCTTCGAAGATAACGTGCCGTGATGTGATGACATAGTTAGTAGTACGGTCAAGGCAGCGATAGCCTTTTTGTGAAGTGGGGTAACCCAAGCGCGGCGGTGGAGCGAGGAGCGAGTTTATGTGGGGTGGTGGTGGAAAGGTTAGGATAGCACAAACAGCAGCGAAGGTGGGATAGGTCGGAGGTAGTGCCAAAAAGCCTTTCAAAGGGTGTAAGAAAACCGATTGGTTGGGAAGGCCTGCGATTGAGAATATATGTGGCGACGGAAAGAGCTTCAGCCCAATAAGAAGGGGGCATGGAAGCGTGAAGGAGGAGGCAATGGATGACGTCATTTGTGGTGCGAATAGGCGTTGACCTTGCCGTTTTGTTGGGAGGTATATGGCGAGAAGAATGCGAAGGAGAATGCCATGGGTGTTAAAAAGGAGAGGACGGAGGAGTTAAGAAACTCACGTCCATTGTCGGTTTGAAAACATTTGAGGAAAGTTGAAATTGGGTGTGAACATATGGAACAAAATTTTGGAAGACGGAGAACACGTCGATTTTTACAAGAGGAAGCGTCCAAAAATAATGTGAGTAGTCATCCACAATAATAAGGTAAAAAAGAAAACCCAAATTACTTAAGATGGGAGAGGTCCATAAGTCAAGTGTAACAACTAAAAGGTGCAGTAGAGACACTACGAGGCGAGTGAAAGGAAGTTTAACAATTTTGCCTGAGCGACAAGCATGACAATTGGAATGAGAAAAAGCGGGGATAGTGCATCTTTTACGTAGGTGAAGGATGGCGTCCGGCGAAGTGTCCCAGCGGCGGTGCCACACCGATGGAGAGGATGTGGAGGGCAGGAAGGCGGTCGGACGAGTCAGTAGCGATGGCGGAGCGATGTAGAGGTCTCGAGCTATTGAAGCGAAGAATCGCGGTCCCGACGCGGATCCTTAATAGAGAAACGGAGAGTCAAACTCAATGGAGCGAGAATTGTCACGAGTAAATTTACGGACGAGAAAGGAGATTTTGTATAAGAGGCGGGACAATGAGAACATCATTAACATTATAGGAGGTAGAAGGAGTAGAGAGAGTAGTGTGACCAATACGGAGACGGAATGGAAGAACCGTCACCTGTGATATGATCATGGGTGAGGTGGGTGCTCGGGAGGAAAAAGAATACCATCGGATGAAGCCATGTGGAAATTGCCCGGTGTCCATAATCCGGTGCTAGTGGGCTGGCCACGGAGATCTGCAGTTGTTGAGGCGAAACAAAGGCGGCTTTGGTCCCAGGTGGGTTGGGTCGGCACCTCGGACCCGTCAGCAAAGGTTGGAGGCGAATGCGCGACGTGGAAGGCGTGCTGCCCCGGCGAGTTGGGTCATGGACCGAGAAGGCCTGGTCCACGAGTCCACCGGCGAGCCGCGAGACGATGGCCCAAGGTCGTGGGCGACCCATGGCGCAGTGTCGAGGCCATCATCACCCATGGGCTTTGTAGGTGGCGGCGTTTGTTTTGGCCCCGGCGTGATCGCCGATCTTTGCGACTCCGCCCTTCTTTGCCCGAGCCGTTGCGATCATTGCGGCTCTTGCCGCCATTCTTCCTTGCCCTTCCCATATTTACCTTTGTTGTTGGTGGAGTTCTTTGCGGTGGGTGAGGGCGCGACAAAGAGAAGCGGCGTCATTGCTAATGGTGGGCCGCGTCGTGAGGCGGCGCATCTCGGCGAGGAGGAGGGACGGCGAGCAGCAGCGAGCGTCGGAAAGGGCGTGGAGTGGAAGCGATTCGCTGGGTGGCAAAGCGAGGTGAGCCGCGGATGAGGTTGAGGCGAGGTTGATCGGAGACCGGCTCTCGAGATCCCGCAGAAGTCCGCGAGGTTCTTGGCGGCTCGATGCTCATCACGGACATGTCGCCTTGGTTGAGGCTGCGGAACTCCGTTTCTTGGTAGATGATCCGGGTTTCGCGGTTGTCGCGGAAGATACGCTCGGCGGCGACCCACAGATCGCGGGCCGTTTGCGACGACTCCATGTTGACGTCGAGCACGTCGGGGGAAATGGAGCAGTATAGGCCAGTGAGGACTGCGAAGTCCTCACGTGCCCAGTACGGCGTCATCGGCGGGAGGAAGGTGGTCGAGGATGTGGCAAAGCAAACCGAACTTGCCGGGAAGGAGGCGAAGAAGGTCCTCCACTTGGTGTAGTTTGGGTTTTTCATGTCGAGGGCGGCGGAGCGTGTGTCTTGACGCTAGGGATGCTGAGGGTGCCGGTCGTTGACGAAGCTCCGGTCGTTGGTGGCGCAGGCGGCGGGACCACTGTGGTCTGGGGGGTGGGAGAAGCCGCAGGTGGTGGAAGCACCGTGGTAGGCGGAGAGGAAGAAGCCTGCCTGGCCACCGAGATGTTTTCCTGGGCAGCCTGCGCGCTGGCCAAGGCGGCTAGAAGCGCCTCCTGGTTGCCAGAGGAAGCCGCGGCATGGGCGGCCGCGAGCGCGGAGACTAGGCTGGTGGTAGCATCTTCAGAGGAAGGGGAAGTTGTGCTACTGCGGGCGAATTGGGGTGGGATGGAGGAATGTTCCATGGATGCAGCGGAAGGAAGAAGGGAAGGGAGCAGGTGGATCAATCACTGCTCTGATACCATGCGAACGAATAGAGAGAGGGAGGATTTTGACTCAGTTCACACACAAACAGTGCGGGCTGAATTCAATTAAAAGGCTGGCTTAGCAATCAGCTAAGGAAAGATTACAAAAGAAAGGAAGGTGATTAGGGACTTGCTATACAGACCCTACACTCCAAATACAGAAGAATCAATGCCAAAAATAGGAGATTACTGTTAGGGAACCTCGCTATCGAATACTTGGAGAAAGAGTACATAGCATACGCTTACTGTGTTGCACGAATTGCCTCATTAAAACCTTATGCAAGAAAACTTCATGAAAAACTCGCTAAGGAAAAAGAGTACAATTCACCCAAACTTCAATTGCTAATCTTCGAGATTCATGTTGGGTACTCAAACCTCATGTTCAAGATTTATATGAGAGTATGTGAAATATCTCCCCCTGAAATCTGCACTTCTCTAAGTCTCATCATCCCAATTCCTTTAACGCACCTTTCAAAGGTAGATGCTGGGAGTGATTTAGTGAACAAATCTGCAAGATTTTCACATGACTTAGTATGCAATATCTTGATCTCGTTCATCTTATGCAATTCATGAGCATAGAAGAACTTGGGGTTGATATGCTTCGTGAGATTGCTCTTCACATAACCCATCTGTGCTTGAGCAACACAAGCTGCATTATCTTCATAGATGATCGTGGGAGTTTGCTCAATGTTCAAGCCACATGACTTACGGATGTGGTGAACCATTCTTGAGCCATGCACATTCACGAGAGGCTTCATACAAAGCAATGATTTCCGAGTGGTTTATCGATGTCGAGACAAGAGTGCGCTTAGGCGACTTCGAAGCTGTTGTTCCTCCACATAAGAAAACATACCCGGTTTGGGACTTGCCGGTATGCGGGTGCGATAAGTACCCGACATCGGCGTAGCCAACAAATTGAGTTCATTGTTTCTTCTAAAGAACAAACCGAGATCTTTGCTTCCTTGGAGTAGTAGAAGATGTCCTTGATCCCTTTCAATACCTTTTGGTGGGTTACGCATGTACCGAGCTAGCAAATTCACAGTGACGCAATGTCAGGCCTAGTGCTATTCTTAAGATACATGAGTGCTCAGCTGCACTCGGATATGGGAATCTGCTCTCGGGACTTCCTCTCCCTCTTCTCTAGGTGCAGTATGGGTCTAGAGTGCGCTTGGAGTGACTTTCAGGCCATTGGAGTCTTTGCAGGATATGCCTTTTCAAAGCCAAATCTTTCCAACACTTTCTGCGTGTAGGATGATTGGTGTACCAAGATTCCTCCTTGGATATGCTCAAGCTGCAAGCCTAAACAAAACTTGGTTTTACCCAAATCCTTCATTTCAAACTCAGACCGGAGACTAACTCTGCAGTGATCGCCTTCTTCCATTCTTCCTAATCTAGCCTTTTCTTGCACTCTGCAAGAGATGCAGGCTCGGGATCATGATCAATGATCGAGGCAATCTTCTTTGCAAAATATGCATCGACATTGGCTGTTGCTCTATTCAGGGATTCTCCTGTTATTACAAAGTTTATGGTCATTTCATCATGGGGTGCTTCATGCACTTCTACTTGCTCTTCGCTGCTATTTCCTATCGCAGGAGCAAGTTCCTTTAGCTTTTCATCGCCTATGTGTGCACACACATTATTTTCGACGGCTTCCTGCAGTGGAAGATTCAAGTCTGGAATTGTCTTTTCCGTCGGCTTCTTTCCGTGCCAAGTCTCAACTGGCTCCCTTCTTTCCTTGGGGTATTTTCGTGATTGGTTGTGGTAAGTCCTCTGCTTGATTTTCCCAGGGCGTCTCGGGTACTTTGGATTTGAGGAGCCAGATTTCCTGTTCTTTTTCTTTGAGGCCTCTGAACAGGATGAGGGATACCTTCTGTTTTCTTTGGTATTTCCACCCTCTCTGGTGTATTTCTTGCAGGTACATGCGACTTAACCACGCCCTTCATATCACAAAAATGATCAGGCAGTTCATTTGCTAAATTCTGCAAATCAATTATCTTCTGGACTTCTTGATTTGCTTCATTAGTTCGGGGGTCATACGCGGGGATCCTAGTGGAATGCCATATGATTTTCCGGTATTTTTCATCCAAAGGTTGATTTCCTCCCCCTAATGACGGGAAACGATCCTCGTCAAAAATGCAATCAGCAAATCAGGCTGTATGCAAGTCTCCAGTCATGGGTTCCAAATACCTGATTATGGATGCACTCTCATAACTAACGTATATCCCAGACTTGCGGAGAGGGCCCATTGCAGTCCGCTGAGGGGGTGGTATAGGAACATATACCATACACCCAAATTTCCTGAGATGGGAGATTTTCGGGATGATCCCGTGCACAAGCTGCATAGGAGAATGGATGTTGTAGGCCGAAGGTCTGAAATTGATGAGAGCTGCTGCGTGCAGGACTGCGTGTCCCCAACAAATGTTGGGCAAGTTACAACTCTGCAAAAGCGGTCTGGCAATGAATTTAATCCTCTTTATTAGTGCTTCAGCTAGTCCATTCTGCGTATGGATATGTGGTATAGAGTGCTCAACTGCTATTCCTGTGCAGTGCAATAATCATCAAATGCCTCTGAAGTAAATTCTCCGGCATTGTCCATTTTGATGGACTTCACCCGATGATTAAGGAAAGCATTCTTAATTCTTATGATCTGCGAGATCAGCTTTGCAAAAGCATGGTTTCTTGTTGAGAATAAGCATACATGCGACCATTTCGAGGAAGCATCGATGAGCACCATAAAGTACCAAAATGGCCCTGACAAGGGCTGAATCAGGCCACAAATATCCCCCTGGATGCGTTCCAGGAATGCAGAGATTTCACTTTGCACTTTCATGTGAGAGGTCTAGTTATTAATTTCCGGTGGCACATGCAGGGCACACAAAATCTTAATGATTCGGGAAATTTTTAACATTCATGCCATGACCTTGTGAGTTGTTCACTATATTTCTCATCATTCTAAGACCAGGATGACCTAATCTACAATGCCATAAAGAAAATAACTCAGAACTTCTAAAGACAGTCTTCAAGGAAGTATACACTTCGGGTGCATGAATATTCGTGTAGTACAACCAGATTCATATGAGGACATTTTTCTATACTATTTTCCACATACGCGTGCTTCACAATGCAGAAGTATTCTTTGCCATTTTCTTCATTGGTTTCTATGTGAAAACTATTGCGCGGATGTCTTTGAACCTTAAGAGAGTCTTAGCGTTGATTGAGGTACAAAGAGCTTCTTCAATTACCAAAGTTGTACCCATAGGTAATATAATTATGGCTCTTCTGAGCCTATTACATATGAATTGCTTCCTGCGATCGTAGTAATCTTTCAGCGTTCTTCATGATCATTGGAAGTATTTGGACTCTCTTAAGATGGTATTTGTTGTGCCTCTATCAACAATGCATATCTCTTCCATTTAGGCGCTACGATTTCTAAAAGGAAAATAATCCCAATAGAACGATGGCAAAATAATTCAATCATTGCTTGTAAATTAAAGAATACTGGAAAAAAGAATAAATTGCATATTTATTCATGAGAAAAGTATGCTCTTCTAGAGCCTACAATTCATTATTCAAAAGAAAATGCTAACAACCATAATCTAAAAAGAAAATGTGATTCATGCATTTAAACGGAAGTGCAAGGCTTGATCGTTCTGCTCGGCGGTAGGTTTCGCGTCCTGCGAGGACCCTAGACCAATCGCAGCACGGAGCTTCTTGCCCCTAAGAACGATCTTCACGTCCGATGCCCAAGTGAGGTAGTTCTGACCGTGTAGGGCCAGTTCTTCAAACTCACGATTCACGATGCCGGACATTTGCATGATTTCAAAATTTTGACATTAGATTATTGTGTGTAATCTAATAGAAAAAGGGTTGCAAGAAAACATAAAGAGCAGAAAATAAATTTCCATGCATTTCCAGTATACTAAATAAAGCAATGAATCCAAAATTCATAAAGAATATTCATAAATGCAGAGAATAAAGCTAGAAAAATTAAAACAGAGCCAAATAATTTTCTAGCAATTTAAAGCTAGAAAAATTAAAACAGAGCCAAATAATTTTCTAGCAATTTTCCAAAATTTTCTGCTATATTTCTTTTACTTTTTCTTTCTTTCCTTCTTTTCTTTTCCTTTCTCTTCCTTTTTTTCTTTCTTTCCCAGCCGAACGGCCCGTTGGGCCGAGCCCTTTTTTCCTTTTCTTCTTCGACGCGCCTCCTCGTGCCTCACGCGCCTTGCTTGCCTCCTCCAATAGCGCCACCTCCCCTCGCGCCTCGCGCCGCCTCTTCGTCTTCCCCTGCGCGGCCCCTTCGGCTTCCCCGACACGGTGGAGACCGAGGCGTGGAGGACAGCTTCGAGCCGGAGGCGATGGAGCGCGGCTTGGGCGGGCTTTGGTGGCGGAGCCACCGAGGTGGTGGTCGGCGAGTCTTGGCGGAGCCGACAAAGGCGGTGGTGGGCCGGGGCCAGCAGGGAGGCCGAGCCGGACGACGGCAACCGCGGAGGCCGAGGCTGGGTTAGAACAGCGCGCGAGGCCGAGCAGAGCCGCAGGCGACGTGCGCGATGATGAGGCGAGCGACGGCGCTGAGGAGCCGACGGCAGGCGGCGGCTGCTAGGCCGGCCGAAACGGCGGCTGCGAGGCCGCACGGCTGCGAGGAGAGGCGGCCGCCACGGGCGCGGCGCTTGGGCGGCGCGGCTTCATGCGTGATCGACAGGGCCCAGAGCGGTGGCAATAGCGGCGTCTTTTGCGAGCACGCCGCGTCAGCGGAGCCAGCCTTGATCGGTGGAGGGCGCGACGGCGTCGGCGGCAGCCTTGTGATGCGCTAAAAGCCGCGGCGTCGGCGGCGCACGCCTGGCGTGCTGGCATGGCTTGGCCGGCCGGAGGGCGCAGTGGCATCGAGGCGGACGACGGGGGCGGCGTTGCGCTGCGGCTTCTTCTTGGCCGGTGCCGGGTGAGAGAGCCAAGGAGGCGGCGACGCAGTGGCGCGACAGCCGGGGCGGGTGGCGGCGCTTCATGTAGTGCGCCACGGTCATTGGCGAGGTCGGAAGCGAGCGGCGGCTGCGGCGGGGCGACCGGGCGGAGCGAGGCGCGGCCGTGGCGAGGAACAGGCGGCGGCTGGCCGGATCGAAGCGACAGCGTCGCGGCGTCGCTTTGGCGGCAACTGCTTGGCGGTTTCGAGCGTGGCGGCCGAGGCCGGGAGCCTTGTGCGGCTGCGGGCGAAACCGGCGATGCTACGGGCGCGGCGGTGCCGGCGTGCGGCCGGCGACGATCGGCGCTTCAAGCGCGCATATCGAGGCGGCGGTGTAGTGCCGGGCACACTGCTGCGAGTTCTACCCTTTTTGTGTGTATGAGCGTAGATTCGTGTAATTGTAGCTTCTTGCCACGCGTGACGGACGATGCGGATCGAGGTTAGATGCATGCATAGAATCAACAACCGTTTAGATTCAATCGTCGATTCTCATCTTTTCAATCCGTTCTCCGGTAGAGCTTCGTGCTGATAACGTGTTAGGGAACCTCGCTATCGAATAGTCCGGAGTTCCTGAACAAACTAGTATTCGTGGAGAATAGAGAGACAAGAGAGACACAGGTTTAGGAGGAACTGCGAGAGAATACTTTATTGCTTCTGATTTCTTGTACAATGGGGGGACCCCCTCCTTCTTATATAGTAGTCGCCTAGGGTTTCGACTAATGGATCATCATGGGCCTTCATGGGCCATATGGTTTTCCAACAATTACATGCTATATTTGACAGTCTACTAATTCTCTAGATCTCTCTCTCATGTGCATGAATCGGAGTACAATTCTAACTGGACAGAAGAATTATGGCCTGGATTCTGATCGATATGAATAATTCTTGGTGGAGATTCTTTCGTTCTTTCTTTTTTTCACGGAGTTTGCTATGACAGGGAGAGAAACAATTTTGCAAGTAGTAATTTTTCAATGCGATGCCTAAGCAAATTGCAAAGTTTTTCTTGTTAGATCATTGGGTTTTTTTTTGGGTAACATGTTGCTTCAGATCGATTTTGTGGAGGAAAGATGAAAATAAGAAGGAAAGAGTCGCGGAGTCTTGTGCTATTTTTTTTTTAATTGGAGAAGTGGCTTAATTAACCTGCGCCATTCACTTTTAGATGAGTGGTTCAGATGTTGAGCAATGCAGAGAGATGCACCCCTGCAGTAGCAGCTGATAATGCAGAGGATCCGCGTCCACAACTGTCGTTGATCTTTGGTAAATTTACTAGAATGGAAGGAACAACTATATCATTGTTGGAACTAACTAGGAACGATGTATAATTGAATCAGCAAATTTTACCAGGCACGTTGAGTTGATCTTCTAGCTTTCTTTTCAGATAAATGATCTAGCTAGCCACCTTTATAACCAAATGTTCCAGAGAATTAAAATGATGTATCTCTTACATCTGCAAGAGTATGTTTTAATTCATGTTTTTTTCCCACATTGCGTATTACAAATTTAGTGGTATGAACCGGCCAGGTTCCACCTCCCGTACATATTGTGATTATTAGTTTAATCGATAATGTTGTACAACGCACGATAATACTGCATGTGAGTGCGCCATCCGATCCTATGGAGGAACCGAGGAAGCTTACTGTTTGCACCAAAATTTGGTAGATAGGGTCAAAATCGGCAGTCCAAGATCAACAAGATACGATTGGATAACGGATCAAGATATTTGGAAACAAAACAGGTTGTTAAGGAAAGCACCCTCCAAATAGAGACCGATACGGATTCTATTCCTAACGTGTTGTACCAGGACTCTATCGGCCAATGGCTATAAAAGAGATCTAGAGGTGATCAGAAAAGCCGCCCAGAGCCAACCAACCAATTCATTTCTACTTTTCATCTACTTTTCCGTCGACTAGGAGTAGTTCTTGTAATTTAGTCTTTGTAATTCGATCTTGATCAATAAAGTTGCGCATCGCCGATTGTTGATCTTCTTCAAATTACGTCCCAGGTTTGATTTATTCTGATTTTGTTGCGCATCGCCTTCTTCAGAATCGATCTGCCTTTATCCTCTGATTAGCCTTAATCGGCTAGTTGGACTTACCACGTTACTTTGATCTTAATCGACTGGTGATTGAGTCTAAGCCGATTGATCGTTACGATCGGCTTTGAGAGAATTTTATCCTCTGATTAGCCTTAATCGGCTAATTAGATCTATTCTGATACCTTGACCTTGATCGGCTTCAAGCTGATTGATCGTTACGATCGGCTTTGAGAGAATTTTATCCTCTGATTAGTCTTAATCGGCTAATTAGATCTATTCTGATACTTTGATCTTGATCGGCTTCAAGCTGATTGAGTCTAAGCCGATTGATCCCAACGATCGGCCGAGTGAATTTTATATTTTTACCTTGTCGATTCTGAGTCAAATCGATTGCGCGCTCTTGAACGGTGTTCATACGGTGTCTTCGCCGTCGAAACCATACTTCAAGTTTTTGACGTCAACACTTACCCATGTTATTAGAACACGACAAGGCAACATGCGTTCAAATGAAATATGACATTATGATCTTTGTAATTGTTTGTTTTGCTACATTTAAATTGTTATATCTTTTAAACGGAGTCTCTGATAACCCAAAGGTTTAACTAAATTAAAAGAGCGCATAAACAGATCAATCACACAATTAAGTAATAACAACAATAAACATCACTTTATCGATACATTGATACAACACATGTAAATACAATTTCATACATCAGAGTTGTTGGGTTACAAGTAACCTACAACTAAAAATAATCCTTCAGCTTTGATGCCTAAAATCATTAGTTATCATAAAGTATAAATGGAAGTTAAACAATAGGGATATGAAAGATAAATAATTGACGTCAGACCAAAAAAGGTGTTTAGATAACGCTCATTGAGATATCAAACCGTCTAGGACCAATCAACACCACTCACTAGTTAGGGTTTCATCATCCGATATAAACAAACCTATTCGTAGTCAGGTAACTGTAGCTAGGTGTGAATAGTATCAAAATATCTTCCACAATCAAGAGATAAGATCGAGTGCGGTTAAAAAAGAAGGAAGCCAGAGACCCGTCCCCATCCATTTCACTCCCACCTGCACACCACCAAAGTCCCCAAAGCCAAGGAGGCCAGGAGTAGCTGAAACCACCAGCAACCGAGGATGAGATCAGCAAGCCAGGAACGTTTTTTCCCAAGACCAACCGAAGCCAAGAGCCTTCATCAAGACTAGCAAGTCAGGATCAACCAAGAACAAGGAGTACCAGCCCTCACCATCGCCCCCACCACTGCATGACCTCACCCCCATCTGACTTCACATCACCAGGTTTGCATACAGGAATTATATTACTAACCTTAGGAACACAGTGAACAAAGGAAGAAAAATGAGTAGTTAGTAGCTTAGCTAGAGCAACCAGTAGCCTCAGAAGGATGGCATCCCTAGGGGAAACACCTTGCTTGCCCGCCGACTCCCTCGTACTCCCCAGCGTACGGGAGATCTGCGGGTGTCGTCGCGACACCGCCAACCTATGAGCAATCAACCCATATCATCATCATTGGTCAGCAATAAAGCAAAGCTGTAGCTAAATCAACCAATCAAGTAATGCATTAGAAGTAAATGGGGTAAAAAATGGGTGACTTGGGGGAGAGCCATGGGGGGAATTAGGGGGAGGGTGGAGATGGAGCTGTGAGGAAGAGAGGCGGCACCACTAGATGAGAGGAAGAGCATGAGAGAGGGGGAGAATGAGGGAAGGTGAGTAGCCAGCGGGGGAAGCGGTAAAAGGAAGGTGAGGAACAAGCGGCGCTGAGAGTCGGCAGTGTAGGTAAGGGGCCATGGCAGATCTGGTGGGAGGTAGCTCGGGGGAGGATGAGGTGGGGCACTGCTGGAGAAGGCCATGCGAGAGGCGGCCTAGGAGAGGTGGCACGGTGGGGGCCCAAGCATCATAGCCAAGCAGGCCCAGGCAGGAAGCCAAGCTGGCCAAGGTGAGGGCAGCCGAGAAGGCTCGGGCAAGGAGGAGGTGGAGGTCGATGAGCCTAGGGGTAGGCGAAGGCTGGCGGGCCTCGGGACGCAGGGGAGGTCGGCATCCAGGTGCGCGTGGGAGACCGAAGCTAGCGCAAGGGAAGGAAGCAGTCTGGAGAACCAAGAAGAAAAGAGGGAGAAGAAGAGGATAAGGAAGGATAAAAGGGAAAAGAAAGAAGAGCCAGAGAGCATGCGTGGCTAGAATCGTTGAATTGTTCTTAGTAGCCTCATCGCTAGAATCGTTGTTAGTAGCTACTGTCGGCTCAAGCAGATTTGGAAAACAATTGTTGATAATAGCCGATGGAGTCTTCTCTAAATACAAGGCCGCAGCAATGGCCGACCACCATGACGAGAAATGCCCTGCCCGACGAGTATTCAAGATAAAGTGTGGTAAGTCTCGAACTTGAAAATTATCGACTATGTGCAAAACAATGTACGCTATTGCTGCATTACGGACTCATGCTCTTGGCTGAAGCCGATCAAAAAGTTGGAAGCATGGAATGATTTGCCTAAATCCCAACTATCTAGCATAGACTGACAGATAATAGAACTCATATGAGGGTTGGAAATCTAATCCTTTGTATGAAGACCGACAGACAATATACTTGGAGAGATGAATAACTTGTAAAACTCTGAAGTCTCAAAAGGCATCAAATCACTGTCGGCTTCCATGAGCAAAAAAGAAGGGCAGGGATAATCGGCTGCATTGATATAACTAAAAAAGTCCTGCTGATCGAAGTCTTCACTGACAAGCTGCACAAAGAATGACAAGTATTTTTGGAGCCGATGGGTGTAACTTTTGTCTCATTCTCAGAGCAGAGTATGAATCTTTTGCCATACGATCGGCTTGCACTATATTGGGTCTCTGCATCCTCAGGGGTATCTTCTTGTGAGAAAGGAGTATCATCGACTGGATTCAAGTTGAAAGACCAGCTAAGTATGCAATACACCCAGGTCTGTAAAAACCACAATGAGCCTCCTACATTGTCGATGGTATAGTCGCCTAAGCTCGTAAAAAGCCGACTGCGTACAATGTGCATCAACTGATAGACTACACCTAGAAGTATTTTTCCTAAGACTAGCCGACAACCCTCAACTAGCTATTTGGCCAGATTCTGATAAACTTGAGTCAGCCCAAGAGAAAAGAAATCTGTCCAACCAAAGGTTGAGAAAGGCGATATGTTCCTTGTCCAATATTGGCATGCTGCCTTTGTTGTTGTTGCTGATGTACTTGCTCCATCCCTCGCCCTGGGATCAGCCTGCTGCTTTTGTTGTTGTTGCTGATGTACTTGCTCCATCCCTCGCTCTTGGATCGGATTAGCTTGTACTGAGGTTTGGCGCTGAAAGCTGATACTTGCTCCCCATCAGGCCTCAGTCAGCAGAGTTGAGCTACATCAAGGAGAGTTGGGCCGACTGGACCCGTTCTAAATACGAACCCGTTTAGCGTGTTTGACCAAAAATAACATGCCACGGCCACTAAGGGCTCATTGGCTTCAGGGTCAGCTAATGAAAGAGGGAGGCACTCGGCTATCCCCATTCTCTCCCAAATCTCCTTTTTTTGGCTGCTACCTGATTATACCAATTTTTCCAATCTTTCAACGCCATCGGCCAGACCCTAAAGCTTTTGCTCCATCCTTTTATGTTATATCCAGAAGCCGATAGGGGGAGACGCGGGATTTCTTGATTTATGATTGTGTCGAAATTTAGATTTCCTACTGGACCTAGGTAGTATTGATCATTGCTATTGGGGATTGGAATAAGTACCTGTTGAGAATCTATTCAGCTGATCTGAGGAACAGGTGAATTAGTCGACTGAGAGATGATGAGTTGGGAGCACTGAGCTGCCTGTCAACCAAAGATGAACTTGAAGCTGATGTCAAAGGATTTGAGAGCTCGTGCGTGTGAAAATGACAGTGTAGGGACCTTATATTTACAGAGGGGGTGAAAAATGATGAAACGGCAGTTTCTGTACAGCTTCTGCTTAAAATAAAAGCGGATTGTTTGTCGAACGAGAGGGTTCTAAATAGTTCTTCCCACAATCAGAAGCAAATTTATACACAAAATCAGAACCTGTCGCCCATCTGATTCTTAGAAAATCTAGAATCTGCACAATCAGAAACTGTCCCAAACAGAACCATTGGTTCCTACCCTCTGGCTCTGGGTGTTGATTTTCTCATAATTTTACTACCAATGTGGATTTGACGACTAAAATTCTTCCTTTTTTCCCCTTCAACTCAAACACGGGCTCCAAATTTCCTCACCATTCAAACAATAGTTATCAATACCATATCGGTACTGGTTGGTATGACCGGTATATAACATTTCGATACCTAAACTGGTACAAAGTAGTTTAATATATCGTACTGTCCTCGATATCGGTCATACCAGTTCGATACCGGCTTCGATACTGATCATACCAGTGGAATCGATGGTCTATTGACTATATGTTATATTTGATAGTACTATTATGTATTTGGAGTATTATAATTAGTAAAATTTGATGTACATATAATTAAACATATATATACTTATAAATATATATTATTATATTAAACTTGAAATGGTACATCGATATTAACCAGCCAAACCGGTATAGCTCCATGTATGTATTAACAAGGAATTTTTTAAATAATATATTTTAATGAAAAATTATAGAAATAATATGCCGAAAAAATAACAGTTATACCCACCGGTCGCAGATCCAAATCACGACAGAGATTTGTCGCTGTTTCAATCAGCGACAAAATCTCTGTCGTGATTTGAAAGTGCGATAACACATTGTTGCCAATCCAAAAGGCGACAAATACTCTGTCGCTGTTTGGTTGTGCAACAGAGAGTTAAATACTTTTCGAAATGTGCACTAATTTTTTTTAGAAAACATAGATAAGTACCACAAAATTCAATCTTGAAACAATTTTTTCTGCAAAATAGCCGATCTCACGATAAAATTGTAGGAATAGCAAAACAATAGACAATTTTGTTTTGTTCAGTCGGAATTTTTTTCATTCATTTTGAAGCGACGTGCGAGTTAAACAAAGAAATCTTTTTTAAAATAATACATTGTTGCACTGATTTCATTCGAAAATTCACTGTAACTTGTGAGCATCAATTATTAAAAGTCAGTGTTATTTTGATAGTTACTAGAATTTTAGAGTTCAAACCAGGGTTCAGTAAATCCAGAAAAATTCATATTTGTCAGTGATAATTCATGTAGTATTTTACAAAATTACTTGTCAGTTACTTTTTTTTACAAAAATTCAAATTTCGTTGTTCCTCATTATCTTTCGGTGCACGACAAATTTGACGATAAATCATTAAAATATTGAATAAAACCCAACATTGATATTACAAAGTGAAGTGAGTACAACAAATACAATAACATGGCATGTGAACTACACCTAAGATACATACATGCCTTAGAGAATTCATAAACTGGGATACAACATAGGTAAATGCCTCTGGTGGGGAACTAAGTCACAAAACCATACATTCTATGGTCATGGTTGTCGGAATAGGTAGCTACAATGAAAATAATAATCTCCATGTATTGGTTCCTGACGAGGTACTACGTATGGATACGTGATAGGGCTTAATGTAATATCACTGTCAGGATTCGGAGGACTCCGAGGACACAAGGTTCATGGCCTAGGTGGCATGGAATTGTCATCATCATCGTCATTTGTATGGTTAAGAGTTAGCCCTCCTTCAGTGCTAGTTGAATGTCCTCTTGCATTGTTGCTTGAACGCCTGTTGTAATAGTGCTTGAACGGCCTATTGTGATAGTGCTTGAACGTCAAGGTCTAGATGACATGAAATCGTCATCATCATCGTCATCGTCATTTGTATAGTTAGGAGCAAACCCTCCTTCGGTGGTGGTTGAACGTCCTCTTGAACTTTCTGCTGCAACAGTACTGCGTGTACCTCTACCCCTCTAGTTAGATCCTTTTCTGCATCTTCTGCGCGAACCAGGAATCAAACCCCCACCGAAGAGTATATACAATGCTAAGAATTCTGGGATATCCTTGTTCAGCAATTCTTTATCCTCCGGGGATGACTAACACAGAAGACGAGCATACAAATTAGTGAATTTATGGATTATGCTAAAAAGAATAGTAGGGTGAACAAATAGGAAATAACTAACCTTAATATGCTCTGCATACTGATCGGGCGACAACTGTCTGTAGCGATTCCCATCGGCGACAAAAACGTTATCACTGTTTGAAAGCGCGACAGATATTCTGTCGCGATTCCAAACAACGACAGAATATCTGTCGCGATTTCGATTCGCGACAGATTGGTGTAACTGTTTTTTGCATATTATTTCTGTAATTTTTCATTAAAAATATTATTTTAAAAAATAATTCTATTAACAAGTATGATTCAAACCCCTTGCCCCACCGTTCCACAGGCACGAACCCAGGCGTACCCTCCAATGAACTTCAAACTCTGTTTCACTGACATCTAGGGCCCACGACGCACCATACCCCACAAGTCATCCGATAAAGTACCTGCAACAGCCACGTACACGAAACACCACTGCCCCGTGTCTCACTCCCCAATGGCTATATTCCTCGCGTACATTTTTTAAAAATTCTGACAGGATACTATTACAATATATACTCTTCAGTTGTTTATTTTATAGCGGCACAAAATGAAGTCTAATATTCTTAAACTTTTTTTGTGATGTTATAACGTAATTAAAATGATTATGTAAAATTTTCAGATGATGATCAGATATCTGTATTTTTTAAAAATTCTGAAAGTGCTATTATCATTGTATATGCTCTTCTGTTTTTGATTTTATATTGGTGCTAAATGAAGTCTAATATTTCTTAAAATTTTAGTACATGATCCTTTGGCTCTATTTATATTTTCATTAAAATTTCAGAATATAATAAATCTTTTAAATATTTATAAAAATCTGACAGTGCATTTGTTCCTTTTCATTAATTTTTGTTTTAGATTTTTAGAAGAAATAAATGATTTTAAAAAAATTTAAATTTCTCTGAGGTGTTTCATAGATTAATTGGATTTTTTGTAATTTTTTCAATTATTTTTTTTCAATTTTTTCTTGTATTTTCACCATTTTTCCTTCTGTCATCGGTTTTCGACGAAAACTAACCAGTTTTCGACCTTTTCGACCAGTTTTCGTTTTTTTGAATCGGTTTGACCGGCCAGTTTGACTTTCGCAAACCGTTCTGTTTTTACCGAAATTTGGTCGAAATTCGCGAAAAACCGGTGCCGAGCTGATCTCGAATTTCGGTTCGAAAACGAAAATGTTACAACTGCTCACGACTTTGCATCGTCGTGTGAGGTCTGCTTCTGGGCTTATGTTTGGATCAGTTAGTACTTTTAATAGTGCCCAGTGTGAGGATTTCTGCAATTCTACTTCGGTTCGGGTAAAGTTGTTGGTTTTGCTCCAGGACAATGCTAATTTTGGTTTAAAAATCGTTTATTAGTGGTCAAAGGTACTCCTAATAGTGATAGAACTTTCAAATTCAAGGCCTTGCTGGATAAAAGTTGTTGTTCTCCTCATTCAATTTGCAGCAAAGATTAAGTGTAGTAAATTGCCTGATGCAGCAAGGCCATTGCAGGATTTGCTTCTTGCTCATTTTCTTTTATCTGTTGATGTTTAGGTTGAGTTTGACAGGAAGGCCGCAGCAGTGGCTGGTACTGATAGATTCAAAGACGAAATTGTTTCAGTTCATGCAATGGTAATGTGATAGCTAAATCGTCTCTTCCTAAAATGACTGTTGCATTGCTGAAAAATTTTGGTGTACCAAAAGTTGGGATCTTTTGTTCTTACGTTTTAGCCTGACACTAATTAACATCATATTGTGAAGATTGTGGATCAAAAAACTGGAGAGGAGAATAACTATTGTAGTCACAATTGTCAACAGATGATGGAATATAACATGCTAGCCCAAAACTCTCACAATGCCCACCCCTTTGGGGCTGGCCCACCTACGCATGTATAGCATCCTACTTAAACTTTCATCCTCACTTCGTGTAAAATGGTTAACTCGAAAGTGCTATGTTTAAACCCAACATGTATTATATACTACTTCAACTCACTTTAGATAAGCAATATGTGACTAATCCAACAGCCAATCCACATGGGTCACATGGGCCTTCACATGGGCAGCACACCATATACACGACAAATTCTCAGAATCACCTTTTGGTATACGTCGTGCGTCTAGTGCCAGCACATATGCCATGCCATTTGTCCACTTCGGGCCCACACGCGCTATACACATAACCCACGCCTCTAACCCACACGCACCTGTGAACGAAGGTTGATTCTCAGATATCATCTGTAACACTCTAGCCTAAAATTCACTCAATGCCCAGCCCACCATGAGGCTCGTCCATGCATACGTAGCACACTACTACTTTTGTTCTTGCTTCGTGTAAATGGTTTAACCGGAGGTGTTATGTTTGGGCCCAGGAGTCATTGTATGCTACTTCAACTCACTAATTCCACCACCACTCTATACGGGTCATTGCACCAATAGGCTGGGGTATTACAATTCTTTGCTAGGACATGAACATGCAAATCTGGATCCTTCTATGTATACTGCACTATTCTAGGATCATGTTATTGCACATAGTGGCAACATAGATGAAATATCATTTCATATACATGAATATCTAAGAAAGACTTCGAATTACATTGATTATTGTAGTAATGACCTTATGGTCCAAGCTTACATGTAATGCCTTAGAAGGCGAACAACTCAATAAATTGCAGCAGAAGAATTAAAGATAACTTCAACTATAGCCTATCCATACTCCTGTAGGCAATCGACTCGGACAACGCGATCTAGTCCTTCACGATCCTCGAAGTAGAAATCTCCATTAACCATTGAATTGCCAATGTCGTTTCCATCAACTGAGTAGTATTTTTCATAGCAAGTTGTACACATAATTCAATATATATATATATATATATATATATATATATAGGAAGCCGAAATGGGGCACCATGGTGCCTGGGCACTATGATTTGAAAAACGCGAATTCAAGCCATATTCGAGTACATTTTTCAAAAAAATTAGTTTCAGGGTATATACCTATCTATAACAATTCAAATGAAATGCATACCTTTGAAAAAATATACTCGAATTCAAAGATTTTCAACGAGTTTGGATCACATGTTTTGCTGATTTATATATAAAATCAGCACATACCTACAACCAAACTATCATCAAAAAAGGTACTCTAGATTGAATTTAAGTTCAAACTTGTTTGAACTAGTTTGTAAACTGGTTAAACTCAGTATTTATTGGCGTCAAAAACTTGAAGTAGGGTTTCTGACAACAGCACACCATACGAACACCTGGTTCAGAGCGTGCAAGTCGATTTGACCTGTAATCGACAAGGTAAAAATATAGAATTCACTCAAAGCCGATCGTAAAGATCAATCGGCCTATACTCAATCAGCTTGAAGCCGATTAAATCAAAGTAACAAGATAACTCTAATTAGCCGATTAAGGCTAATCAGAAGATAAAGGTAGATCGATTTTGAAGAAGGTGATGCGCAACAAAATCAGAATAAATCAAACCTGGGGCGTAATTTGAAGAAGATCAACAATCGGCGATGTGCAACTTTATTGATCAAGGTCGAATTACAAAGACTAAATTACAAGAGCTACTCCGAGTCGACAGGAAAAATATAAAAGTAAAGGCTGGTCGATTGATTGTGTTGTGTTTTTTGCAGCTTGCCTTGGCCCTTCTTTTATACCCACCGGCCGATCGAGTCCGTCTACAACACGTTTGGAGAATGACTCGTATCAGCCTTGGTTTCCTTAATATCCGATCTGGTTTCCAACCGTTTCTGATTCCGTAATCTCCATGGACTCCCAAACCGGTCAACACCTGCCAAATTCTGGTGCAAACATATGCCCCCCATTTTTGGGAGATAACTTGTTGTCTACCAAAAATCTTATTTATCGGCTTCCTTCTGTCGGCTTTTATCCAAAGGTTGACCGTCACTTTCATATCGTAACTGCCGCTTTAATTACGTCGTAAGCGCTGTAATTCTCTGATAGTGCATTTTAACTGTTCGCGTCCTTTGAGATTCACTTCCCGCCACTTCAGATTTTTACCTCGCTATAAAATGCGGCCCCCACACTGTCATTCTTCACGCGCTCGAGCTTTCGTGATCTTCATAATCGGCTTCTTCCTTCTACTTCTTGTCAGCCTCTTATCGGCACACCAATCTTTTGACTCAGTCAGCTTTTGCATCAAGATCGACTGAATGGATCCTTCTCAGGTACTCATCCCAATTCCCAATAGTGTTGATCAGTTTTTCCTTGGCCCATTAGGAACCCTAGATACTGCTACGGTTATTGATCAAGAGGTAACTCGCCTTCCCTTGTCGGCCAGAGGATATAACATTGAGGGTTGGAGTAAAAGTTTTAGGGCTTGGCTGACTGTACTGAAAGGGTGGAAAAGTTGGTATAACCGAGTAGCAGCTCAAAAAAGGGAATTTTGTGAAAGAATAGGCATAGCCGGGTGCATTCCTCTGAGTTTAGCTGATCCAGAGGCCAATGAGCCCTTGGTGGCCACGACTTGTTATTTCTGGTCGGACACCTTCGATGCCTTCATGTTTCGCACCGGCCCAGTCGGCCCAACCTTACTGGATGTTACTCAACTCTGTTGCTTAAGACCAGGTGGGGAACAAGTATCGGCCTTTAGTGCTAAACCCAAGTATAAACTTATTCGGCCCAAAGGTGAAGGCTGGTCTAAGTATATTGCTAATAATAATAAAGTAAATGGATTAGTATCGGACGAGGAGCACGTTGCTTTCCTTAATCTCTGGCTCGACCGATTTTTATTCTACGGGGCTTCTTTAGGACCAACTCAAGTATATCAGACAATTGCAGAACGATTGGTAGAAGGCCTTCGGCTGGCGCATGGAAAAACATTCCTGGGAGCGGTATACCAAATGATGCATGTTATTAGAAGTTGGCTTTATATGGGTTTTGCCAATTTCACCGTAGGCAATGTGGGCAGTCCCTTATGGTTTATTCAGGTTTGGCTGTACTGCTTCTTTAGCCGACCCTTTGATTTAGAGCCTGCTGATAATACAGCCTTCCCAAGAGAAGACAACCCAGAGAATGCCATTCCTCAATATCAAGCAAGCCGATCATTTGGCGAACGGTTCATTATGTGTTCTGGCAACGAGACCAAAATCACTGCTGCCGATTCGAAGAAGTACATGTCTTTCTTCCTCCACTTGAGCAATGAAGATCCGAGGCAATGGATTTTTTAATTCTGGTGTGGCGATTTTCCATGGCCTTCGTTTCTGCATCTTGAAGCCGACAGTTCTTCGATGCCTCAGGAAACTCTTGACTTATATAAAATTTTCATTTCTCCTTGCATTCTCCAAGCTGGTCTCCACACAAGAAATCAAATATACCAGCCGTCATATGAATTTTATCATCCGTCTGTTTATGCAAGACAATTGGGATTTGGCTAAGTGATCCCAAGTTTCCAACTTCTTGATCGGCTTCAGCCTAGAGCTAGAGTTCGGAATATTGCATCGGCCGAGATTGTCCTAGAAGTAGCCGATGACCTACAAGTCCAATCTTTGCCACACTTTTTCCTGACCACCAGACAAGCAGGGGGCTATATTACATGGTGGTCAACCATTGCAGAAGCTCTCTATCGGTCCAAGTCTCCGTCGACTATTATCAGCGAATTTTTTCCAAATCTTTCGGAGCCGACGTTAAAGTCTAATGCCGATTCTAGCAGTGATGCTACTTCGTCTGGATACACTAACACTAACGTAGATGTTTCTGGCGAGGTATCGGCTTAGAGTCTATTTTTTTTATTTTTTCGCTATCTTCTGACGTTTATCTTGAATCTAACTTGGTTTCATTTTCCTTGTAGAACAAGGCTACTGGAAAAAGGGCGCCTTCAGGTCCATCGGGTGACGGTCAGCAGAAAAAACAGCAACAATAGGTCGCTGTCATGGGTTATGCTTCAGGATCTCTGGGCATCCAGAACCCATCTTTATCGGATTTGGAGAAGTAGAAACAACCTAGTAAGCTTTCTTATCGACTTTCTTCTTATCTTAAACTGATTTTTAGCTAACCAAAACTAATGTCTGATAAACCCTCAGAGAAGAAGCGAAAGTATACCAAAGCCACCGCCAAGAGGGTCCCCAAACCTCAAGAACAGAGCGGTGAAAGCTCGCCAACTATGTCGATTACGGGAGAAGTGAGTCTCTTTCCGTTTGAACTTGTATGATTCTCTTGCGTGATATCCTTATCTTGATTTTACCCTTTTTACAGCCGATATCATCTGCGCAGGCGGCTGCTATTTTAGCCGATCTTCCTGCTATTTCTCCCAAGGTTCAACCGCCACCGCCTACTCAAACGACTAGCCTCACCGTCAACTTGCCAGGCTCCTCGGTCCTTCCCCATTCGACGCCATCGGCTCCAGCCTCCCATCCTTCAATGTCTTCCAATCCAATGGATTTATTAGGATTCACTCTTGATGATTTGGAAGACCCAGAGGTGATGGCTACAGACGATTTTCCTGTGGACATTAGAAAAATCCTTGAAGTCACGAGAAGCGTCGGTGCGGTAACCGATGCCGGCATGCAAGCGGTGAACAAACTCTTCGAGGAAATTATGCAGCCCGAAGCCGACCTTCTAGCCAACACACAGCCTTTGCGCGATGCTATGGCGACTCTCG
Organism: Otatea glauca; assembly: GCA_036346275.1. NCBI lineage: Eukaryota > Viridiplantae > Streptophyta > Magnoliopsida > Poales > Poaceae > Otatea > Otatea glauca. The sequence goes on from JAYEVK010000136.1 coordinate 66,312, forward strand.
AAGCCAACCTCCCCCTAGAAGCCATGGCTGCCCTTCTTGAAGTATGCCATTTGGACAGCAAGAGGGCTGAAGTGCAAGCGGCTAAGGCCAGAATTGCGAAAAGGGAAGCCCAAAAAGCCAACCAAATCATCCTGGACAAACTGGTGTCTAGCACAAAGGCCCAAAAGAAAAAATTTGATGAAGACAATCAAGCCCTTAAATCGGATAAGGCCACCATTCTTCATCTGGAATCGGCCAAAAAACGCCTTGAAGAAGAGTTGTTTGAAGTGAACAAGAAACTGGCTGATAAGCAATCTTCACTCGCCGCAACTGTTGCCTCCCTTAAAAACCAAAAGCAAGAGATCGGCCAAGCGGTAACTCAAATTTCCGAGCAAATGGCCAAGATCACCCCTGTCGCAGGCAATGACAAAGAAGATCAGAAATTTCTGGATAAAATCCAAGAGATCATTGTTAAGGCGGCAGGAGCAGTGTCGGCTTTAGGGGATAGGCTTCTCAGTTCAGGCCTTTAAGTTTAATATTTTTATGATGATGAAACATTGCTGAACGCTGGGCTTTTGGAATGTTTGTAACACCTTAACTTTATGATCGGCTGTTTAACTGATCTAAGTTTACCTTTTGTAATTTTATCTCCTTTACGAGTCTGCAATCTTTTTAGTTGATTAACAGCACCGTGTTAACTTGGCTTTTAACGCAATTCGCAGTCGGTTAGGCTCCAATCCAAACACTAGGATAGTATCTCTTTACGTATTTACCATTAATTGCTTTAGGCAAAACATGCCCTTCTAACGTTTCTATTATGTACGAATTTCCACTGATTAGCTGATTAACCTTGTATGGTCCTTCCCACATAGGTGACCATGTTCCAAATCGGCTATCTTTCGAAACAACAGGCAGTATCGTTTTCCATACTAAATCGGCTTGATCGAAAGATTTAGGCATGACCTTTTTATTATATGCCTTTGCAACTCTGATTTTATTCTTTTTAAGCCGATCAAGCGTAGACAAACGTAACTCTGTCAATTCATCCAAGTTATCGACCATCAAGCCGTTATACTCCTGAGCCGACAAACCATTTTGCCTGGCTACTCGTATAGACTCTATGTTGATCCTCCACGAGTAAAACGGCTTCTTGGCCATATACCAACTAGTAAGATGAAAGCTTTGTTGCTCCGTGATAGGCTAGCCGATACGCCCAAAGTGACTCCGATAGGGTTGAGTGCCAATTCCTCGGTCTTTCATCGATTTTTCTTTTGATCAACTTAATTAACGTTTTGTTAGACGACTCGGCTTGTCCGTTAGCCTGAGCGTAATATGGGGACGACTTCAATAATTTAATCCCCAGACTTGTCGCGTAACTCTGAAATTCATTAGACATGAACACCGTACCTTGATCGGTCGTGATTGTTTGCGGTATTCCAAATCGGTGGACAATATGTTCATTAACAAAACCGATTGCTTCAATACTGGTCACTTTCTTAAGCGGTATAGCTTCAACCCATTTAGAGAAATAATCAGTCGCGGCCAAAATAAACTTGTGGCCTTTACTCGAAGCAGGAAATATTTGTCCGATTACATCTATCCCCCAACCTCTGAACGGCCATGGCTTGATAATTGGGTGCAAAGCCGATGCCGGTGCTAGTTGTATATTGTCAAACTTTTGACAAGTTTGACATTCTTTATAATACTTGAAACAATTCTCTAGCATTGTCGGCCAAAAATAACCTGTCCGTCTAAGCATCCATTTCATCTTATGAGCCGATTGGTGAGACCCGCAAATACCTTCATGTACTTCACCCATTGCTACCTATGCTTCTTCGGCTCCAAGACATCTCAACAGCAAGCCTTCCATCATCTGATAATACAATGTATCGTCCATAACAATGTACTTTAAAGCTTGTTGCCTAATCTTGCGTTCTGTCGGCTTAGATGGGTCGATCAGGTAATTCTTTATTCGCGTTCTCCAATCCACGATATCTATGCACATGACAGCTTTGTCTACCAGTTCCGTCACCTGATATCGATCAAAGTTTTTGTACCCTGACGCCTGTTGAGCCAAGGCGTTAGCTCTATCGTTCGATTTTCGAGGGATATGACCGATAGAAAATGATGTAAACGAGCTGACAATCTTAAAGCAATGTTCTAAATATTTTAGCAGTATTTCGTCTCGACATTGGTATTCTCCTTTTATTTGCTGCACAATCAACATAGAATCCCCGTATGCCTCAACAGCACTTACTCCGATATTTTCCAACAATTGCAAGCCTTTGAGCAATGCTTCATACTCTGCCTGATTGTTTGAGCATCGACTGTTTAATCGAAAGGCAAATTCAAAATTATACCCTTTGGGTGATATGAGTACAATGCCGATTCCATCACCTTCTCTGCACACCGACCCGTCAAAAAACAATCGCCAAGGGGCTACATCTACCAAATCGGCAGCAGTATCGTGCCTCGTTATAAAATCGGCCAGAACTTGTCCTTTAACTGATTTAGCCAATTCGTAAATCAAGTCGAACTCTATTAAGGCATAAGCCCATTTACCAAGTCGACCTCGTAAAATTGGAGCTGATAACATATATTTTACAACATCGGTTTTACAGACCACCATACAAGCCGATGCTAAAATATAATGTCTAAGCTTTGTACAAGAGAAATATAAAGACAAGCACAATTTCTCAATAAAAGGGTACCTGACTTCAGCATCAAGTAGGCGTCGGCTTAAGTAAAAGATAACCCTTTCCTTACCATCGACTTCTTGTGCTAAAACGGCTCCAATAGTTTCCTCCTCAGCCGATATATATAACCTGGAAGGAATCCCTTTTTGTGGTGCGGCCAAAACTGGAGGATTAGCTAGATATTCTTTGACGTCGTCAAAAGCCCTTTGCTGATCGATTCCCCACACAAATTCTAGATTATCCTTTAATTTCAACAGCGGGGTAAAAGCACGAATCCGACCGGAGAGGTTTGAGATAAACCTTCGGAGATAGTTAATTTTGCCGATCAACTTTTGTAATTCATTTTTGCTAGTTGGCGGCATTGTTCCAACTATGGCTTTCACTCTTGCTTGATTGACTTCAATACCTCTTTCATGTACCATAAAGCCCAAAATTTGCCCAGCCGACACACCAAATGCACATTTGAAAGGATTCATCTTCAAGCCATGCGATCTTATGTTCTGGAAAACTTTTTCTATATCGGCTAAATGTTGCAAGTCATCTGCAGATTTTACTACAACATCATCAATATATATTTCGACAATGTGACCGATTAAGTATGAAAAATCATATTCATGGCTCACTGGTATGTTGCCCCGGCATTCTTCAAACCAAAAGTCATAACCATCCACTCAAATAAACTTATGGCACCAGGACATCTAAAAGTTGTTTTGGTATATCAGTTTCTGCCATGAATATCTGATTGTATCTGGCATTTCCATCCAGAAAACTTATGATTTTATTTCCTGATACAGCATCGATAAGCATTCGGCTATAGGCATCGGGTATTCATCTTTTGGCGTCACCTTATTCAAATCTCTAAAATCGACACATACTCGAAGTTTTTCGTTTTCCTTCATGATTGGAACGATGTTGGAAACCCATTCCGCATATCGGCAAGGCCTAATGAATTTTGCCTCCAGCAATCGTTCTATTTCTTCTTTTATAACATTATACAGGGCTGGATTAAAATGTGTGGGGTACTGTTTAAACGGCCGATATCCTGGTTTAATAGGTAGCCGATGTTCTACCAACTGTCGGCTTAAACCAGGCATCTCGTGATACTCCCAAGCAAAACAATCTTTATAATCTCTAAGGATTTTGATCAACCTTTCTTTGTATTTTACATCTAATTTTGCGCTAATAAAAGTTGGTCTTTTCCTATCACCACTACCTATATCGACCTCTTCAAGCAGATCAGTGGATGTGAAGCCTTGACCCAACTTCTCAATTTCTTGAAAATCTTCTATAGCCTCATAGCTATCTGTTATTTGCCGATAGCTTTGCATTTTATCTTGTAATGCCTTCATTGTTTTTCTTGTCCCCATCGGCGCAATACTTCGTTTGTCCGATCAAACGTGCCTAGCTTAACACTGATCGGCACAAGTCCTGATTTACTCACGCAGATGAAGTCACAGTCTTCCAGCGTTTTTCCCGATATACATCTAGCTTCTTCGTGTTGCCAATTCGCATCAGAACTGACCATGGCGATATGAGCCGATGTGTCGGCTGTGACAACTTCAACTTCCCCTCCATTCCATTGGACAAGAGCTTGATGCATAGTCGACGGGATGCAGCAATTGGCGTGAATCCAATCTCGACCAAGCAGAACACTGTAATTTCCCTTGGCGTCAATGACAAAGAATGCAGTCGGCAAAGTTTTACTACCGACAGTCAATTCTGTAACCATAACACCCTTGGCCTCTATGGGATCGCCTGTGAAGTCATTCAAATTGTTTTAATCAAGTCTTCATCAGACTTACCCAACTTCTTGCAAGTCGTATATGGCATCAAATTCACTATAGCTCAGCCGTCTACCAGCATCATTGATATCGGCTTGCCATTTATATACCTTTTTAGATACAATGGTTTTAGATGCCGATGATCATCTTTTGGTTTCTCGAAGATGGCATTTTGGACGCCTGAACATGTCTGAGCAAAAGTCTCTTTAGTCAATTCGGTTTTGATTTTGAATTCGGTTGGCAATGTGAACACCATATTGATACCCATCGGAGGTGTGTCGTCCCTAATCATAGGAGAATCCAGATCATCTGCTGACTCAAAATATTCCTTGACCTGTCCTTTTTTCCTCCATTCCTTCTAGATAACTTTGATCGAAAGAAGCTCATTAAAAGTTTCATCCCTCTGTTTTTTTGCGTCGGCTTCTCTGATCCCTTGAGTCCTTAGTCTCTGAAGCCGTCTACGCTGTGATCGGCTTAAGTGAGGTGGGCACCACCTAGGTTTGGGCTCCACTGGCTTTCGTATCTGGCCGGCCAAATTTTCCGTCTGCACGGGCCTTTGTGTTACAGTGCGATACGATCCGCTCGGATATTCTTTCGCGAACAGGCGTTCTGTAACTTTTGTCACGGTCTCAAATTGGCCCAGATAGCCTATCCCTAGCCGATTGTTTGGGCCAATCGTCTTGGGGGTAGTGCTCCATCGGGCAGGTATACGGAGATGGCAATGCTACTCCCTTTTCCCAACAAAATTGCCAAAAAGGACATCTTCTATGTGCTCTCTCCACGTTGTCAGCGTAATACAAATTATCCGACCAACGAGTAGGATATCGTGGTCGATTATTTATTTTTTCATATTTCTCCATCAACTGGGAAAACGTCGGTCCCGGCCTTTTTGTTGGCTGCCTTGATGTTGATTTTTCAGCTTTATACCATTTACCCACCTGAGGATTTCCTTTGGGTTTAATGGTTCTTGAGTTCCCATCATGATCGGCTTCTATTTGTAATGAGCTGACTGTAATCTTCAATGTCTGGTTGCCATTTGAAGTTGAATGAATTTCAACTTGCCGATCCCTTTTTGGCTCATCATGCATCGGCCGTTTCCCTTTGCCCAAGCATTGAACCATGTTAATAGGGAATGGATCAGCATCTACTTGCATGGTTAGCTCATCAGCGAATTTTAACCGACCATCCTCGATAGCCGACTGGATCTGTTGACGGAAAATATTGCAATCATTAGTATTGTGAGAAAAAGAATGGTGCCACTTGCAATACCTGCGCTTCTTGATCTCGTCAGCCGATGGTATGACGTGTCCTTCGGGCAACCGTATGATCTTTTCTTGCAACAATAAATCAAAAATACGATCACACTTGGAGACGTCAAAGGCGTACTTGACTTTCGACTTATTCCTTGTCAGCTTGAGCCAAGAACAGACTATGGATTTTTTGGACCCTTTTATCCATTCGGCTATGTTTATCTCTGCTTCATCGTCTTCTAAAGAATCGCTTGAGCAATAGTCGACCATATTAACTATAGCTTTATCTTTCTCTTTATTACTACTATTTTTAAATCTATCTTTAAATGCTTTATTATCTGGGAATCGGCTTTCTTGAGTTGACACGCGATGAAGCAGATGACTTAGATCGGTGAACTCTTGTCCTCCAAACTTCTCTCTGAGTGGTGGAATTAACCCTTGAAAAGCCAAATCAGTTAGTTGGTTATCGGGTAATGTAACAAATCTTTTAATATAATCAGCCACCGATTCTCCAAATTTTTGGCGAACAGAGTTTAGGTCGGAGATCCTGAGTTCTAAACTGCCTGAAAAAAAGTGTTCGTGAAATCAGCTTTCCAAATCGTTCCATAAATGGACCGAATTTGGAGGCAAACAAGTGAACCAAGTAAAAGCTGCCCCGGACAATGACAGCGGGTACAGTCTTATTTTCAGTCCATCGAACTGGGTTGCTTCGCCGCATTGCGCGATAAAGTGTCTGATATGCTCCAGGGTAGTTATCGAGTCGTCACCAGAGAATTTTGCAAAATATGGGACTTTGAAATTGTGAGGGTAAGGCATGCGATCTATGTAATCAGGATACGACTTTCTATAGCCGATAACCTTTCCTTTTGGCTGTATGCCGAATTGACCCCTCAAGACGGCAGAGATTTGATCGGCCCAATTCGCATTATCGGCAACTGGAATAGTAGGCCCTTGATACTGCTAGTCATAGTTGGTACTCTGCCCCCCGAGTGCGAACTCGGGTTGCCAATTCGGCTGAGCCGATGGCAGACGGGTGTATTGATCGTACCTATTATGCCTAACTTGGGGTTCTGGCACTGGAACAAAATGTGGACATGGATTTCTGGGCAGGGTAGACTCATGCGGGTATCTCTCAAGCCCAATCGGCTGCGAAACCAATTGCGAAAAAGCATAGAACGGAGCCGACGGTGGTAGGTTTGTTGATGCATCTAATTTGGCAGCGTAAGTATAAGCCTGGTAATGGCTCACCCCACTCGGCTGAGGGTCTCTAGGCAATATGACGGTGGGCTAAGTAGGCATTATGGTAGGGGGTGAGGTTATAACCGATGTTTTAGGATCGGCTAGTGTGCTCTGCGTGTTTTGCGCTACTAAAAAAATAGGGTAATTTGGCAGAGCTTGTAACGGGTCAAGCAGACTATCGGAAGAGACCAATTCCTAGGCGATAGTTTTAACACTATTTGCTATCATCGGCTTAAGCGTGGTGACAAGAGCCGATGATTGGTTTATTAAAGAGTGGTGCACAGACTGATTAATCATAGCCGATAATTCGTCCTGAGCAGGTAGATATTGGCTTACTGGTTCTGTGACACCTGCATCCCCTAGGGCATTGACCGTCGGCAGGGCGGATTTTTGAGTGACACCACGTCTAGTCTTCTGATAACAGTTTAGCATCATCTCTTCTAGCGCAGTTTTCTGATCTTCGATTTCTCTACGCTGTTCTGGCATCAAATCGTCCATTGTTGGGACGATTATAGCTTATGCGTTGAGATCGGATGGCGGAATCTACTTCCCTGATGAAGACATTGTGTCCCACTGGGCGTGCCAAGAGTGTGTTGGCGTCAAAAACTTGAAGTAGGGTTTTTGACAATAGCACACCAGACGAACACCTGGTTCAGAGTGTGCTAGTCGATTTGACCTGTAATCGACAAGGTAAAAATATAAAATTCACTCAAAGCCGATCGTAAAGATCAATCGGCCATACTCAATCAGCTTGAAGCCGATTAAATCAAAGTAACAAGATAAGTCTAATTAGCCGATTAAGGCTAATCAGAAGATAAAGGTAGATCGATTCTGAAGAAGGCGATGCGCAACAAAATCAGAATAAATCAAACCTGGGGCGTAATTTGAAGAAGATAAACAAACGGCGATGCGCAACTTTATTGATCAAGGTCGAATTACAAAGACTAAATTACAAGAGCTACTCCTAGTCGACAGGAAAAATATGAAAGTAAAGGCTGGTTGATTGATTGTGTTGTGTTTTTTGCAGCTTGCCTTGGCACTTCTTTTATACCCACCGTTCGATCGAGTCCATCTACAACACGTTTGGAGAATGACCCGTATCAGTCTTGGTTTCCTTAATATTCGATCTGGTTTCCAATCGTTTCTGATTCCGTAATCTCCATGGACTCCCAAACATATCAACACCTGCCAAATTCTGGTCCAAACAGTATCCTAAAAATTACAAAAAATTTCGCATTAAAATACATAGAGAAAATATCATTTTTAGATCACGGTGCTCAGGCACCATGGTGTCCTAGGTAATTATACTATATATATGTAGATACACATGTACACACATATATACATATATATGCAACGCCTACTATAAAGGATTGGCTATCAAAGTTTCTTCTGCATAAAGCGAATTTGACAATTAAATACAACAAATAGGTTGAAAGCACAGTTGAAAACGTTATAATAAATACATAACAAGCATCAGCATAGTCTATCCGGTTAACAAATTCACTTACCTTTCTAGTTTTGTTTTATGAAAATCTACCCCATGTAAAATCCTCAAGCATGTCCATGATCACGGATACAGCTATTCAAATAGTTTAAATGACACTTTGCGGAGGTTGTAAATCTTTACCCACAAGATACAGTCAACTTACCATGTCTGCTGTGACTTGCCATACAGAAGTATGCGATTGAGTGGCTGTAGCAAAGGCCTTATGAAACTATTGCCCTAACATTGACCCTCCTATCAGTCATAAAGCCGATAACCGTACCCCTAGTAAGCGAGTCATGGCCTGGAGCCCAACATTGGATTTGAGAAAGGTACACATCCATGATGTAGCACTAACAAGTGATCACACCATCCCAATCAGGTACAGCCTTAATAAGCAACTACACAAACCTACATCTACAGTCTGAGGTGCCAATGCTAAAACTCAATAACTTAATAAGCTAGGCCCTTACCATAGAGCATGTGATTGTATGGTAAGGCTTAATTCAATGGTGCACAAAGTTCGGTCCTTCACTAACCATGGCAACTAACCAATAAAGCATCCAGTACCTCCATTCACCCTAGTCAAAATTATTTATCCACCAAGTTCATTAATCACGTGCCATCAATAAATGATAGCACAACAACATTGTAAAACAAAATTCTATATATCATTAGTAAGGTGTAGGGATTTCATTTCAAACAATGATTCAATAACTATAAGCATAGCCAAGCAATTCTACAACCCACGTTAATACTATAAATTATGTCCTACTAATCAAGGTGGATAAATAAACAAGTATGAATTAACTAATGGGATTGCTAATTCTCACGCAACTGAAATTTCAAGAAATCTCGGTCAATTTTGCTTACCGTTGGATCCAACGTGGAGATTCGTGCTCAAGGTTGTTGTCTTCTTCTCTGGCCACTGGTGGCAATGTGTTGGGGTTAGGGTTCACTCGTCAGTGTTTGGGTTCACTAGTGCCCCTCAGGCTTATAGTGAGACTGGCTTGGCAGGGTTGACGAGGTCGAAGTGGTTAGAATGCGGTGGGGGCTGGTGGATAATCTAGTGGCAGTAGCTATTAGAGACGAGGAAGAGGGTGGCGGTGGCTCAAGGAGGTAGGGTGGAGGAGAAGATCGCCAGGCGGGCCTCACAGACGCTCGCACAGCATTGGCTAGGCTGACGAAGGCATGTGTGAGGAGAGGGTGCGAGCGGCAGCTGGGGTAGGGAACCGGGGGGTGTAGTTAGGGTTAGGATGACTTATATATGGTTGGAAGGAATGATGTGAGTGGTTGGATCATGATCCAATGGCTGAAAAATCGATTGAGAATGTAGGATTTTTTAGTTAACATAGAAATAGACATCCCCACTAACTAATCCACTAAGTGAATATGATATAAAAGTACCATACAAGTTTAATAAAACAAAGTAGTTTTAGAAAACATAGGTGTGACATGATCAAAACATATCTTGCCTTGCTATAGTTACGTTGCTATTTCTTTGTCATCAATCTTCGACTTCCTTGGTCATTGATCATCCTCTTCCTTGGTCTTGAGATTTAGCTTGATCTTGTTCTATTCACCTAGAGAACTTGGAACGTCAATATCTAATGAGAGAGAAAACAAATGCGACCAAAATTAAGAAAGGCAGCTCAAACAAACTTCAAAGCAAAATAAATAGTATTGAAAGGTAGAGCTCGAATTTATGATAATTTAGGAAGAAGAATGGGTAAATCATATTCCACAGGAAGGAGAATAGGCTCTCAAAAGTTTTATCAGGAGATAAACTCAAGAAAAAGATAAGCGTGAGAGAAAATAGCTGCTGACAGGTGGGTCAAAGTCTTTTTTTGGATTTTCGAAAAATAGGTTGTGGCTAATGTGTGGGCCCATAGTCTATAGATTGAGTCCACGGAAAAAGATAGTGCTCCATGGTGAGCTGGGCTTACGGCATGGTAGACCTGATAAGTAGGACCGCGGTGTCGGTTGTTAGAAATTGGCCCATTGGGTGGCCCATTTCCTTTAATTCCAAAGCATGCATGGTTTAGTACCATATTGCCTAGCCAAGTGGAGGAAAGGCAACTTAAAAGGAGGAGTCCTTGCCACCTCTTGAATAATGACACTTGGCATGAGAATGGCATAGGATGTACAGTGGCTAAACACACACACGCACGCGCGCGTTCGCGTATTTTCGCGTGAAAATTCGCGTGACTTGTGACTTGCGACGAGCGACCACGCCGCATCGTAATGTGTATCCTGACACTTTGAATTCACCTTTTTGTTTTGCTGAACCCTGCATTTATCTCTCCATTCAATCCGTTTAAATGCGATTTAAACATATATTTGAATTCTGTGTCATTATGCAGTCAGTTACTAGTGAGTTAATTGACATTATGTTGTCGATTACTAATGCGCCGCATTCTTGACATCATGAGGTCGATTTCTTATGCAGTGTATATAAACTCACAGAGGCGTCTAGGGCAGAGATCTGAAATTTCTCCTCCATTCTTCCTCCCCATCTGGATTGTTGTCTTGTTGTGTTGAGTGTCGAACCTCTTTGCCTTCCTCCTCGGCGTGCATCGTGAAGGAGGGTGGCGGTATCTCGAACCGTTGCCGCGAGTTCACCGCACGGGCGGCAATAAGGTTTCGGGGCGCGCATCGGTGACCGCTCTGCTTCTTCCTCGACATCGACTACTTCCACGACTACGTCTGCGCTGCTTCCTATTCTTCAGCAAGCCCAACTGTAAGTAGTTCGTGTAATACATCAACTACGTTAATATGTAATTCTTGAGTATTTTCTGGAGTACAATGTGTTACCTGTTGTTTTATGCATCTCTAGTCTTGTGTTACTTTTGCCTCAAAATAAAATTTAGAATAAAAACATTGCACCAATTTCCAACATTCCAGAAACCTTATTGCGAATATTTTTGTGATTCAGCAATGGCTGGTGCTTCGGATGCCATGAAACCTGAGAGGTTTTCTGGTGTGAACTTCCGTAGATGGCAGACAAGGGCCAAGTTTTGGCTCATGTCATTGGGGCTGTGGTGGGTAATCCACCCACAGTATCCATTTACGGTTGACCAGAACTTGTAGTTCGACGGTGCAAACAACACTGCACTAGGCTGTCTTCTGACTATTTTGGCAGATCAGCTCTATGATGTGTATATGAACTGCACATCTGCCACTGAGTTGTGGGATGCACTTGACCAGAAGTATGCCGAAGCTGAAGCTGGTCGCTGGTTGTACATGTGTGAGCAATTTTTCGATTTCAGTATGGATGATGTTAAGTCGATTGTTGCACAAGCACACGAACTCCAGCTACTAGTTGGCGAGATTGCGCATTTGGGTTGTGCATTGCCTCCTAGGTTTGTGGCTGCGGGCATTGTTGCCAAACTTCCCTCAACTTGGAGGGATTTTGCCACTAGCTTGAAGCACAAGAGGGAAGAGATTTCTATTGAGGATCTCATTGCAGCCCTTGACGTGGAAGAAAAGGCAAGAGCAAAAGATGCACCAACCACCTCTAATCAGAACAATGCCAATGTCGTTGAGAAGAAATCATATGGCAAGAACTTCAAAGGCCATAAACCAAACAAGACAACTAGCTTTAAAAAGAAGAAAATTGAGAAAAGGGACATCAAGAACATCACCTGTTTTGTGTGCGGAAAGGATGGTCATATGGCAAAAGACTGTCGCTATCGCAAAAACAGGACAAATGAACCGAGCAAGAAAAATGCCAACGTGACCATAGGCGAGGCCTCGACTTCAGGAGGGTATGGTAATTCTCTGTTGTCTTTTCGACATGTCAATCCACCGATTGGTGGGTTGATCTCGTGCTAATGTTCACGTGTGTTCGATATTTCCTTATTTTCTTCTTACCAAGCGATCGGGCTTCCTCCGTCCTAATGGGGAGCGGATCGCATGCTTCATTCTTGGTGTTGTACGGTGGATCTGAAGCTTACTTGGGAAGATTGTCCACTTGAAGAGCGTGCGACATGCGCCAACAATAAAAAGAACCTCGTTAGTGGTTCTCTCCTATGCGAGGATTGTTATAAGCTAGTATTTGAGTCAAATAAAGTTGTAATATCAAAGTGTGGGAACTTTGTTGGTAAAGGCTATGAGAGGAGGCTTGTTCGCCTCAAGTACTCTAAAGTCTTGTTATAATATGAATATTGCAACTGGTTTGAATAAATGTGAGGCCAATATTTGGCATTCTCGTTTTTGTCATATTGGTTTTGATAGCATTGCTCGAATGTCCAGATTACAATTAATTCCAAAATGTGATATTGTCAAAGGATCAAAGTGCCATTCTTGTGTGCAAGCAAAGCAACCTAGAAAACCCTTTAAGGGATTAGAGGAAGAAAAGAACTTGGCACCACTAGATCTTGTCCATTCTGACCTGTGTGAGATGAATGGATTGTTGACAAAAGGAGGCAAAAGATATTTTCTAACTTTTACAGATGATGCAACACGTTATTGTTATGTGTATTTGCTGAAAATAAAGGATGAAGCTTTAAACTATTTCAAAATTTATAAGGTCGAGGTTGAGAACCAACTAGAAAAGAAAATTAAACGACTAAGGTCTGATCGTGGAGGAGAGTATATCTCTCATGAATTCTCCCGATTACATTACGAGCATGGTATAATCCATGAAGTTACACCACCATATTCTCCCCAATCAAATAGGGTAGCTGAGAGGAAAAACCGAACACTAACAGACTTGGTGAATGCCATGTTGGAGAGTGCCGGTATGCCTAAAATGTGGTGGGGGAAGCTATATTAACAGCAAATTTTGTCCTAAACAGAGTAATTACTAAAAAGCGTGAGATTACTCCGTATGAGGGATGGAAGGGGAGAAAACCCAATGTTAATTTTCTGCGAACTTGGGGGTGTTTGGAAAAAGTCAATATACCATTGCAGAAAAAGAGAAAGCTTGGACCTAAAACAGTCGATTGTATTTTTATGCACATAACAGCACGGCCTATAGATTTTTAGTACTAAAATCAGAAACTCCTGAGATTATTTCTAATACAATAATGGAGTCCAGAGATGCTTCATTTTTTTAGGATATTTATCCTATGAGAGCAGGTAGTACTTCAAGAACTGAGAATAATCAAACTGATAATAATAATAATAATAATAATAATAATAATAATATTGAACCTACCATTGTTTCTGAACCAATAAGTGATACACTACTAGTAGAAGATAATTCTGAGGAGGATAACAATTTAGTCGCAGTGGCTCCTCGTAGGAGCAAGAGACAAAGGGTTGAGAAAACCTTTGGCGACGACTTTATTGTATACCTCGTGGATGATGTGCCAAAATCTCTCTCAGAGGCTTATGCATTACCTGATGCTGAGTATTGGAAAGAAGCGGTCCGTAGCGAGATGGATTCCATCATGGCTAACGGGACTTGGAAGATCACTGATCTTCCTAGTGGGTGCAAACCTGTTGGATGCAAGTGGATCTTCAAAAAGAAGATGAGGCCTGATGGTACTGTTGATAAGTACAAGGCAAGACTTGTAGCCAAGGGTTATACCCAGAAAAAAGGAGAGGATTATTTTGATACTTATTCTCCTGTTACCAGATTAACCACCATTAGAGTGCTCATAGCATTAGCTGCTTCCCATGGTCTACACGTCCATCAAATGGATGTAAAGACAACATTCCTTAATGGAGAGTTGGAGGAAGAAATCTATATGGAGCAACCAGATGGTTATGTGATTACTGGACAGGAAAATAAAGTGTGTAAATTATTAAAATCCTTGTATGGCCTAAAGCAGGCTCCTAAGCAATGGCACGAAAAGTTTGATAAAACTTTGACATCTGCTGGTTTTGCTGTTAATGAGGCAAATAAGTGTGTATACTATCATTATGGTGGGGGTTAATGTGTTATTTTGTGTTTGTATGTTGATGACATACTTATATTTGAGACAAACACTGCTGTAATTGACGAGGTCAAAACTTTCTTATTTCGATGCTTTGATATGAAAGACTTGGGAGAGGCAGATGTTATTCTGAATATTAAATTGATCAAGAATGAGGATGTGATCATTTTGCACCAATCCCATTATGCTGACAAAATTTTGAGTCAATTCGGGTTTGAGAATTGCAAAATCTCCCCAACACCTTATGATCCAAGTGTTAAGCTTCGGAAAAATCAAGGGTTAGGAAAAGATCAATTGAGATATTCACAAATTATTGGGTCCCTTATGTATCTAGCTGGTGCCACAAGACACGATATCTCATTTCTTGTGAGCAAATTAAGCCGCTTTACATCTAACCCGGAGATGATCATTGGGAGGCACTTGAAAGGGTGTTGCGCTACTTGAGAGGCACAACATCTTATGGAATACACTATCTGGGTATCCATCTGTTTAAGAAGGATATAGTGATTCCAATTGGATCTCTGATGCGGATGAGATCAAAGCTACAAGTGGTTATGTTTTTACTTTAGCTGGTGGTGCAGTTTCATAGAGGTCTTGCAAACAGACCATATTGACGAGGTCAACCATGGAAGCTGAACTCGTAGCACTAGACACAGCCACTGTTGAGCCTAATGGCTTAGAGAGCTACTGTTGGACTTGCCATTGGTTGAGAAACCAATCTGGCGATCTTAATGTCTGCGATAACCAAGCAAAGTGTTGACTAAGGTTATGAGTACTAAGGATAACATGAAGTCCTCGGACATGTGAAGCGTAGGCTTAAAGCGTCGAGAAAATTGAGAAACTCGGAGTTATTCTTGTGAATTATATTCGATCTTGAGAAAAATCGGCAAATCCTTTTACAAAAGGACTTGCAAGGAAAGCGATTTCCATTGCATCTATGGACATGGGCATGAGGCCCGTTTGAGTTACACCACAATGGTAACCCATATCTTCCTGATCGGAGATCCCGTGAATTAGGTAATGTGAAAAACAAGATGATGTTGTAACAAGAGAGTACATATTATTAAATTGTACCCGTGTCCTAATAGACAAAGTACTCTCGACTGTACGGAAGGTTGGCTTAAAGCCTTAACGTATTCTAGTGTTTAAAAAATAAAGGTATTGGCCTACAGGATACCTATAATGAATGCACCTACTTGAGCTCAACTGTGAGGTCGCAGTTCACGAGGATTGGGCATTCTCTAGAAAGCTCATGAGCAGATAAGGGAGCATGACCATATAACGCTCCGTTTAGGCGTGGTTTATTGGCAGCCTAGTATCAGTTGTGATTTTTAAGTGAAGTCTGATCACGAAAAGCTGTGAATTCAAGGCATAGTCCATTCATCAGTTGTGAGAGGATGAACCTTGCTGATCTAGGTGCAAGTTCAACCCGTACGGGACTTACACCAAAAGACTGGTATATTAACAATACATCAGTATAGCAATCTTTGTTATCTTTTCTGCTGTTTGCTTTGGAATTGGTGGGGGATTGTTAGAAATTGGCCCATTGGGTGGCCCATTTTCTTTAATTCCAAGGCATGCATGGTTTAGTACCATATTGTCTAGCCAAGTGGAGGAAAGGCAACTTAAAAGGAGGAGTCCTTGCCACCTCTTGAATAATGACACTTGGCATGAGAATGGCATAGGGTGTACAGTGGCTAAACACACACACACACGCGCGCGCATTCGCGTATTTTCGCGTGAAAATTCGTGTGACTTGTGACTTGCGACGAGCGACCGCGCCGCGTCGTAATGTGTATCCTGACACTTTGAATTCACCTTTTTGTTTTGTTGAACCCTGCATTTATCTCTCCATTCAATCCGTTTAAATACAATTTAAACATATATTTAAATTCTGTGTCATTATGCAGTCAGTTACTAGTGAGTTAATTGACATTATGTTGTCAGTTACTAGTAACTGCCGCATTTAACTGACATCATGAGGTCAGTTTCTTGTACGTGTGTATATAAACTCCTGGAGACGTCTAGGACAAAGATACAGAATTTCTCCTCCATTCTTCCTCCCCATCTCTGGATTGTTGTACTGTTGTGTTGAGCTGTCGAACCTCGCCGGCCTTCCTCCTCGGCGTGCACCGTGAAGGAGGGTGAGCGGTATCTCCGAACCATTGCCGCAGAGTTCACCTGCACGGGGCGGCAATAAGGTTTCTGGGCAGCGCATCAGCGCGACCGCTCTGCTTCTTCCTCGACATCGACTACTTCCACGACTACGTCTACGCTGCTTCCTATTCTTCAGCAAGCCCAACTGTAAGTAGTTTGTGTAATACATCAACTACGTTAATATGCAATTCTTGAGTATTTTCTGGAGTACAATGTGTTACCTGTTGTTTTATGCATCTCTAGTCTTGTGTTACTTTTGGCTCAAAATAAAATCTGGAATAAAAACATTGCACCAATTTCCAACATCGGTGACTTGGTTCATCGAAACAATCTAGGGTTAGGGTTTGCACAGGTGGCAGTGGGGGTGTGGTGGCTGACTTAGCGGTTGAGGTAATGAGGTGGCACTGATGAGGCTCGGTAATGGTAGCGCACAGGAGCTAATAGAGACAACAAGCAGCGACACACTCTGACGAGCAGTGGTGATGGTAGACAACTACATCTCTAGGGGCTTGGCTTATAGCAAAAGAGAGAGGAGATGACGATGAACTTGATATGTGACGTGCAAAGACCAAGGGCCATCGGAGACGACCGACCACGAGCTTGAAGCAACAACGGCGCTAGGGATTTGGTGAAATCTTAGATCCAATTAATTCTGAGTGAAGGTTATCAGAGGGCAGGTAGCTCTCAATGACGCAATCCCGATGGTGAAGACGGTGGAGGTGAAAATCCTCAACGAAGATGGTGGCGACTTTGGCTTCGATTCATTGACTTCGTGACTCCTCCTGAAGTGGCAACTTAGGGTTTTGAATCAGTGCATCTTGGGGTGGTTCTGAGGCTCAGGTTTGGCTTTTATGATGGGTGAAGGCAGTGTGCGGAGGACCACCATGGCGGCACAGCACGGCGACAATGAGAGGGAGCTAAACTCCTAGAGAAGATGCACAACACCGATGACAAGCAGGGCCCACTGGTTAGTGGAACAGTGGCGAGAATGGACGCGTGGCACACGCATGTGCGATACGGAGTGAGAGGTGTGCTGAGCCAGTGCGGAAGCAGGGCGAGCGGAGGGGGGCTGGGGGAAAGAAAAGGGAGGCAGCTAATGTTCAGATCAACATCTGTCTTGTCCAACACCAGTCCTGCAGTCTGTTTGAAAAATCGATTGAGTTTCTGATGCTGGTCTTCCATATTTTTCAAACGAAAAGATAATGGCGTCCAAGTTCAGTTGTTCCTTTTCCTTCAAAAAGTTCAGCTATTCCTGTATATAGAACATGTTATTAATGAGATAATATGTTAAGTTACAAGTAATGCTATTTTTCTATATGTTAAGAGAATTATCTTATGCTGGAAAGCTGTAGCACAAGCCCACCACCTAAGGTGACCAGAACGCCACTAGTACTCCGCACAATTCCAACACCTACAATTTGATACCAAATTCCAGCAGGGGTTTTATCATACAAAAACTGAATTAAATATTTCAAAAGGCTTTAAATCATCCAACTGCTGAACGGCAAAATGAAAGGAATTGATAAAGCAATAAAGCTTCATAGAACGGAAAATTAAGACGTGTCCAATACAATTTGAGCACCACTTTTTTCAAGGTACTACCACAACTGTAAATCAAGTACCGACATATTAAAGTACCAACTTAGAGATAACAAATGCAAGCATAACTGCATAATAATCTAGTTCGATGAAAGTTCGTACTCGCTTATTTAAATTAGAATAAATCTGGAAATAACTAATTAAATCAAAGGTAAAATTGCTACCGTTCTATCATTAGTGCACTTTGATAAAATGCCACCTTAAGGTGTAGAATTGAACATATATACGACTAGATTAATTCAAAACCTTGCCATAATAACACTTTTGACAATTTTACCCCTCTCCTCATCGTCGTCTACTCCGGTCACTCCTCCAGTCCTCTTCCTCATCATCTTCTTCTTCTCCGGCCATCATTGCCATCATCAGCCATCAGAAACAAGATCCTACCTTCACTACTGTTTTGTTGTGGGTCGTGGATGCTGCTACCACTGTTGGTATCAAGCCTGTCAATTAATAGAGCCGCACTGTTGCAGATCCTAGACAAGCCACCACCGACAGCTTCCACGAGGACTGTCGTGTTGCTTGCAACACCGGGGTTGGATTGTGTTTTCAAGACTCCGCCGATGGGGCACCCATGGGCGTCACGGGCGCAGATTTGACTTGCTTGCGAGTGTTGGTGGAGGCTGTTAGAAATTGGAGGTCCATTGCCTTTAAAATTCTAATAGGTGAATTGTTTAGTATTATATTGTCTAGTTAAATGGAAGAACGACAATTTATAAGGTGGAGTCCTTGCTACTCCTTGAATAATGTGATACATGGTATAGGGATGGTATGAGGTGAACTTTGGCTAAACACAAACACGTACGTGTATTTTTGCTTGAAAATTCGTGTGACTTGTGACTTGATACTTTGCTGAATTATACAATTATCTCTCTTTTCAATCTATTTAATTGTGATCTAAATGTCTTTTAATTCGGTTTAATTGACATAATGCCATCAGTTACTAGCGAGTAAATGCTACATTTAATTGATATAATATCGTTAGTTACTAGTGAGTAATTGTTGCATTTAATTGACATAATATCATCAGTTACTAGTGAGTAACTGTTGCACATCTATATAAGGACCTAGAGTGTCCAGGACAAAGGTGACATCGAATTCATGCTCCTTTCTTCTTACTCCTCTCTAGATTGCTATACTGTTGTGTTGAGCAGCTAAACCCCGTCGGCCTTTCTCCTCGATGTGCACCAAGAAGAAGGGTGAGCAGTATCTTCGAGCCGTTGCTGCAGAGATCACCTGCAAGGGGCAACAATAAGGTTTCTGGGTAGCGCATCGGTGTGATCGCTCTGCTTCTTCCTCAACATCCACTACTTCCACGACTGCGTCTGTGTTGCTTCTTATTCTTCATCATGCCCAATTGTAAATCGTTCGTGTGATCGATCGACTATTAATTTTCAATTCTTGAGTATATTCCAAAGTACAATGTGTTGCCTGCTAATTTATGCATCTCTAGTCTTTTGTTATATTTGCCTCAAATAAAATCTGGAATACAATTTAGAAACCTTATTGTGAATATTTTTGTGATTTAGCAATGGCTGGTATTTATGATGCTATGAAACCTGAGAGGTTTTCAGATGAAAACTTTCGTAGATGGCAGACAAGGGCCAAGTTTTGGCTCATGTCGTTGGGGTTGTCGTGGGTGATCCACCTACAATATCCATTTATGGTTGACCAGTACATACAGTTCGATAATGCGAACAACATCGCACTAGGCTGCCTTCTGACCATTTTGGCAGACCAGCTCTATCATGTGTATATGAGTTATATATACGCCTTTGAGTTGTGGGATACACTTGAACAAAAGTATGTAGAAGCTAAAGTGGTCGTTGGTTGTATATGTGTGGCGGTTTTCGATTTTAGTATGGATAATGCTAAGTCGATTGTTACAAAAGCACATGACCTCCAGCTACTGGTTAGCAAGATTGCACACTTGGTTTTGCATTGCCTCCTAAGTTTGTGGTTGCGGACATTGTTGCTGAACTTCCTGCATCTTGACGGTATTTTGCCACTAGCTTAAAGCATAAGAGGGAAGAGATTTCTGCTGAGTATCTCATTGCAGCCCTTGATGTGAAAGAAAAGTCAAGAGCAAAAGGTGCAAAAAGCCAATGTTGTCGAGAAGAAGTCATATGGCAAAAAATTCAAAGGCTACAAGAAAAATACCAACTTGACTATAGGCAAGGCCTTAACTTTAGGAGGGTATGGTAATTATCCTACTGTTTTTCAACATGTCAATCCACTGATTGGTGGGTTGAGATTGGTGCTAATGTTCACGCGTGTTTTGATGTTTCTTTGTTTTCTTTTTACCAGACAGTTGGGGCTTCCTCTGCCCTAATGGGGAATGAGTTATATGCTTCTATTTTTAGTGTTGGCACGATGGATCTATGGCTTACTTCAGGGAAGATTGTTCACTTGAAGAATGTGCAACATGTGCCAACAATAAATAAGAACCTCGTTAGTGGTTCTCTCCTATGCAGGGATGGTTATAAGTTAGTATTTGGGTCAAATAAAGTTGTAATGTCTAAGTTTGGGAACTTTGTTGGCAAAGACTATGAGAAAGAAGGCTTGTTCCTCGTAAGTACTCTAGAGTCTCGTTATAATTTGAATATTGCAACTTGTTTGAATAAATGTGAGGCCAATGTTTGACACTCACTTCTGTCATATTAGTTTTGGTAGCATTGCTCGAATATCTAGATTAGAATTAATTCTAAAATGTGATATTATTAAAGGATCAAAGTGTCAATCTTATGTGCAATCAATGCAGCCTTGAAAACCCTTTAAGGGATTAGAGGAAGAAAAAAACTTAGCACCATTCGATCTTGTCCATTTTGACCATTTCGGACAAACACTGTCGTAATTGATGAGTTTAAAACTTTCTTATCTCGTTGCTTTGATATGAGAGACTTAGGAGAGTCAGATGTTATTCTAAATATTAAATTGATCAAGAATGAGGATGTGATCGTTTTGACCCAATCATATTATCTTTGAGAAAATATTGAGCTGGTTCGGCTTTGAGAATTACAAAATTTCCAACACAGTATGATCACGAGTGTTAAGCTTTGAAAGAATCAAGGGTTAGGGAAAGATCAATTGAGGTATTCACAAATTATTGGGTCCCTTATGTATCTAACTTATGCCATAAGACACGGCATCTCATTTCTTTGTGAACAAATTAAGCGATTACATTTAACCAGGAGATGATAAGCTGGAAGCACTTGAGAGAGAATTGCGCTACTTGAGTGGCACAACCTCTTATGGGATTTACTATACTAGGTATCCATCTATATTAGAAGGATATAGTGATTCCAATTGGATCTCGATGCGGAAGAGATCAAAGCTACAAGTGGTTATGTTTTACCTTATTTGGTACTACAATTTCATGAAAATCTACTTAAGCAGACCATATTAATGAGGTCAACCATAGAAGCTGAACTTGTAGCACTAACACATTCTTTGTTGAGGCTGAATGGCTTAGAGAGCTACTATTGGACTTGCCATTGGTTGAGAAACCAATACAAGCAATCCTAATGTCTGCGATAACAAAACATTGTTGACTAAGGTTATAAGTATTAAGAATAATATAAAGCCCTCGGACATGTGAAGTATAGGCTTAAATCTATTAGAAAATTGAGAAACTCGAGTAATTCTGTGAATTATATTAAATCTTGAGAAAAATCTAGTAGATCCTTTTACAAAAAGACTTGCAAGAATAGCGATTTCTCGTTGCGTATATGGACAAGGGAAGATAAGGGAGCATGACCACCATTTAGGCTGATCACGAAAAGCTGTGAATTCAAGGTGTAGTCCATTCATCAACTGTGAGAGGATAAATATTGGTAATCTAGGTGCAATTTCAATCCGTACAAGACTTACACCAAAAGACTAGTATAATAACTATACTTCAGTATAGTGATCTTTGATATCTTTTTTGCTATTTGCTTTGAAATTGGTAGGGGATTGTTAGAAATTCGCCCATGGGAGACCCATTTCCTTTAAAATTCCAAATCATATATGGTTTAGTACCATATTACCTAGCCAAGTAGCATGAAGACAATTTATAAGGTGTAGTTCTTGCTACTTCTTGAATAATGTGACATATAGCATGGAGATGGCATTGGGTGGACTTTGGCTAAAAATACACGCGCACATGAAAGTTCAAGTTCCATTAGTTTGATTTTGGTGTTAATGGCAAATCTAATATTAAGACTAACTCTTTTGATAATCATAATATTGATTAATCTCAATTGTTAATTAATGAAAAATCTTTTTATGAGACTAACTCTTTTGTTCAGCTTAACTCTTATTAGTCTCTTTTGGATGAAAAAGATGGAAATATCAAAGGTATGCATTTGAGTTCATAGTATCATATCTTGTTGCATTCCTTGGATATAATATTCATGGTCATATTGAATATGAGACTAACTCTTTTATTGAGTATACTTTTGTTTAGTCTCATCTTATTGAAAAATGGAAATCCCAAAGGTATGCATCAATACAACTCTATTATTTCTAGATGCATTACTTAGATTCAAGATAAAGGATGAACTTCAACGTAGTCTCAACCTCAAGATGTGCATTAATGTTTCATTTCTATATATACATGAATGCACACACTTAGGGGGAGTTCATACTTTACCTTGATGTTTCAATAATATTGATCTAATTCATCTTTCTATATTGAGGATCATTACTTTGAAACAATCCCTTAAGTATATTTAACTTGTGTAGTTGTACTATACTCATGGCAATATAGGATAAACTCCAAAGCAATCAAAAATTGATTATGTGCATATTGATTCCAAATTCAATTATTTATATGCACATATTTAATGGAGTCTATTCTATTGTTGATGGTATTAAGAGTATTGATCCCTTTCCACCACTCCAACATAATTTGGATCATTACTTAGTAACCATCAAAATGAGTATATGAAACTTGTGTGGTTAATATATACTCATGTCAATTTAAATAAAATTTAAATTGAGTTCGGTTGTCTTTCAATCAATCAAAGAACGCTTCATCATGTGTTGATGGTGTTTCTTCATTTGGTTAAGGACAAGCGGAAAGTTCTTGAGTATAATGAAGCATTAGTTGCATCAAAGTACTCAAGACATCTTTAAATCATTCAAATTGATTAGGGTAGTGATCAATCGATCGTGGGGCATCCATTATATGTTGATGGAGTGCAAGTGGTGATTGAAACAAGCTGTATTTGTTGGACTAACAATCTTCCATGAGTTGTGAAGTAGGTTGAGTCTAAGAAAATGAAGAATCGGGAAGAAGAAGTCATCATGTGTTGATGAGCTTCAAGAGGTGATCAGTAAGAAAGAAGAGAGGAAGTTTATCAAGTGTTGATGAACAAGAAGA
Organism: Otatea glauca; assembly: GCA_036346275.1. Classification (NCBI taxonomy): domain Eukaryota; kingdom Viridiplantae; phylum Streptophyta; class Magnoliopsida; order Poales; family Poaceae; genus Otatea; species Otatea glauca. The sequence goes on from JAYEVK010000136.1 coordinate 89,749, forward strand.
GAGGACCCGGCTTGCAGAGAAGATGATGGGAATCATAAAAGCTCCAAGTAGGATTGCTAGAGGCAAATGTATAACTAGTTAGGGCTAAGGATGTGTTCCTAGTCTTTTACCTGTCTCGGTGTTTGGATGTGAGACCGGCTTGCTAGTTAGGTATCGTACTATTAAGAGGGCTTGAGTCATTTAGCTTGAGCTTCATCATGTGTTGATGAACTCAATCCAGTTCACTCTAGCTCACTCTCTTAGTTGGTTTCTGCATGAGCAAAGTATTTGTATATGTTGCAAATAAGGGAGCTCATGTTTGATTTTTATTGAATTTTAATTGATTTGGATTTTGCATGGAGCTATGAATTTGCATGTGTTGCAAAAGGGAGATAGCTCATACAATTTGGTTTAAGTGGTTTTGCATGGAGCTAAGTTTTTCATGTGTTGCAAAAGAAGAGAGCTCATGCAACTTGATTTTGTTGGTTGTTGTTTGTATAGAGCTAGATATTTACATGTGTTGCAAATAGAGAGCTCATACATTGGAGTCTTAGCTTGTGACTTGGTCATGTATTGATCATCACAAGGCTAAGAAAAGATTATGCTTTGTGTTTGCAAAATGTGGTTTTATTGGTTCTTATCTTGGAGCATGAGATAAGCATTTGCAAATGTGTTTTGCAAAGTGTTGGGATCATGTGTTAATCATCTCATAGCTCAATATTTGACTTTAAATTGAATGGATTTGTTATTTGCAAATGTGTTTTGCAAATAAGCTGGAGGTTATGGGTTTCGATCTTAGAGTATGTGAATAGGGTTTTACAAATGTGTTTTGCCAATTGACTTGATCATGTGTTGATCATCACATGACTAGAGGATTGATCTCATAGGTTCTATGTTTATTTACAAATGTGTTTTGCAAATAAGTTGAGCTTTAATGTGATTCTTTGGAGAACATGAATAGGGTTTGCAAATGCGTTTTGCAAATTGCTTGATCATGTGTTGATCATCACATGGCTCAAAGAATCAATCATTATTGGTGTTTGATTCAGAAAGAAAAGATTTTTTGTGAAAAATCTATTTATGTTTTGGAAAGTCGGTCATATCGCCCTGAGGCCGGTAGCACCTAGGGTCCGGTGCTACCGCTCTCTGTTGGCCGTTAGTACCGGAGGTCCAGTGCTACAGCCCCTCTGGCCGGTGCGAAAAATCCAGAGAGGGGTGTTTTCTCGGTTTTGCTAGCCAGTGCTACCGGTTTTTCTACACAATGGCTAGTTTTCTATTTGTTATTCGAAGCCGGTGCTATCGGGCTCGATTGGCGGTAGCACGAGGTTTCTTGATGTTTTGCCCAACTTGCCCCTCAACGGCTAGTTTTCCTTGGAGAGTCTATAAAAGGGTCTTGGGGTGGCATGTGGGCTTCTTGAGTTTTGGGAGTTCTTTGGGGTGGAGTGCATGTGTTGCCTTCTCCATTTTATCTCTTGAGATAGAGTGAACCCTAATTACATGTGTTGCAATTAAGAAGTGGATTGAGGGCCTCTTATGCATGTGTTGCACTTGAGGAGGATCCTAGTGCATGTGTTGCACTTAGGAGGTCACCTGGAGTGCATGTGTTGCACTAGGTGAAGTTGAAGCGGAAGGTTTGACTTGTTAATCTTGTAGGTTCTTGCCTCCTAGATGGTGTAGAGTGTCATGCGCGGAGCTCTCAGCGGAGGTTGTGAGAAGCCCGGCAAAAGTTTGTGAAGGTCGGTGCTCGCCTACCGGAGGGTAAAGAAGCAACCACTTGTGGATTCGATGTGGGTGCTCAATTCGTGGAGTGGTCCAATGTGGTTGGGCTAACCTCAGCGTGGATTAGGGAAGACAAGCAAGTCTTGAATACCACGGTAAAAAATATCGATGTGTCTCTTGTGATTTGCATTCTATTCTTTATTTATACTTAAGCAATTTATATTCATAGAATTGATAGTTTGATTGCTTTTATTTAGGATTGCAAATTATTGTTAGAGACATAATTATCTAGTGTAGTCAGTGAGCCTAGTTAACTTAGGCTTTAATTGTCAAAACCTTAGTTTATCGCTTCAGTATTAATTTTTGTTTAGGTTTTGACATAGGGATCAATAGAGCATGTATTTAGTGAGAAGAATTTTTTAAAGCCGTCTATTCACCCCCTCTAGTCGACATCCTCGATCTTACAAGTGGTATCAAAGCTTGGTCTCTCATTTATTAGGCTTTACTGCCTAGAGAGTAAGGATGGCGACTAATGGTTTAGTGCATTACATCGATTCACATATTTTTGATGGCTCAAATTATGCTTTATGGACATTATTTATGATTTCTCATTTTAAATCTATGAGCCCCAAATATGGTGGATCGTAGATGTAGGCTTTTCTCTTCGGTTGTATGAATTTGCTCCGACTAAAGGAGAAGAGAAATGCTTACATCTCGATGCTCAAGCCACTAACGTTTTATTTAGCGTTGTGGGCATAGATGTTTTCAATCTAATTTGCAATCTCAAGAATGCCCATGACATGTGGATCAAGCTTCAAGAATCATTTGAATCATCCACATGAACAAACAATGATTGCATTGAGGATTGGATATCGGTAGAAGAATTCTTCACTTCTACCTCAAGTGATAAAGAAACATCAACCTCCGCCTCAAGCGACAATAAGCATCAAATGCTATCTTCATGGTAATAGGTAAAATTGAGGTAAATGATGATAATGGTGATGAGCCCTCTTGTGATGAACTTATGGATATGTTAGAGGAGCTCAATAATTATCTTGGGAAGGAGAAAACTAAATATAAGATTTTGAAGCTTGAGCATGACTCACTTCAAAATGATTATAATGTGCTTAAAGAAAATCATGAATGCCTCCTCCTCAAGGGAATCATTGAGCCAAGAGTGGACATAGGAATTTCCTATGATATTCTAGATGATATGCCATGTTTAAATGTTAATTCTTGTATTTTATCTAAAGTCAATATGTCCACTTCTTGTGAGGATTTAATTGATATGCCTTGTTGCTCTAATGAAATTGCTTCAAGTTCCTCTATGTGTTTAGAGATTAATCTTGTAGAGGAGAATAAAGAGCTCAAGGAACAAAGGGAATGCCACCCTCGACGACATTCTAAGCAAGCAACGGGTCTTACAAGACAAGAGAGGGATCAGCTACATCTCCAAGAAGGAGAATAGCAAGACAAAGCACAACGCAAGACACTCGAAGACCATCATGTGCCTTGAATGCAACAAGAAGGGACACCTCGCCTCTGTGTGCCTTAACAAAGTGGAGAACAAGTCCACATCACAAGCATTGAGACAAACCGGCAAGGAGTAAGACAAGAGGACCTAATAGCGTCACTTGCTTCAATTGCCGGGAAAAGAGACATTTCGGTAAGGATTGTCCCAAAGGTAACACTTCTAAGCCCACTCTTGTAAATGATCATTATTTGCTTAGGAAAGATAAAAATAGCAATGTGTTTGCTAAGTTTGTCAAATCTCTTAAGTCTATGCAAAATAATGATATTCATTTGTTTAGGAGAAATAAATCTAGAAATGTGTTTCCTCAAAATAATAAGTTTTCTAAGACCATGAAAAACCATGTTGATCATGTGCTTAGGAAAAATAACAATAGCAAAACATTTGCTAGTTGTACTAGATCCTCTAAGCTCATTTATTATAATGATCTTCATGTGCTTAGAAAGGATAAAACTAGTAATGGGTTTGCTAAAATTGCTAGGACTCATAAACTTTTTCAATTCAACGCTAATAATTCGCTTAGAAGGGGGTAACAATTGCAAACCTTCAATGCAAGCATCTTTTCTTAGAGGTGGTTACATTCTCCTACAAACTGACAAGCACCCATTAAACATCAATACTTAACTAAGTATCAATGTTTAAGTTTTGGCACATTATCTATCCGACGTGGTAAAAAACTGCTTCTGAGCACCTGTCAACTTAATGCATTAATTGGAGATGCCCATACATTACTGCTGTCCTTTGTGCTAGGTGATATGGAGATGCTTGCGTGGCCTTTTGATGTGTCACGACTCACGACTTGACTTACAAGAGCGCATGCATGTCCATTATTTGGAAATAAATCAAGTAGATGCACCATGTCTAGGATGAAATCCTGCTGTAATTTGTTAGAATCAGGTACAGTTATAATTGACAGTTTTATAAATATTCAAATTATGGACTTTGGAATAGTACTTTACATTTTTTTTTGCAGAAAATGCAAAACTATTTATATATGTAGGTGTACGTACTACCTTAGCCCTCCAAAGTGATCCGAAATTTGTGCAAGGAAATTGCAATGACGGGAGGTGGGTTGGTGGTTTGAATTTTAAAAGTTTATATCAATTATAGGGCATGTGATGACGTTGATATTATATGTACATATATAAACTAGTGGGAAAGCCATTATGTTTCTTTGCAGCAAAAATAAGTCCTCAAGTACAACAAAACATTTTTTATCTTTACCCATGTATTATATTATTAAGAAAGTTAAAAGAAGTTTCCACATACATTCGCCTGAGTCTAGAAACTCCCACCTTAATAGAAAAATATTCACATCGCTTATTTTGATTAATTCAGATTATAATGACGTGGATTAATCAATGTATTTTAGAACTATTACAATCGTACAGGAATCGAATTATATTAAAATATCATAAGCCGTGGAGTCAACGATAAATGTATACAGTAGAATCCAACTGTAACAAAAACAACCATATACAAATATAAATGTACATAGTAGAATCTAACCGTGTAGTTGTGTTGACAATTCGATTAGTCTAGAATCTAGACAATCACATTAATTTGGTATTAGAGAAGTGTTTTTGTGTTTTCTTTTTTAAAAGTTGCATAAATATTAAAGAATGAATAAATGTTAGATAGTGATTACTTACTAATTCACTTATTTTAAAATTTGTACAACTTGTATTGTATTGTGAAGGAAACCATGAAGCATTGCTCTTGGTTGTTATTAGATTCAATATGGAGTGTACTTTTATAATATGTAATTTTTTCAAATTTGTAATCATGTGTTAAAGTTAAAATTAGAATTATATGTCAATATAATAGCATGGGGACTATCTTCTAAATGAAGGTACAATTATTCCCTTTTTAGAAAAAAAAAGGTTAAATTTTCATTTGGAATATGAGGGAAGCAGTGCCTTATCAACTTCCATGGCCGTACACCGTCGATAACCCAATCCAATCAGCAGCGCCATTGCTTTGCTCGACGCCAAACCAAACCTGTCCTACTGTGATTTTCGGAATCCGGCCACGAGCAAATGGTGTACGACGGCAGCCCCGGGGACGACGGCGCGGCGCGGTGGCGCTTCGCCCGGCCGTCCTCGGGCGCCCCTCTGGACGACGCCGGCACCAAGAGCATCCGCGCGGTGCTCGGCCGCGTCGTCTCCTCCGTGGACGCGTCCGGGCCCCGTCAATCGTGCCGCTCGGCAACGGCGACCCCACCGCCTCCGCCTGCTTCCGGACCGCGCCCGCCGCCGAGGACGCCGTCGTGGACGCGCTCCGCTCCGGGGAGCACAACGGATACTCCCTCACGGTCGGCAACCTCCAGGCGCGCCGGTGAGCACCGCTCTGCCTGCCCTGCCTACCTCAGATGCTTGATGCTTTTAACTTTTAAGCTCCGATTTGTGCTAATTTTCTTAGCAAGTTCGTCCCATGTTACGAAATGACTGATGCGTACTAAACAACAGTTAGGGTTAGCACGCCAAAATATTGGAGATAAAGATTTAACGTGGAAAAACCCTTGTGGGAAAAAAATCACGAGAAACAATATACTATAATGCTTCAAAGATTAAATACAGAGGTTGGCTTATATAGCCAAAGAGTTCCAGTTGTTGAAGACTTAGACTAACAACCTATTTGGATAAAACCAAAAGATACGGTAAGTTGGGATATTTGAGTTATCTCTAACAAACCTCCCCTTAACTTAAAATCTATAACGAAATTGTTTCTGAAAACCCCCGAAGGGTAAATAAAGCATCATGAATACAAGTGCGTTAAAAGTTCAAACAACAGTCTTATCCAAACGCTTCTCATGAAACAAGATTGAGCAAACCATCAGTAGATCGAGAGAAAGACTGGAATAGTCAATCCAAACACACAGCTATCAACAAAACAGACAAAGAAATCTGGGTCTTCACAAATTCATAACCCTAGTAAAGTTTGAGTCTGTGCAACTGACATCCAGAAACAAAGCTCAATTATCAAATGGCATAAACCAAGACATCACCTGTGGTGCTGGGTAGATAGCGAAGAACACATAACATGGATTTTTGATATCCTCCACCTGGAACATAAAATTCGGCAAACAACGCTCATTGAAAGAGTAACTTGTACGTGTGCCTACTGAAAATCTATGATATAGTTGAAACTGCTCAAAAAATGTCAATATGAAGAAAAAAATCTTGTGCTGCCAATGGAGTATAAATTGCAGTAGATAACTCATATCGAGTAAAGACAACAAAACAAAGTTTTAGTATCCACACAGAAACAAACTCCTTGCACTTCAAATCTTCATCTCAAATTGACATTGGAGTAAAACCTTTACTAGAAAAACTTCAAAGAATATAATGCTACCATTAGGGTGTCGTCAAATTCCAAATGAACGTTGCCAAAACCTCTATAATGGTCAACGTATCCAAACGGTGAATAAAACACCAAAATAACGGTGATGAAATACCAATTCCAATTAACAGTGATGAAACACCAAATTCAGTTGTCTCCTCAACTGATATTATTTTTTTCTCCTCCAAAATAGATGATGAAACGTCGAAGAAAATCTCCAATGATAAATCGACGACGAAACGTCAAATAAATTGCCAATGATAAATTCCGCATGAATATAATATGCATAAACATCTGAATTGCGATGAAATCCTCTAATAATATGAGCACAAAATAATAAGCATGAAAGTCTGAATTTGTACATGATATCCCACCAATAATAAGCACAAAATAATAGGTATAATTTTCTGAACTGTGCATGAATACTACCGCCAAATAATCAAAATTGCAATAAAATCCCACTTTTGTTGGCACCGGAACAATCACGGGGGTAAAAAGCATTTCTTTTCTCACGCCCACATATTGAAGAACAGGTCTCATCTGAATCTGCCATATAGAGAAATTGATCTTGCCATCGAAATTCCCAATGTCAAATTAGTAGATGTCATGATGGATAATAAAATTACAGATAAAAATGTAATGTGGTAGATTTGAAAACAGAAGCTAGAGCTGATCTGGAACTGGAGCCGAGTTGAAGCCAAAAGGCAAGTCGAGTTGAAAAGCCAGACATGAAGTCAGAGAAGCTGGAGCCAAAGAGCCAGAGCTGATAAAACTGGAGCTAAAAGATAAAACTGGAGCTAAAAGCCAGAAGTTGCTATGGAATTGGAGCCAAATTGGATTAAAACCGATTGAATGCATTTGAAGTCCAATTTGGACACGTAGTCCTCTCGAGCAAAACGGCAAACATGGGAAGCTCTTGGGTGTTGAGGCGGCGGCGTGAGGCCAGTGTCTGAAGGTGAGCCTGGCCGGCCAGCAGGCTGCGCGGAGGCGACTAGTGGCGGCGGCCGGACGGAGGAAAAGCGAGGTGGCGCGGGAGCCAATGTGGCGGCGACTCTTATGGCGCCTGTGAGGTGGAGATCTGCGCCGGAGGTGGTCGTGGCGGGCGATGGCACCTTGAAGGGCGCCATGTGACGTCGTAGAAGACGCCGAGGTGGAGGCGGCGCCGAGCGGCCGGGGCGGCCGTCTGCGGGAAGCAGATGGCCACGGTCCCGGCGTGGCGGGCGCAAGGCGATGAAGGACGGTGGGCGGTCGGCACAGGCGCGTAGGTGGTCGCTGGAGGGTGCATGGCACTAAGGGCGATCACGAAGCGAAGTGTGTGGAGGCGGGCGGAAGACAGGCGTCGAAGGTTGCCGCGGAGGGTGGAGCCCACCAAAGGCTAGGCGTCGCTAGGCGGCTGGCGATGGTGGCGGGTCACTGAGGCAGCACGATGGCTAGTGCGGATCCGATCGAGGAAGAGGCTTGCAAGGTCGCGGCCTGGCGCGGAGGCCGACGATGACGAACGGAGGTAGAACTCCTAAGTACGTCATGCAATGTTGCCGTCTTGGTGCATGCCGGAGTTGCCTCCTCTCGAGGCGTAGCAATCTTGAACCCTAGGCTCTGATACCACTTGTTAGGGATAGTGCTCTGATACCATTTGTTAGGGCTCTGATACCACTTATTAGGGTTAACACGGCAAAACATTAGAGACAAAGATTTAATGCGGAAGAACTCTTGCGGGAAAAAACCATGGAAACAATTCACTATAATACTTCAAAGATTTCAAATCTGGAGGGTTGGCTTATATAGCCAAAGAGTCAGAGTTGTTGAAGACTTGGACTAATAACCTATTTGGATAAAACCAAAAGATATGGTAAGTTGAGATATTTGAGTTATCTCTAACAACATCTATGAAAACACTGTCATTTTCTTAGGACATGTTTAACTCTAAGATGCTGTTGATTTTGGTATAATACTGTAGAGACCTTTTCTTTTGTGGCATTTTTTTTCTTCTAAAATTAGGATATTTGCGCATAAAAGAAATGCTAACCTGCGGATATCTGCACGGATTATCCCTGAGTGTTGCGTCCACTCTCTTTGTAGAGTTCACCGCTTTTCCAGCCATGTATGTGACTTTTCTTTACAAATTTTGTACACTTTGGTAGCGGCTTCCGCGGTAGGGGAGCATGAAAGGTATGTCACCTTCCGGTGCTTCCGTAGTCGGGAATGAGACTACTTTTGTAATTGCGATCAGAAGAGGCCAAATTTGCAAAAGATGTCACACACGGAGCTAAAAAAGTGACGACACTAAGCAAGATGTATGTGTTACCAATTTACAATTCATTACTCCGATAATCCGTACATTCCATCCGCATCATGGCATGTGTCAGGCTGGCCACACCGTCAAACACATATGGTGACGGAGAGAACTTTTATGGGTGGATCCTCACGTCGGGACTGTCCTCATCACCCTTCGATCATGCTTAGGATTTGTGAGATCATGATCATACGGTGACTAGGGCAGCCCTAATGTCGGCATCGATCCCTTGTACATAGTCAACCCTGAGGGTGATAAATGAGGCAATGACACAACTAACAAGCACGAGATCGCGAGTGAGAATCGAACAACATCATCTAAATTAGCAAAGTAAGAACTTAAGATCGGAGGCACGTGTTGAAGTCAAGTCATAGCAGGGGCCAATGGAGAGTGGGCATCCTATACATCCAAATTATATACACCAAGTCTCCGATTCTCCTCCGTGTGTCATCCTCCAAGCATGCATTGCCATAGCCCACAAGCCAAAGCAAAGGGTGAGGAGGCCAATGGAGAGTCTTGCCTTGCGGTGGCAATTCTTGCCGTTGCCGGTATGCCTCCGGTCGCGGATGGAACAATGAGCATTTCGTGGCACGCTGCAAAGGTCATTTCTTACATCCAACAAAGCGTGGCTGGTCCATCCGTGCGGCTTAGCGCGGTGACCCTACGCCATCGGCCGCTTCCGCACCACACGGTGGTGAGGAAGCCATTGTTGATCTGTCCGCTCTTCCAAGTACAACTGCCACTCTTCCGCGGGGCATCCTCCTGCTTGGTGAGGCTCGGAGATTGTGAGTTCTGTGTCATCCTGTCGACACATGGATCGTTCTTGATTTTTTCAGTGTCATGCAATCCAACTATGCACTAGCTTAAATCACCTTAGGTTATGTTTTTGAAGCGAGTACGTGTAAATTAATGAGTCTTTGATTCATCACCCATTCTCCACTTAAAATGCCTATGCACAATTACCCATTCACAAATGCAGGTCCCTGCAAATTCTCTTCTAAAATGTGCATTTTGATGTGTTTCCATTAATCCATTTGTACCCGTTGTTCCTGTATGTTCTATATAAGGCCAACTTCTGGACTATTCCATAGCTGATACTAGTCCCACTTTTGGTTGACTCGAAAGTCTGTTTCTTTTCAATTGGCGTGTGAAAATCAGGAAACTAGTTTTCCCTGTTTAACTAGTAATCTGTTGTTTTCAACCACCAAACCATGCAAATGTGCTATTTCTCTATTTGGGTTGCATGTGCAACAATTTTTTGTTTTAATCCTGTCTGCAAAATTAAGCCTAAAATAGTCAGGGCCTCTTGATCTTTCAGATTTCAGCGTTGAAAAAGAAAATTTACTAGCAGATCTCTATGTACGGAACAAGATTCCTGTATGATGATTTTTAACATCTTACAGGGTTTGAATTAATGATTTTCAAGTTCAAATTTACTAATATAAGAGGAGTTTTGCATGCAACCAAATTTAATCCAATGCCTCATGCATAAAAACAGACACTTCGCACTGTATAAAAGAAAAGAAAATAAAAAAAACTTTTGTGTGTTGGGATGGAAAAAAATGTTTGGTGTTCATCCATATTATGTAATTTTCTACTTCAAGAGCATATATGACATATCTGTATATTGTTCGTCCATGTTAGACAAATTACCTTGTAAGCATATAGTAGTAACTTTGAGCTTTTCTGATTGTACCTTCTGAAATTATGTTGCATGATGCTGTCTCTAGTCTCTACCGTTAAAGAATTAGTATGAACATCTCTGATATGTTTGTTGAAACTGTAGTGCTATTGCAGACTATCTATCTCGAGATCTCCCTTACGAGCTTTCACCAGATGATATTTACCTCACCGCCGGATGTGTTCAAGCAATTGAGGTCATGATCTCTGTTCTTGCCCGGCCTGGCTCCAACATCTTACTTCCAAGACCGGTTTCCACTGTACAGTCGCGGACTACCTTCAACAACCTAGAGGTCAGACATTTTGACCTTATTCCTGAGAGAGGTTGGGAGGCTGACCTTGAGTCTGTGGAAGCTCTTGCTGATGAGAATACAGTCGCAATTGTCATCATCAATCCCAGTAATCCTTGTGGGAGTGTGTACTCATATGACCATTTGGCCAAAGTGAGTGTATGTTCTATGAGAAGTACATCTAATGCATGTTTCTTATTCTTCTTCATTTTTGTGAGATGCCTATCAATATATTTGAAATGAACAGATTGCAGAAACTGCAAGGAAACATGGCATATTAATCATGGCTGATGAGGTATATGACCATTTGGCATTTGGGAATAAGCCTTTTATACCGATGGGTGTTTTTGGGAGACTGTTCCTGTGATCACCTTGGGATCTATATCAAAAGATGGATTGTGCCTGGTTGGCGACTCGGTTGGATAGCAACATGCGACCCGAATGGCATCTTGCAGGAAGCAAAGGTGGATTATCGATCTTTCTTCTGAATTCTGATACATTTATGTTTTTGGTGGTTGCACGTCTAAGTGAGCATTTCAATTAGTTGTAATGCAAATCTTTGTTTGCCTGGTCATTTTGTGCATTTTGGCTAGGCGTGAATGGTAGATCCTTCCTCATGTTTAAATCATTCTACTAATAAGCAAAGTGGATTCTTTTTGTACCCTTTATGACTTCATAATTTTACTGAGAAATACATGATTATTTACTGTTCTTTCCGGTTTTCTTGTGAAGGTTGACTTGCTGACAGGAGTGAACAAAAGCAAGGAACACTATTATGACTTGACTGGAATTTGTTAAATTAATGCATTTCTGCTATTCATGCCCCTTTCGATCCAGAAACATTAAAAAAAAGACATGGGTAGAATATCCACTCGTAGGTGTGTTGCGTCTATGGATGTAAATGCATGAGGCTGCAATAGTAGTATTTTTTCCTTTTTGGTTAACTTGGAGCTGTCAAATAGGATAAAAGCAAAGTGAATATTGTAGTGCTAGTTTTTTTTATCAATTCTTATAAGTGGATAAAAGGAAAGTGAATGTTGTGACTTCAATTGTTTGTAAACCATACACTTTACAACGTACCACATCGTGACGATGAAAGGCATCCACAAATTACAACACTTGAATAAGGTAGATTGCCAGACTGGAAAAAATTATTCTTCTTGCTGGACACTATGGGCTTTTCTTCGTGTCATCTTTCTAAAGCATCATATATGGTGCCAAAATAAATAAAAAAGATTACACTTACATATTAGATTGATGTAGAAAAACTGCTAATTTGAACATCATGTTCTCTTGGTCTAAAAATTTATGATATATTATTCTCCACAGGATCATGTCAGCAATCCGAACTCGAAGGCGAGACCATATACTGTTTACGTTCATGTCTCACCATCTAGAACTCTGTATAAATGCACCAAATGATTCCTTTTTCCTTATGTCATTAAAATTTATTTTAGGAAACTCATTCCTTTAGTGTTTTGACTTTTGAAGGCAAGGAATTGCAAAAGATGAATTATGTTTAGCAGTTCACTGAATTAATTAGCAAATGACAGAATATGCTTCAGCAGTCTGGAGCGTATTTGAAACTGGAGATGACATTTCATTTATGGGTCACTTTCTAGTATTTTTGTAGGTAACTATATATGTTGGGTATGATTGCTGGAAGTTTTCTACCCGGATTTTTTCTTTCTTTTTAGATTTCTAATGTGTTTCAAATCATATCAAAGGACATTTGTCAGGCTAATAATTTTCTTGGACTGCTTCTCTGACAGATTAACCAATCAATTGCCAACTATATCAATATATCAACTGATCCTGCAACATTTATTCAGGTATATATATGTCTCCTTATTTGCACATCTATCATTAAAGAAGATATAATTTATTTCCAAAATCAGTGTTCAATAAGAAACAATTTGGGGCAGTAAGAAATTTGGCGCAGAGCTGCATTTGCATTATACAAGGTGTTTTGTGGGAGCTCCTTGTTTATAGGCTGGACAGGGTGGCTGTAGGAGTGCTCGAGATATAGACTTTTGGGCGTTGCAGTGACATTTCAGGATCACTTATTTTTTTCTACTATAGGATATACCAGTTAGTTGTAAGCATTCTTTTTTGAGTCATGGCAGCAAAATCTTATTGATATTCGTAAATTTTCTCATAACTATATTCCGCAGCGCAGTGGAGCACACAGCACCACGACTGCAAACTGGCCCATAGGCATTTTGACCAAACTTTCTATCACAGGGCGCAATCCCTCAAATTATAGCCAACACAAAGGATGATTTCTTCAACAAAATTCTTGATCTATTAAGGAGCTTAGCAGAGTTTTGTTATGGTAAAATAAAGGAGATCAGGGGTATTACATGCCCTCACAAGCCAGAGGGATCAATGTTTGTGATGGTAAGGAAATATCTAATTAATATAGATCAATTGGCTCAGTTGTATACTACGTCCAATCAGTATCTAATTTCGGCATCATGTTTGTTCTGCAGGTAAAGTTAGATTTCTCTTGCTTTGATGGCATCTGTGACGATTTGGACTTCTGCTGCAGGCTGGCAAAAGAGGAATCTGTGATTGTGTTTCCGGGTAAAATTTCCACACGTGTTCAGACTCTGTTGGCTCAAAACAAGTGTGCCAACTATATTACTACTAGTTTCATTATCCTCTTTCCGTTGTTGCAATGAAAACTTCTTAGTGAAGTGAATTGCAACAGGCATTATAGTATTTTTAGATTTTGCAAAACCAACCTTACGATCTCTCTTATGTATGGGGTACATTTGTGGTTTAGTAATAGGTCCATTTAACAACCCCACCACCACACACACACCACAAAACAAAACAAAACTTACAAAACCAGGTCAATCTACATCTGGAGGTGGTTCAGGAGGGTGATATAGCTGATTTGGAGGTGGTTTTGCCATGTTAGCTACTTGTGTCACTAAATTTTGATACGACGGCATCCTAGTCAGCAGCAACAAATAAAAAAATTCCCTCTTCAACATAATGAATTAATGAGTCTTGAAAGTTTTTTAAAAATGAATCAAAGGAAAAAAAATCATCCCTGACAATGTGGCTACTAACATCCTTGAGATGGATCCTCATCAGCAAAAACCAAGAACAAGTAATGTGGCTGTCAAAATGGCAAACCAGGTCAATTTACGTCTGAAGGTGGTTTCGCTAACATGGATGTGATTTTGCAACATTGGCAACTTATGTCACCAATTTTGCTACAATTGCATCCTAATCATGTAACATCCCAATTTTTGCATTTTGTTATTTTAGTATTGCTATTTGTGCATTTTATGAATTTTCTAGAGTTTATTTGGATTTATTTATTATTTTTTAAATATGTTCAATATGAAAAGTATTTAAAAGTTAGGGGAACTTAAATAAACTTTTGTCAATAATATTTTGTTTGGGTTCCAAATATCTCAAAATATTTTTAAGAATTTTTTCGGGATTTGTCTGGTATTTTTACTATTTTATTTGGCTTATTCTATTTTCTTGGATTATTTAAATAAAAAAGATTTGAAAAAGGGTTGTAATAGTGTCGTGCCAAAATCCAATCGGGCCAAGCCCATCCTATCCCTGCGCCGGCCCAAAACCGCAGTAGCCTAGCCCGCCTCAGTAAAACCCTAGCATCATTGTAGTTGGATCTCTATCGAGCGGTGGAGAATGCGCTGTGGAAACCCTAGAGGCGTCGGCTGTTGTCTTGACCCTCGATCGTGATCGTCTGCGTGTCTAGAGTCGTGGAATCTGTCGGATCGGACGCGTGGGCGACCGGATTTCGTCTCCTCGCGAAGGCGTTCTTTGTCTCGGAGCGAGTTTTGCCGCGCATTGGTTACGGTTTTCGCCTTGTGCACGCTCGTTGAGGTCCTATTTAAGGTGCCGTGCCCCTCACGAGAATCTACGTCTCAAGCCGCATTTGTTGCCCTAGAAAACGTCGCACGTTACTCGTTCGTTGAGGAGATCAAGGTCGTTGTAGTTGGAGCTTGTGCCACCGTCGATTTTTGTGTGATAATGTCAACATACATACCATCTTCTCCAAGCCTAGTGAGGTTCCGCCGCCGTGTCGCTGCTAACCTTAGTCCTTAACCTCCGTCGTTCGATCTGTAGCGAGCGTCTTAGATCGTGCCGTGTATCCACATCGTCGTTGTCATGTGCTTGCGTCACCCGGTTCATGAAACAATAGATCGGGTTCATGGTAGACTGATATGTTCTGTGGACCGATTCCATAGATCGAGCCACATGTCAGTGTATGATTGGTCGGTTCTGTGCTGACGCAATAAATCGGGTTTTCAATACAAAAACAATTCGAAATTTGCAGATTTATTATTTTTCTGATTTTTCTATTTCTGAAATCTTCCGAGAGCCCATTCTTCCTCGTAGAGTTCTGATTGAGGCGATTCAATTTTTTAAAATTTTGTAAAATTGAGATCTATTTAATGGTGAATTTTATTTGATTTTTAGAGTTTGTTTTCTCTCTGTTTTGGTGTTTTCTCTCGATACGTAGACGTTGAAGTGCTTGGAGCGTCCGAGTAGGAATCGTTGAACAAGAGCAAGGTACAGAACGGGGATAAGAATTTTTTCAAGGCAAGTTGTGATTTGATCATGTTGAACCCAGTTTTACAAAATTAGTTTATTAATTTACATTATTGCATGTTATTTCATGCGTACAATTGTTTTCAAATTAGTTTGGGATCTAACTATTCAACCTAATTGGATTAAATCTACCTTGTCATTTGTATGTCATGATTATTTGTCACCCTATGATGGTTCATTACTAGTTGGTTGCTATTAGAAGCCAACATGGGTTGGTTAGACCATGCCTAGTTTTGCTTAGCCATGCTACGTTAACTCATGCCTTTTGGAATATCAAATCAATCTTGATTAATAGAATATGAAATATGTTTATGGAATTGGTGTGTCAGGTGTTGTCACACAATGATGTTTAGTTGTAGTGACGGGGTTGTCACACAACGATATTAACTTGTTGATGGCATGTGGCGTATTGTAATCAATTGGGGTGGTAAATAATTTAGATTGAGGTAAGTGATAAGGGGCAGATTGTAAAGGTGGGCTAGTATGGCGGTGGGGTTGTGGAAGTCTTGCCTCGGTCAAACTATGGATTTTACTTTGCAAGCCTTTGAATCGAGTCAAACATGCAACCATATGTCTGGAATAGGACGGACCTAACTGATTAATTTGCAATGTTTTAGCTTTGGTACTACCAGTGGTGGTGTGAGTCCCAGGTATACGGTTCAACTCACATGGCACAAGAGGGAGGCCCTGTTATGATGATATAACCTTTTAGTGTTGAAACCTTAGCGGGTAGTACTTTGTTAAGATAGAGCATTGTAAAGGATTTGCTATGATCGCTCAATCGCATACTTTTATATGGCGAGTCACAGCAGATGTGGTGAGTTGATTGTATCTTGTAGCTAAAATGTATAATATCTGCAGAGTGTAAAATCTACAGCTCTGTTGTTTTATATCATCGTGAGCTACAGCCTTAATTTACAAACGGTAAAAGTTAAATAAGTACCATTTGTACTTTGTGAACTTACTAAACAATGTTAGAAGGCAATTTCACCATTCAACAATTTTGTAGGACGCCAGCTTACATGGAAAGACACGAGACCTCAAGAGTTAGGATACACAAACACCACCACCACCACAACTATGCCAGTACTCTGTTGCCCAATTAATCCTGCCCTTATGATATGAATATTTTGCAGGAAGTGCGCTGGGAATGAACGATTGGCTTCGCATTACTTTCGCCATCGATCTATCGTCTCTTGAGGATGGCCTTGAAAGGATCAAGTCCTTCTGCCAGAGGCATGGCAAACTTGAAGCCTAAGATCAAAGACGGTTGGGGCTTGCCCTGTTGTGGTGAATGGGCAACAGCCTGTTGGGACATTCATTAAAGGGGGACAACAGCCGAGTTATAAACACATACCCACATGCTATTTACCTTATGGACCTCGTACCTGGGCTCTTGCGTCACCTGGTTCATGAAACAGTAGATCGGGTTCACGGTAAACCGATGCATTACGTGGACCGAGTCCATATCGGGCCACGTGTCGACACATGATTGGTCGATTCTGTCTTGGCGTAATAAATCGAGTTTTCAATACAAAAACAATTCAGAAATTGCATTTATTATTTTTCTGATTTTTCTATTTTTAAATCTTTGAGAACCCATCCTTCCTCATATGAAGTCCGATTTAGGCAATTCAAATTTCTAAAAATTCGTAAAATTAATATCTATTTAATGGTTAATTTTATTTGATTTTTAGAGTTTGTTTTATCTTTGTTTGGTGTTTATTTGGTTTTTCTCTCAATACGCGTAGACATTGAAGTGCTTGGAGTGTCAGAGATTGAACCAAGAATAAGGTGCAGTGGGAACAAGCACTTTTTCAAGGCAAGTTGTGCTTTGATCATGTTGAACCTAGTTTTACAAAATTGCTATATTAATTTACATTATTGTATGTTATTTCATATGCACAATTATTTTCAAATTAGTTTGGGATCTAGCTATTCAACCCAATTGGATTAAATCTACCTTGTTATTTGTATGCCATGATTATTTGTCACCCTAGGATGATTCATTACTAGTTGGTTGCTATTAGAAGCTAACGTGGGTTGGTTAGACTGTGCCTAGTTTTGCTTAGCCATGACACGGTAATTCATGTCTTTTGGAATATCAAATTAATCTTGACTAATGGAATACATAACATGTTTATAAAATTGGTGTGTCAAGTGTTGTCACACAATAATGTTGAGTTGTAGTGACGAGGTTGTCACACAACGATGTTGACTTGTTGATGGCATGTGATGCATGGTAATCAATTGGGGTGGTAAAGGATTTAGATTGAGGCAAAGTGATAAATGGCAGATTGCCATGATGGGCTAGTATGGCGGTTGGGTTGTGGAAGTCTTGCCTCGATCAAACTAAAGACTTCACCTTGCAAGTTTTTGAGCTGAGTCAAACATGAAGCCATATGTTTGGAATGGGACGGATTTAGCTGATTAATTTGCAATGTCTTAGCTTTGGTACTATCAGTGGTGGTGTGAATCCCGGGTATATGGTTCAACTCACATGGCACAGGACGAGGACTCTGTTGTGGTGGTATAACCCTTCAGTATTGAAACCTTAGCGGTTAGTACCGGGTTAAGATATGGCATTGTAAAGGCTTTGTTAGGATCGCTCAATTACATACTTTTATATGGCGAGTCATGACAGACGTGGTGAGTTGATTGTATCTTGTGGCTAAAGTGTATAACTTCTGCAGAGTGTAAAATCTATTTGGATAGTTGTGATCGCGGTATTGAGCAATACTCGGGAATTACAATCAAGGGTTAGATTTTTGCAAAATGAAAACTTGGATGGGAAGGCTAGATACTAGTGAAAAGTTTGGAATATAATTTAGGGCTGTCAGCCAATTTTTTGTTGAGAAATACGAAAATTACCTATTCTGTTTTTGTTTTACAATCATTTCAATCTATTTATTATATTCTTTTATACATCTTTGCTTTATTGCAAAATAGCCATATTAGCCATTCATTTAGAATAAACCTTACATATAGATATAATAGAATTGTATTACATGCACAACTTATTGAGTGCTTTAAGTACTCACCTTTGCCAACAACAATATCACCAATTGAGGAGCAGTCTACACGGACTTTGGAGGAGTATCCGGAAGAGATGAATGTTTAGGGTGCGAGCCTTATCGATTAATACGTAGTATATTGAGGGTTTATCTACTTTATCTTTTATTTGCAATTTAATTCGTTATCTAAAGTTTAGCCCCGCCTAGCAAAGTCATGTAAGGTCATTGTAAGGTCGATCAACGAGTTAATAATTAATATCTGAAGTCTTTTATTATGATTCATTGTGTATGATTGTGATATTTATCTTTGTTGAGTCTGTGTGTACTAGCGTGATCCTGGACTAGTGCGATATACACATAGGGTCCGGATTTGCATATTCGGGTCCTAACAAATCAGCAGCACCAATAAAAAAAATTCGTCTTCACCATAGTGAATTATTTGGAACTCTCAGTGGTATTCTCATATTTGTATTCCTCATAATTCACAAAAGCATATATGAAGTGGATTGTGGATTCTAGTGTATATGGGTGGGCTGGATTATGAGAATGAATTCTTAGAATCGGGCTGTTTGTTTTTTATTCAACTTTTGGGGCTAGAATCCAAAATCCACAGCAAAAACAAATAGGCCCTAAATACCTATAAATACCTAGGATTTTAGTTTAGGGGGTTAAGTGGACTTATTCATCTGGTTTATGTTAGATCACCATGTTATAGCTCTGTTGTTTTATATCATCGTGAGCTATGGCCTTAATTTACAAATGGTAAAAGTTAAATAAATACCATTTGTACTTTGTGAACTTACTAAACAATGTTGGAAGGCAATTTCACCATTCAACAATTTTGTAGGACGCCATAATTTGTAGCTACAGCTTACATGGAAAGACACGAGACCTCAAGAGTTAGGATACACAAAAAACCACCACCACAAACTATGCCAGTACTCTGTTGCCCAATTAATCCTGCCTTTATGATATGAATATTTTGCAGGAAGTGCGCTGGGAATGAACGATTGGCTTCGCATTACTTTCGCCATCGATCTATCGTCTCTTGAGGATGGCCTTGAAAGGATCAAGTCCTTCTGCTAGAGGCATGGCAAACTTGAAGCCTAAGATCAAAGATGGTTGGGCCCATGTTCACAAAACCGAAACCGTGAAAAACCGCAAAAATCGTTCGAAAAACCGCTAAAAAACTATCAAAAACCGAAGGGATAAGAAATAAAAAAATTTCAAAAAAAATCAAAAACAGTACTGTTTTCAACGAAAAATCGCTTGGTTTTCGCGAAAAACCAGCTGATCAATTGAAATGTTCCTAAAAAACGGTTTTTGAGCAGTTTTCGCTGTTTTTCAATGGTTTTCGAGTGGTTTTTAACGCATAAATTTTTTCAAAGTTTTTGAATTTTTTTTAATTAGTTCAGTTTTCTGAGCGGTTTTAGATCTCGAGCTGTAGCGGTATGCTCGAAAACTGTAGTTTTCGAGTGATTTTTCGCGGTTTTGTGAACCCTGGTTGGGCCTTGCCCTATAGTGGTTAATCGGCAACTGCCTATTGGGTCATCCATTTGTACTTGGTAATAATTGGTTACCTTGTTGGGACTTGACGCTATTTACATTGTTTTTTAAAAAAATTAGCCAAAGGTCTAGCATTTAATTAAAAGAGGATAATAACCGACCTACAAACATATGTCCACATGCTATTTACCTTGTGGAACTCGTATCTGGGTATGTTATTCCAGCTGAGGCCTGACTCATCTGTATACAAATACATCGACGTAAAATGGTTCTGTACG
This sequence comes from Otatea glauca, assembly GCA_036346275.1. Classification (NCBI taxonomy): domain Eukaryota; kingdom Viridiplantae; phylum Streptophyta; class Magnoliopsida; order Poales; family Poaceae; genus Otatea; species Otatea glauca. The sequence continues at coordinate 109,983 of JAYEVK010000136.1, forward strand.
GACTGCAAGAATCAAGTATTACATAAAATAACATTGGTGCCCTTAAATCATTACCATAGTATTCTCATATATATATATATATATATATATATATATATATATATATATATGTATGTATGTATGTATGTATGTATGTATGTATGTATGTATGTATGTATGTAATGAATTCTCTCTCGTGCTTCAATCACTAAGTGTATGACAAGAAGAAAGGAGTAAAATGTGACTAGAAGATATAAAACGCCTCATGTATAGAGAAAAATTCACATGGCTAACATTATTTATATTTACAATCGGAGGAGATAATTAGGCAATTCACTCCCTTTGTGTCAATAGGTCGTTTTAGAGTTAGGTACAAGAATTAAAGCAGTGGGTGAAATGACATGGAACACCCCAGCACTTCTAGTGCTCAAGATGTTACCTCATTCTACTTTTTTCATCACTTTTACCATAATTTTATCAATAATTTCAGCAAGATTCCCTAAATAATTACCACCGATGTTAAACAAGTTTAACAAAATTTGCATAATAACATGAACAATAATAATATTGGAACCATGTGTCCAAGCTCGCCTAAGACTACACGCTTGGGAACACCCAAGTCCTTGTGCTTGGGAATGCTTGGATCAAGCGTTCGAGAACGCCGGGTCACATGCGTGTGTGAACAATCTTTACGTTTTGGTGACGACGAAGAACAAATATCCAAAGACAATAATTAATCAAGTAGTCTTCTCAAATATTATAAATTCAATGAATTTCACAAAACTATTATTGTTGTATGAAAGTTCGACGACTAAACCAACTAGACCCTTTATTAATCCAAGAATAATTACTACTATTAGATAACTATCGTGGAATATAAGAATCCGGGTACCCTCGCGATCAGCCCCAAAGACGTCCGAGAGATAGGCCCAGAAGATATTCCCTACGTCAGGCCCCACTGCCGTGCGCAAGGAGGTACATTCCATAGATAGTTGAGCATATATTTAGATATGATGGATACGGTTGTAATCCGAGTCGTTAATAGGGTAGATAAAGATGTAAACTCTATCCTATTAACTGACTAGAATCTTGTAACCGATCGGAATCTCCAAACCGATCAGGACTCTGTAAGCCGCCCCACCCCCGCTATATAAGGGAGAGGGCGGGCAACAACATAGGCATCGGATCATCCAAGCCTAGAGCAATCAAGTCATAGAGCATAACACACCTCATATCGTCCAGAGCATATTAAGCTTTGAGCAACCCCAGATCCAAGAGGTCAGCATAATTTCAGCACACAGGATTAGGGTATTACCTCTATTCTTTGAGGGCACGAACACATCTAAAATCCCTGTCTTGTGTGACCATTGAGTTTGAGATCCAGCGCCTACCCCATAAATTTATTGCCGACTACAAAAGTCGACAGTTGGCGCGCTAGGTAAGGGGAGCGCTATAATCTTTTCCCACAGACTCGATGGCAGCAATCGGCGGATTCGTCGCCACCTTCGTCTCCGGCCAAGCCTTTCGCCAAAACACGGACTTAAATCGCAGATCTTGCGGAGAGCTTGTCTGTCTGGTCCAAAACCAAATCCGATCTGGTAAAGATCAGGCCAACCCATCTCAGGTATACCGCTCTGACTCACCCAGAAAACCAGTCGGCATTGTAAGGAACTGCTGTGATTTTCGAGGCGTCTTCGCGATTGAGGAGCAGAGGACCGATCTCCATCAAGAAGACCAAGAGGCTACGGAGGAAAATCGTCGGCATAGGGGTAAGGATGTTCCAGCGCGGTCTCTTCGATCGCGCGGCCGCAATGTCCGCGAAGACATCCTGCGGTCTAGGTTGGGAGATCAATCCGTCTTTCGCACACCAATGCAAAACGTCGTCGCCTCCAAGACCCTCCTTGACACGTTAGACCCAATGATCGCAACAGATAGCCCAGCAACCCCGATTGTGGCCCAGATCAAAGCCATGGTGATGGCGGCAGCAATCCAGCAGAACCAGGAAAAGCCGGTGGGAGAAGCACACTCGCACTCCCATGCGGCAACCCGAGTCGCCAGCAGTCAGACCGCAACCAGTCGGAATACCGGCAGTCGGCGGCACACACCACCAGTCGGGGACGCTCGCCGGATTCTCAGCCGCGACCTCAGCCAGACATCACGGCCGAGGCGGCAGAGGCGGGGCGAGGAAGAAAGCGCGCGCGCGCGGCGACTCTGGCGTTCGGCACCGGCGCGATCGGCGAAACAATCAAAGATATGATAACCGCGGCGACCATCTCCGCCGAGGTGGGAAGCGACAACGAACGCCGAGTCTTGGACTCGCCGCGCCGTACCCCACCCCGACGTGTTGATGACCATCGCCGAGCTAGAGGCTCACCACGACGGACTCCCCCTCATCATGATGAGAGATCTATCGACGGGATCCGGGCCTTTACTCCTCGGCTGCGCGAGTGATATAACCGAAGATTCAATCCCAAGGGCATCGTAAAATTCGGCGGGGCGGGACGGAAGCGTGGCTGCGAGTTTACGCCTTGGCGATTAAAGCCGCGGAGTGAACGGTATCATAGCAAATTATCTGCGGTCAATCTCACCTCGACTCAAACATGGCTCACGGGCCTCCTGCAAACTTGGTGGACTCTGGAGTGATCTCTGCGATCGGTTTATTTCCAACTTCGGGCACCTCGAAGGCTGGCACTCTATGGGACTGTACCAATTGCACGGAAGAAGGGCGAGGCGAGAGATTTCATCCGGCGTTTCATGCGAGAAGAAGAACACCGTCGGGGGCGTATCCGAGGCGGTGGTGGTGGCGGCCTTCGAGAAAGGGTAAGTGATCTGATTTAATCAAAAGATGTCCGAAGCCCCGACCGTGAAGGAAATGTTCGCGTTGGCCGGCCGCTCGCCACGACCTCGGATGCCTGGCCAAGCGTCAAGAAGATTGCGCCTTAGAAAAACAAAGCGACAAGCCCGAGTCCTCAAAACACAAGGATAGGAAGCGGAAGGCGAAGAGCTAGTTGCGTGGCCGAGCTCAACCGACCCCGAGTGTTCGGAGGAGGCACCGACTCTGTGCCGTCATGGAGGCAATCTGTCCTTTCCACCCTAAGGAAAGCACGCCGCCAAAGACATTTCACTTTGAAGCGTTTTGCGCGAATGTCACCGACAGCGGCTCCGACCAAAGAAGCTGCTCGAGAAAGAAGAAGGACCTCCCAGACGAAGAAGATTTCCGGGAACCCGGCGGGGTGAACTACATCTACGGGGCTCAATCGGATCTGAGTCAAGCGGAAGCAAAACTTGTCGCTCGGAAATCAATGCGATGGGCAAGCAATCCCCATTATTTGAAGTGGTCGGAGGTCTGATCATCTTTGATCGTAAAGATCACCCCAACCGGGTCCCACATCAGGGTAAGTTTCCTCGGTGCTTGACCCAATTGTGCGCAGCGTGAAGCTCAAGAGGTTACGATCGATGGAGAAGTGGACTCAACATCTTGTTCGCCAAGACTTTCGGCGACATGAGCATTCCCGCAGTGAGGCCGGCGCCCGGTAGTTCCATGGAGTGATCCGGCGTCCTCGTTCCCACTCAGGCGATTTCTTTGCAGTTACATTTGGCACCAAGGATAATTTTCGGACCGAATATATCAATTTCGAGGTAGCCAATTTCGAAACAGCATACCATGCTATCTTGGGAAGGCCCGGCCTAGCCAGATTCATGGTTGTGCCACACTACACTTACTCGATAATGAAGATGCCGGGACCCCGAGGGGTCACCACGGTCCGTGGAGACATCAAGCAATCCTCGCAATGCGACCGAGAAAATCATGAACTCACCGAGTTGCGGGAAGCATGCGCCGAGGCGAAAAGTATCCAAACCGAGGCTGCCACGTTGCAAGATGAAGGAGATATTCCAGCAAAAAAGCAGGCCACCTCAGGAATCAAGCCAGGCGAAGGAACCAAAAGAATCATTCTTGACCCATCCGACACGTCTAAAACGACTTTGATCGGGACAGGGCTCGAGGACAAATAGGAAAGCACGCTCGTCACCTTCCTCCAAGCCAACAAGGACATCCTCGCCTGGAAACCATCCGATATGCCAGGTGTACCAAGGGAGGTGATCGAGCACTCTCTCCACGTCGACGAGAAGGCGAGACCGATCAAACAAAGGCTTCGGCGGTTCGCTCCAGATCGCCGGAACGCCATCAAGCAGGAAATCACCAAGCTTTTAGCTGCAGGTTTTATCAAAGAGGTGTATTACCCTGATTGGTTAGCGAATCCTGTGTTGGTCCAAAAGAAAAATAAAATTTGGCGCATGTGCGTTGATTACACCGATCTTAACAAGGCATGTCCAAAGGATCCCTTTGGGCTGCCTCGAATCGATCAGGTGGTCGACTCGACCGCCGGGTGCGAAATTTTGAGCTTTCTCGATGCCTATTCAGGCTACCATCAGATTCGTCTAAAGGAGGAAGATCATATCAAGACCTCGTTCATCACACCTTTCAGAGCCTTCTGCTACACCACGATGGCATTCGGCCTGAAAAATGCTGGCGCGACTTATCAACGCGGGATACAACGGTGTTTTCACGCCCAGCTCGGGCGCAACGTGGAGGCATACGTGGACGACGTCGTGGTGAAGACTCGGGAAAGGAAGTATCTTATCACCGACCTAGCGAGATATTTGAGAGTCGAGGACCTTGGCATGAAGTTAAATCCGAGAAGTGTGTTTTGGAGTATCCTCGGAAAACTGCTTGGGTTTATTGTATCGAAGCCAACCCGGAGAAAGTCAACGCCATATCAAACATGAAACCGCCGACTTGCCAAAAGGACGTCCAGAAACTTACGGGGTGTATGGCGCGCTCGTGAGTTCATCTCCGACCGGGTATCACGAGGAATGCCATTTTCAAACTCCTCAAAAAGCAAGACAAGTTCCAGTGGATATTGGGAGGCCTGACAAGCATTTGAAGATCTGAAGACCTTCTTAACGACACCCCCGGTTTTGGCCTCACCAATGCCGGAAGAACCTCTGTTACTCTACATCGCGGCAGCGACTCATGTAGTCGGTGTGCTGTCGTCGTAGAGAGGAGGAGCCGACTCACGTGCACAAGATCCAACATCCGGTCTACTTTGTTAGTGAGGTCTGAGTGAATCAAGGTGCGATATCCACAAGTGCGAGAAATTATTATATGCCGTACTTCTTATATCTCAAAGCTTAAGCATTATTCCCAAGAGCATGCCATTTGGTGGTCACCTCCTTCCCGATTGAGGATATACTCCACAACAGGAGGCCAGGGAGAATTGCCAAGTGGGCGGTCGAGCTTGGGGCCTTCGATATCCTATTCGGGCCTCGTCTTTGTAGTCAAATCTCAAGCGCTCGCCGACTTTACGGCGAGTGGGCGAGCTTGAGAACGGCGACTACCAAGGAACTCGAGTGTTGGACAATGTACTTGATGGTTCCCTCATGCTCGGTGGCGCGAGGGCTGGTATAGTGCTCATATCGCCAAGCGGGAAAGGTTGAGATATGTCCTCCAAATATTTTTCCGCATCAAACAACGCGCGAGTATGAGGCACTCATTCCACGGACTCCGTATTGCCATATCCTCGGAATCCGGCGCTGGCGGTTCGCGGAGACTCAATGCTCGTGGTCAACCAAGTGCAAAAGGAATGGTCATGTATCGAAGACAATATGGCGGCCTATTGCGGAGAGTGCAAGCTAGAAAGCAACTTTGATGGCACGGGCTCGTTCACGTGCTCGGATGAGACAACTTGAAGCGGCCGGCGAGTGGCGAAGATGGGATCCTGCCGGTCCAGAGTACCCGTGGGAGTTTTCGTGGAAGAAATCCATAAGCCCACGGTTAGCACCCGACCAAAAGCGGATGCTCCAGCAAGGAAAAGCGAAGAAGCGGAGGTCTTGGTCATTATCCCAGATTGGACAGCTCCATACTTGGATTACCTGATGATGGACAAGCTACGAGGATCATGCAGGTAGAAAGGATAATGCTTGAAGCAAGAATTATGTGGTCATCAGAAAAGAGCTCTATCGGAAAAACTCCTCTGGCATACTGCGACGGTGTATATCGGAACAAGAAGGGAGAAATCTGCTCAAAGAAATCCACTCGGGAATTTGTAGGAATCACGCGGCATCATCAACCCTGGTCGGTAAGGCTTATCGCCAAGGGTTTTACGGTGACATTTATCACGAGATGCGGAGGGCGTCGTGCGGACATGTGAAGGATGTCAGTTCTTCGCACGGCAAATAAACAAGCCAAAGACGGGAATTACAAACCATCCGATCACGTGGCCATTTACGGTATGGGGGCTCGACATGGTGGGACCTTTGAAGAAGGCTCGGGAGGCTATACTCATCTCTTCGTAGCCGTCGACAAATTCACCAAGTGGATTGAGGCCAAGCCAGTCGCCACCATCACGGCGGCAAAGGCCAAAGAATTCTTTCACGAGATCGTGGTTAGATTCGGCGTACCCAACCGAATCATCATGGATAACGACACTCAATTGAGGCAGGATATTTCAAGGTAGTGCGAGGAACTTGGCATAAAGATTTGCGCATCGATTCGCACCCCAAAGTAATGGGCAGGTCGAACGTGCCAACGACATGGTATTACAGGGCCTGAAGGCAAGAATTTTCGATCGACTAAAGCCGTATGCCACTCGATGGGTGAAAGAATTGCCGTCGGTACTCTGGGCTGCGAACAACCCCAATGAGCAAGCAGGCGATCACCTTTCTTCTTGGTATATGGCTCAGAGGCGGTCCTCCCTACCGAGAGTTAGAATTCGGGTCCCCACGGTCGGAGTTATGAAGAGATTGCCTCGGAAGAAAGCGAATAGAAGACCTTGACCGATTGGAAGAGGCCGGGGCGTCGCAATGATTGATCGGCAAAGTATCTCCAAGACCTCTGGCGCTATCACGGTCGCGAGTGAGGAGCCGCACATTCTCAAAGGAGATCTAGTCCTTAGAAAGAACTGAAGTGCGAGCATAAGCTCTCCCAAGTGGGAAGGCCCTTACATCATCGGCGAGGTGGCGCACCACAGGGCTTACAAACTCAAGCGAGAAGGCGGCCACGGCGATCGGCAACACTTGGAACATAGAGCGACTACATCGCTTTTGCCTAAACTTTGTAAATTAAATTGTTCCTTTGCAAATGAAAGAATCGATATTCAAAGTTATTTCTTAAGTAATTTCTTGATACCTATGCGTCAGAGTTCTTCACTCCTACGATTTCAAGATTACGAGACATGCATCATAGACAATGCCACAGTGCAGGGGCTAGACTACTCGGCGCGATATGTCGAAATTACCCAAACAAAGAGGCCGACCCAAAAGAGTCGAGCAAAAACACTTTTATGCATTTGAAATTCTGGTCTAAAGTCTCTACAATAGACGAAGAGGTGTCCTTGACCTCCTCCCGAGCTCGGCGGCTCGATCCTCATCTACGTTGCTGGCGAAGCCTTCATATGACCTCAAGATCCACTCGGAGATAAAGCGACTTGGTGATCGCCAAAGCACGGTAGCACCATTGGGCGCCATTTCCTTGAGAGATTCTTGGCGCCGGAGCTTCCCTCGGTAGAGATGACTGGTCCTTCTTGAGTGGCCTCGCCCCCAGGATGAAGCGAACTCGGCAGCGACTCGGAGGCATCCTGGGCTCGGTGTAAAAGGCCTCGAGGGCCGACCTTCTCGTTGAAGGCGGCGTCTGCGCTGCGTCTTGAACTTATAATCTGGAACAAGGCATTAGAAAAGCGACAAATGAAGGCGGGGTAATGCCGAGTTGTAGGAGTCACCTTCAAGCTCCTTCTCCGTCTTCGCTCTAGAGTCTTCTGCGACTTTGAGCTGCCCTTGGAGCCTCGCGACAGTGAATCTCGGTGACATGAATAGAGGAGGATCAAGCCGTATGATCGGTGGAAGCGTGAAGGGGTTCTGGAATAGCTACCTTGAAGGAGCCAATGGCGTCCGACTTCTCTGTGGCGCTGGACCTCGGGCCGGAGGGATCGCGGCTCGGCGCCACGATCGGCCTTGCGCGTTCTAAGTCGGCCAAGTATTCTTGGCGTCCGGTTCGGGAGCATCTTACGGAAGTATTCGGATTTTCACTCGAGCGCTCCCCATTTTACGCAATTATCACGGCAAAGATAAGCGCATGATGAGCAGCGGAGTCAGGAATGCAGCAATTGTGGAGAAGTGCTTACCCGGGCCGCACATGCACAAGCCGCGGCGTGGGAATAGAAATCGTTCCTCTCTTTTTCCTCCTCCGGGTCGTCAAGGAGCTTCAAGCCCTCCTCTTCATCAATCCATGCGACCTCCGTTATGGCCGGGGCGGCGAGGACCAGCGAGACTCGGTGAATCTCTTCGACCTCGGGGGCCAGGCGGAAATCGGCTCTTGAGCGGCAGGGTCCGGCACCGGAGTGAGAGGAGTAGGAGACGGCGCCGGAGGACGGGAAGGTATTTCGGTATCCCCGAGTGCTGTCCCCACGACCGGAGAGCAACCTCCGGGGCTCGGCTGTAGAGGCGTGAGGCGGCGTCCCAGCAGAACTTCAAGCGAAGGATCCCTACGAGAAGAATTGTTAGCTAACCATCGGAGCAAGACAAATAGAAATCGGCGGGGTAACCAACCTGTCGGACTTCTTCATTTTTATCGAAGGCTTCTTTCGAGCGGCCGAGCCGCTCCCAAAAGGACCACTCGGCGCCGGGGTTCCTTGCGAGCGGCAGGTGCTTGGCGATGGACTTAGCGAGACGCCGACTTCGCGAAGAGGAAGCCGAAGGAGGCCGGGGCTTGCCAGAAGGTCCGGATCTTGGGACCTTGGCCGATAGCCGGGGCTTCACGGGGTCTTTGGTCGCGGCCCTTTTTCCCTTTTTTGCGGCAGGATCTCCTGCGGGAGAGCTCGCTCGTCGCTTCGGGGAACCACCCACACAAGTGGGCATCTCCGGAAGAGGCGCGTCGTTGAAGAAGGCAATGCGGTCCTGTGAAGAAAGACTAAGGGTTAAAAGACACACCAAGGCGAAGATAAGAATCTCTCGAATTAGCTCACCTCGGGAGGGGTGTGAAGCGATGAAAGACTTGGGCATCTTACGGAGGAGCGTCGGCCTTTCGGGATGAAGAATTCGTCGACCAGTGAATATTTGCTCCTAGAAAGCTCATCGGGCCGCTCCCGGGTCGGGTCGTCTTTCCCCTTGTACACGAATCCCAGGTGAACTCGCTGTTTGGGGCTAAATCCGTGAGCGGCGAAGTGCGAGGGCGGACCCACCTGTGAGACCACTCTCCTTGACACCGATCGGTGCGGAAGGTCATGAACTGATCCATATCGGCGGTTGGGGTGGATGTCCAAGAAAGAGATGCCTTAGGACTACGTCCGCCAAAGGAAGGAAGAGGCGGGATCGGGGTTGGCGCGATGAGAACCACTCATGATGCCAACCCTTATTGGAGGTTTTGGAAGGAATTGCGAAGTAATTTTTCTTCAGCCCTTCGCGAAGCTGGAATCCGGCCCCCCCCAACGACCTTGGGATCGCTCTTGGAGGGGTAAGGTTTTAGGAGGTAAAAATGGCGGAAGAGATCAAAATGAGGGCAAATGCCTAGGAAGGCCTCACAAAGATGAACGAAAAGGGAAATCTGCAGGATTGAGTTGGGATTCAGATTCACCAATTCGATCTCATAGAAAAGAGGAGGCCACGAAGGAAAGCATAAGCGAAGGCCCAACCATTTGGAAGAAAGATTCAAAGACCACTACCTCTTCAGGGCGAGGAGTGGGGACGGACTCGCCAGCGGCTGGGTGGGCAGAGACCAAGACCAAGTCAGGGAGGATCCCATCTTCCACCATGGACTGCAGCCTCTCTTCCATCGTCGTCGAGGTCGTCCAATCTTGCGGCGAAGGCGGCGAGGAAGAAGAAGACATCTTTGAAAAAGAAGTTGGAAAGGCAAGGAAAAGAAGGAGAGAGGCGCAACAAGAGAATGAACGTGTCGGCGCGTGACGGCTAAACCTTTTAAAAGGGGAGAATTGGGTCTTCGACGAATCGGCGGAGAAAAGATTGCGAAGCGTCGCGTCTCTCCAGGATTCCCCATAAATGATTTGCAGGCCTGTCGATTCAACTCACAGAGTTTGACAAAGTTTGACCGAGTAAAATTGGGGCACGTCGCTTTATGCGGTGGGGCATTTACTCCACTTTCCGCTCTAAGCGGGGCGTGGGTGATCTCCAAAGTGGATAAAACATATCTTCTCGTGGTACGCCCCACGCTGGGTCACAAGGTGGTTGCCGCATGACGGAATCATGTCTGCGAGTCGAGCCTAGCGAGCCGCGGATCAAGGGTGTGCCCATGAGGTCGTGAAAACTGTGCGTCGTATTAAACGAGTATGGACACCTTTGGATAAAAATGTGATACGCTCCAAGAGAGTCTAAACCGTATCCGACATCAGTCGGGAAAGGGTATCACTCGGCCAAGAGCCACGTAAACATGATACGCTCCAAGAGAGCCTGAGCTGTACCCTACACCAGTCGGGTACAAGTATCACTCGGCCATGAGCCAGGAGAACCTTGATACGTCCCAAGTCGGACTAAAACTATATCTTGTAGCAGTCGAATAAGGGTGTCGATCGGCCAAGAGTCACGATACGCCCCATGTTGGGCCTAAGTTATATCCGGCAATCGTCAGACATGGATATCATTTGGCCTCGAGCCAGATGGACGAAGACGTCATCGGAATCAAGTAACATGCGAGTTCTGAGACGCCCTAGAACGGGTCTAATCCATAATCAAAGGACAGACAAGAACTTCATGGACAAAAGGTACTTCTTTATTATATACAAAAAAGTTCCTTAGGCATTACGCCTAGGAAACTATTACATTTATAAGAGAGCTACACTTCCCCGTGGCGCGCCTGGCCGAGCGCCTCGACAAGAGCTTCCCTAACCCTGTAAAGGGCAGGGAAGACCTCAAGGAATGCGTCGACGGCCGCGCAGTCGTGCTCCACTGCCTTCTCCTCAAGCAGCTCGTCCACGGCCCAATCGAAATCCTCCCAGAGCTCAGCGAGTCTAGGGTGCACCTTTGCTTGATGATACCACCGCGGCATGACATAGGTAACAACTTGAAGCAGGAAAGTGGAGGGCAAAGAGCGAAGGGATACATCCTAGAAGCGCTGGTCTGCCTTTTATAGCCGATTTGGTGAAATTGAAGTTATTAAGCATCGAAAGCCGAAGAGGTTTTGAGTAAATGCAACTTCAGAAGACGAAGAGTTTTTCAATAAAACAAGTTGACACAGAAAATCAAGGCGACCTCGAAGATTGTCCGGTGATTATCCACGAAGAGAAGTAAAATTTTGGGCGTAAGAAATATCTAATTTACATTTGAAATACGAGCAGAGGTTCGTAAGGCTACTCGCAGCAGGCATGCCCGATAGAAGATTATATTCATTTGAAGTAAAAGTTAAAGGTTATATTCGAGTCCTTCATAATTCGTTCGTTATGAGAAAAAGCCTCTCAATCGAATGGAGGAACCAGTCGGAAGCTCAAACAAAAAGACCAGGACAGCAACTCAAGCAGAAATCGGAAGCATAGTGATCGGATCATGAAGCACTCGAGGGCTACTATGGAATATAAGAATCTGGGTACCCTCGCGATCAGCCCCAAAGACGTCCGAGAGATAGGCCCAGAAGATATTCCCTACGTCAGGCCCCACTGCCGTGCGCAAGGGGGTACATTCCATAGATAGTTGAGCATATATTTAGATATGATGGATACGGTTGTAATCCGAGTCGTTAATAGGGTAGATAAAGATGTAAACTCTATCCTATTAACTGACTAGAATCTTGTAACCGATCGGAATCTCCAAACCGATCAGGACTCTGTAAGCAGCCCCACCCCCGCTATATAAGGGAGAGGTCGGGCAACAACATAGGCATCGGATCATCCAAGCCTAGAGCAATCAAGTCATAGAGCATAACACACCTCATATCGCCCAGAGCATATTGCGCTTTGAGCAACCCGGATCAAGAGGTCGACATAATTCCAGCACACGAGATTAGGGTATTACCTCCATTCTTGAGGGCTGAACACATCTAAAATCCTGTCTTGTGTGACCATTGAGTTTGAGATCCGATTGCCTACCCCATAAATTTATTCTTGACTACAAAAGTCGACAACTATGGTAGATGATATGTAAGTGTTATGATGGCACTACCTCATCATATACATGTCACCTTCATTATTCATCTTAAACATTAAAGAAGCAAGGATGAATCCACGACTCATTAAGTTCATAATAAAATAGTAAAGATCAACAATTCAGCTCATTTATGTCATTCTCCTCATTACTTAATGTAAATTTCTACTTCTTTATTGAAATGAAAGTGCTCATGCACATATCTCTTTCTCTTTAGCATATCTGGGTATAGCAGTGCAACACCGTCGATGTTCACTCAAGCCCGCCTTCTTTCATACGAGGACATTAAGTCCGTTCTCTTTCACACAGGACCTCATCTCCACTCACATGGAGTATCTACTTCAATAGGTCTTTCATCTTCCCACTCTTGTGGGATTGTCTATACACAATAGGCTATAGATGCCACTCAAGTTATCTATCTCTAACTCATGATGCATATGATACCACATTTATCTTTCAAGGTTTAAATCATAAATATCATGTTATATTATTCCAATTGTCATAGGTGAATCATCAATAGTATAACATCAATACGACAATGCTAAAAAATCAACATGATAAATCATTCATAATCATTAAACAACAATTTAACCAACCGTCTACCATTCTAACATGTACTTGCCTTTTAACTATGTGAGACGAAGTAATGAGTGGTTGAAGTCAAACCTAAAGTCACACACTTCCTACAGTAGGTAATACCAATTCAACCACATTCCATAACAATACGTAACATCAAATATAACAATATCGCCTCTAGGCACAGTACCAGACCTAACTTTCCCTCCCGCTAGATAGTTTTCCCTTTGCTGTCATAACGATCAGGGGACCATAACTCCTAGCTCAAGAGTCCAAATATAGTAAACCATATATATTACGAAAACTACACAACATTACCTACAATTTCCTAGATATCCATATTTGCAAATTAGTTTATTTAACTCCTAGTTCTGATGGCAGAAGATTGTTATGTTATTTTACTGGACAACAGGCTTTACAATTTTGTATCTATTTTTATACAAATCCAAATATAGAAAACCACGGCATTTTGAAATCTAAGGAAAATTACCTAGCTTTCTCTAGTTATAGAAATAATTTAATTCGTCCATTATCTTACCCTAATAAACATGTCAACACAACTGCACTCAGCAACAACCGATTTATAGACAGTATCCTTATACAAGCCATAACATTCTAACCACTTAGCCAAATTTAACTTTCTTGTACTCTAACGAAACTTTAGACAATTATCTACACTTATCATAACTTGGAAAGGCCGTGAAACTACTCGTAAATACCCCAAAACTAGTCCCGAAGATAGAGATCACTATTAATCGTATACGAGCACTTCCAACTTCCAAACACCATCCTGGTGCTCTCCATCTTCCCCATATACCACTAATAAGACCATAAAATCGCTCCACTACTGATTGCAAACACGACGAACAACAATCTTGGGTATATACCTACGTCTCGAAGTCTCGCCAAAAACATCAACAATGTCGATCCTCCGTGTTCCCGTATGTTCCCCACTCCTTCATGCTTTTTGAAAGTCCCATACTACATCTTCCAAGATCTTGACACCTCCGCACATGGTGACATGAATAGGTCTCAAATTGGATGCGGATTAACGAAAGCATAAAAAAGCGGAAGGATGATGTCGATGCTCATCACGGCCACGGTGGCGCGATCGCGATCGACATGTCGGCTATAACGGCGTGCACGGCCGCACCTTGGCGGCGGTGGTTTGACGGATGGTGATAAAGGCATGACGGCATAGCATGGCGAGCCGGCGATGAGTGTGCACTCGCGAACACAGCGTCGCCGCCGCGATAGGTGGGGACGGCATTGGCGGTGGCGGCGTGGCATCTAGGGTAGCGGTGCCGCGCGGCGGTGTCTAGAGGCGGCAGCTGCTGCAACAAGCGGGGTGGTGGCTAGGGTTTGCCATGCCCCTTGCCTCTCCCCTGGATTTATGGCCGACCGGTGGCCTAGCCATAGTCTCCCTTTCTATATAATTGGATTATCACATATAAGCTGTTGCACAAATCCGGACGCTTGAGCTCAACACAAATTATTTGCTTACCTAGATCATTGGACCGACCGAATCTCGTGAAAAACATGCCCTCTATAGAATGTCTCGAATCATGCTCGAGTGACCCCTAGTCTACGGCTCCAACAAAGGCGAGTCCCTTTGCATCTCCGTAGTCGTCTATGCGAGCGAATAGAGAGAGGAGGATTTTGACTCGAGTTCACGCACAAGCAGTCTGGTGGATTCAATTAAAAGGTGGCTTAGCAATCAGCTAAGGAAAGGTTACAAAAGAAAGGAAGGTGATTAGGGACTTGCTATCGGACCCTACACTCCAAATCTGAGAAGAATCAATGCCAAAAATAGGAGGTTACATGCTATCTTTGACATCCCCATGATCCTGTGAGAGGTTCCCGAGAGCGGCTATCTGAAAATCCTCAAAGAGCTGAATTGGTAACCCTTTGGTTATGATGTCGGCGAACTGGTGTGAGGATGGCACGTGGAGAACACGGACTTGGCCGAGAGCTACCTTTTCTCGGACGAAGTGGATGTCAATCTCGATGTGCTTAGTGCGCTTATGCTAGACGGGATTGGCAAAGAGGTAGCCGACGCTGACGTTATTGCAGAACACCACTGTTGCGGAGGTGAGAGGAGTATGGAGTTCCTCAAGGAGTTGGCGAAGCCAACATGTCTCAGCAACGGTATGGGCCACAGCACGGTACTCCGCCTCGGCACTAGAGCGAGAGACGGTGGCCTGGCATTTAGAGGACCAGGAAACCAGGTTGTCGTCGAAGAAGACGCAGTAGCCGGAGGTGGAACGTCGAGTGTCTGGGCAGCCGGCCCAATCAGCGTCGGTGTAGGCCGTGAGCGAAACAGACGAGGAGGCCTGGAGGAATAAACTGTGTTCGAAGGAGCCCTTGACGTAACATAGGATGCGTTTGATCAAGGCCATGTGAACGTCGTGAGGGGCATGCATGTGGAGGCACACTTGTTGGACGGCGTAGGAGAGGTCCGGCCTGGTGAGGGTGAGGTATTGTAGAGCCCCGACGAGGCGACGGTACTCGGTAGCCTCGGAGGGGGAGAGTGGGGCACCGTCGGTTGCCGAGAGCTTGGATTTGGTGTCAACGGGCGTCGCCGTGGGATGGCATTTGGACATGCCGGCACAGTGAAGAATGTTGACCGCGTACTGGCGTTGTGAGAGATGAAGGCCGGACGTGGTGCGCTTGACGGAGATCTGAGGAAGTAGTGGATTTCACCGTCGGTCATCACGAACTTCGGCATGGAGCGCCGAAAGGTGTTGGAGAAGGCGTGTGGAGGAAGCCGTCGAGGATGATGTCGTCGGCGTAAAGAAGAAGGTAGGCGATATGCGCTCCGTGGCGGTGAGCGAACAATGGCGTGTCGGAGGCGGACGGAGTGAAGCCGATGGAGCGGGCATGGGCGAGAGCGATGATACGGGCCCGAGGCGCTTGCTTGAGGCCGTAGAGACTTGGCGAGATGGCAAATGTAGTCGGGCGGTCGGGTCGTGAAGCGAGCGGTTGTTGGCGATGGATCGTCTCATCAAAGTGTGCGTGGAGGAAGGCGTTCTTGACATCGGTGATGAATAGGCCAAGACACTGCCGTGGCGTGGTGAGGCGACCGGATGGTAGAGGCTTGGCGGTGGGTGAAAGCCTCGTCGTAGTCGATGCCGGGTTGTTGGGAGTAGCCGCGGACAACCCACCAAGCCTTATGACGGGCTAGTGTGCCGTCCGCGTGGAACTTGTGCTTGTAGACCCATTTGCTAGAGACGACGTTGGCGCCGGGAGGACGGGGCACCAACGTCCATGTTTTGTTGTGGGCGAGAGCTTTGTATTCGTCCCGCATGGCCTGGAGCCACATGAGATCTTGGAGAGCCGCGCGGTATGACTTTGGGAGAGGCGAAGCAGCTGGAGAACACGATGCAGACAAATTAAGACAATTAATCGGGCGCACAACTCCGGCCTTGGCACGAGTTGTCATAGTGCGGCAGCGCGGGCGGGCGGCGGTGGCAAGACACGGGGCCTTGCAAGAACGGAGGCGGGCAAGTCGATGAGGACGGCCCAGGCGGGAGCGACCAAGATCACCCAGGTGAGATCAGACCA
The DNA here is from genome assembly GCA_036346275.1 of Otatea glauca. NCBI lineage: Eukaryota > Viridiplantae > Streptophyta > Magnoliopsida > Poales > Poaceae > Otatea > Otatea glauca. Next base: position 126,243 of record JAYEVK010000136.1, read on the forward strand.
GGTGAGGCGTCGATGATGGCTGCTTTCGGGTGGTGGAGGGCACAGGAGGCAGCGACAGAGCCTCGCGTGGCGGCCCAGTGGAGAAGCCTCGGGAGGCGATGGAGCGCGGATCGGTGAGCTAAGGGTAGCCGACCCAGGCAAGGACAGCCCAGGCACAGTGGGAGGAGTGGACGGGGCCGGCTCAGTCGGTGGAGAAGACAAGCGCATGGCCGGCGCAGGTGGGAGTGGCCCAGGCGAAGAGGATGCGGCCGAACCGCGGCGTGACTGTGGCCGGAGAATCGCCCGGGTTCACATGAAGGGCATGGTGATGTTGTCGGGTTCCTCAAGCAGGAAGTCGAGGTCGGATGGAGCAGCAACTGCTGGATCTGTAGAAAAAGGAAATATCGTTTCTTCGAAGATAACGTGCCGTGATGTGATGACACAGTTAGTAGTACGGTCAAGGCAGCGATAGCCTTTTTGAGAAGTGGGGTAACCCAAGAAAACGCAGGCGGTGGAGCGAGGAGCGAGTTTATGTGGGGTGGTGGTGGAAAGGTTAGGATAGCACAAACAACCGAAAACGCGAAGGTGGGATAGGTCGGAGGTAGTGCCAAAAAGCCTTTCAAAGGGTGTAAGAAAACCGATTGGTTGGGAAGGCCTGCGATTGAGAATATATGTGGCGACGGAAAGAGCTTCAGCCCAATAAGAAGGGGGCATGGAAGCGTGAAGGAGGAGGCAATGGATGACGTCATTTGTGGTGCGAATAGAGCGTTCAGCCTTGCCGTTTTGTTGGGAGGTATATGGGCAGAATGTGCGAAGGAGAATGCCATGGGTGTTAAAAAAGGAGAGGACGGAGGAGTTAAGAAACTCACGTCCATTGTCGGTTTGAAAACATTTGAGGGAAAGTTGAAATTGGGTGTGAACATATGGAACAAAATTTTGGAAGACGGAGAACACGTCAGATTTTTTACAAAGAGGAAACGTCCAAAAATAATGTGAGTAGTCATCCACAATAATAAGGTAAAAAAGAAAACCCAAATTACTTAAGATGGGAGAGGTCCATAAGTCAAGTGTAACAACTAAAAAGGTGCAGTAGAGACACTACGAGAGCGAGTGAAAGGAAGTTTAACAATTTTGCCTAGACGACAAGCATGATAATTGGAATGAGAAAAAAACTGGGGATAGTGCATCTTTTTTGTAGGTGAAGGATGGCGTCCCGGCCAGGGTGTCCCAAGCGGCGGTGCCACACCGATGGAGAGGATGTGGAGGACAGGAAGGCGGTCGGACGAGTCGAGTGAGCGATGGCGGAGCGATGTAGAGGTCTCGAGCTATTGAAGCGAAGAATCGCGGTCCCGAGCGGATCCTTAATAGAGAAACGGATGAGTCAAACTCAATCGAGCGATGGAATTATCACGAGTAAATTTACAGACGAGAAAGGAGATTTTGTATAAGAGGCGGGACAATGAGAACATCATTAACATTATAGGAGGTAGAAGGAGTAGAGAGTAGTGTGACCAATACGGGAGGCCGGAATGGAAGAACCGTCACCTGTGATATGATCATGGGTGAGGTGGGTGCTCGGGAGGAAAAAGAATACCATCGGATGAAGCCATGTGGGAAATTGCCCGGTGTCCATAACCCGGCGCTAGTGGGCTGGCCACGGAGATCTGCAGTTGTTGAGGCGAAACAAAGTGGCTGGTCCCAGTGGGTTGGGTCGGCGCCTCGGACCCGTCGGCAAGGTTGGAGGCGGATCTGCGACGTGGAAGCGTCTTTGCCCGCGAGTTGGGTTGTGTACCGAGAAGGCCTAGTCCACGAGTCCACCGGCAGAGCGCTGAGCGATGGCCCAAAGGCGTGGGCGACCCATGGCGCAGGTGTCCAGGGGGCCATCATCACCCATGGGCCTGTAGGTGGCAGCAGCGTTTGTTTTGGCCCCCGAGCGCGATCGCCGATGCTGCGACTCCCGCCACTGCTGCCCGAGCCGTTGCGATCATTGCCGCCGCCATTCTTCCCCTTGCCCTTCCCATATTTACCTTTGTTGTTGGTGGAGTTCTTTGCGGTGGGTGAGGGCGCGAAGAAGGCGGCGTCGTTGCTAATGGTGGGCCGCATCGGCGGGGCGACGCATCTCGGCCAGGAGGAGGGACGAGCGAGCACTGACGAACGTCGGGAAAGGGACTGGAGTGGAAGCAGTTCCTCCTGGGTGGCAAAACGAGGACTGAGCCCGCGGATGAGGTTGAGGACGAGGGTTCGGTCGGAGACCGGCTCACCGAGATCCCGCAGAGAGTCCGCGAGGTTCTTGAGGCGGCTACAGACTCTGTCACGGACATGTCGCCTTTGTTGAGGTTGCGGAACTCTGTTTCTTGGTAGATGATCCGGGTTTCGCGGTTGTCACGGAAGATACGCTCGGCGACGACCCACAGATCGCGTGCCGTTTGCGACGATTCCATGTTGACGTCGAGCACGTCGGGGGAAATGGAGCAGTATAGGGCAGTGAGGACTGCGAAGTCCTCCTGTGCCCAGGTACCGGCGTCATCGGCAGGAGGAAGGTGGTCGAGGATGTGGCAAAGCAAACCGAACTTGCCGAGGAAGGAGACGAAGAAGGTCCTCCACTTGGTGTAGTTTGGGTTTTTCATGTCGAGGGCAGCGGGGCGTGTGTCTTGTGCTTTGGGGATCTTTGGCGCGGTCGTTGACGAAGCTCCGGTCGTTGGTGGCGCAGGCGGCGGGACCACTGTGGTCTGGGGGGTGGGAGAAGCCGCAGGTGGTGGAAGCACCGTGGTAGGCGGAGAGGAAGAAACTGCACAGCCACCGAGATGTTTTCTGGGCAACTTCTTGGCTGGCCAAGGCAGCTAGAAGCGCTTCCTGGTTGTCGGAGGAAGCCACGGCATGGGCGGCCGCGAGCGGAGACTAGGTGGTGGTAGCATCTTGAGAGGAGGGAAGTTGTCTTCTTGCCGGGAATTGGGTTGGGATGGAGGAATGTTCCATGGATGTAGCGGAAGGAAGAAGGGAAGGGAGCAAGTGGATCAATCACGCTCGATACCATCTTGACGAATAGAGAGAGGAGGATTTTGACTCAGTTCACACACAAGCAGTCGGGTGAATTCAATTAAAAGGTGGCTTAGCAATCAGCTAAGGAAAGATTACAAAAGAAAGGAAGGTGATTAGGGACTTGCTATACAGACCCTACACTCCAAATACAGAAGAATTAATGCCAAAAATAGGAGATTACTGTTAGGGAACCTCGCTATCGAATACTTGGAGAAAGAGTACATAGCATACGCTTACTGTGTTGCACGAATTGCCTCATTAAAACCTTATGCAAGAAAACTTCATGAAAAACTCGCTAAGGAAAAAGAGTACAATTCTGCTAATCTTCGAGATTCATGTTGGGTACTCAAACCTCATGTTCAAGATTTATATGAGAGTATGTGAAATATCTCCCCCTGAAATCTGCACTTCTCTAAGTCTCATCATCCCAATTCCTTTAACGCACCTTTCAAAGGTAGATGCTGGGAGTGATTTAGTGAACAAATCTGCAAGATTTTCACATGACTTAGTATGCAATATCTTGATCTCGTTCATCTTATGCAATTCATGAGCATAGAAGAACTTGGGGTTGATATGCTTCGTGAGATTGCTCTTCACATAACCCATCGTGCTTGAGCAACACAAGTGCATTATCTTCATAGATGATCGTGGGAGTTTGCTCAATGTTCAAGCCACATGACTTACGGATGTGGTGAACCATTCTTGAGCCATGCACATTCACGAGAGGCTTCATACAAAGCAATGATTTCCAGTGGTTTGTCGATGTTGAGACAAGAGTTTGCTTAGGCGACTTCGAGCTGTTGTTCCTCCACATAGAAAAACATACCCGGTTTGGGACTTGCCGATATCTTGGTCGATAAGTACCCGACATCGGCGTAGCCAACCAAATTGAGTTCATTGTTTCTTCTAAAGAACAAACCGAGATCTTTGCTTCCTTGGAGTAGCAGAAGATGTCCTTGATCCCTTTCAATACCTTTTGGTGGGTTACGCCTTATCTGCAAGAGCTAGCAAATTCACAATAAGCGCAATGTCCGGCCTAGTGCTATTCGCAAGATACATGAGTGCTCAAGCTGCACTCAGATATGGGAATTCGCTCTCGGGACTTCCTCCCTCTTCTCTAGGTGCGTATGGGTCTAGAGTGCGCTTGGAGTGACTTTCCAGGCCATTGGAGTCTTTGCAGGATATGCCTTTTCAAAGCCAAATCTTTCCAACACTTTCTGCGTGTAGGATGATTGGTGTACCAAGATTCCTCCTTGGATATGCTCAAGCTGCAAGCCTAAACAAAACTTGGTTTTACCCAAATCCTTCATTTCAAACTCAGACCGGAGACTAACTCTGCAGTGATCGCCTTCTTCCATTCTTCCCAATCTAGCCTTTTCTTGCACTCTGCGAGAGATGCAGGCTCGGGATCATGATCAATGATCGAGGCAATCTTCTTTGCAAAATATGCATCGACATTGGCTGTTGCTCTATTCAGGGATTCTCCTGTTATTACAAAGTTTATGGTCATTTCATCATGGGGTGCTTCATGCACTTCTACTTGCTCTTAGCTGCTATTTCCTATCGCAGAAGCAAGTTCCTTTAGCTTTTCATCGCCTATGTGTGCACACACATTATTTAACGGCTTCTGCGAGTTGAAAGATTCAAATGCAGGAATTGCCTTTTCCGTCGGCTTCTTTCCAGTGCAGTCTCAATGGCTCCCCTTCTTTCCTTGGGGTATTTTCGTGATTGGTTGTGGTAAGTCCTCTGCTTGATTTTCCCAGGGCGTCTCGGGTACTTTGGATTTGAGGAGCAGATTTCTGTTCTTTTTCTTTGAGGCCTCGAGCAGGATGAGGATACCTTCATTTTCTTTGGTATTTCCACCCTCTCGGTGTATTTCTTGCGGTACATGCGATTTAACCACGCCCTTGAGATCACAAAAATGATCAGGCGATTCATTTGCTAAATTTCGCAAATCAATTATCTTCGGACTTCTTGATTTGCTTCATTAGTTCGGGGTCATACGCGGGATCGAGTGGAATGCCATATGATTTTTCGGCATTTTTCATCCAAAGGTTGATTTCCTCCCCTAATGACGGAAGCGATCCTCGTCAAAAATGCAATCGACAAATCGGGTACGTATGCAAGTCTCGATCATGGGTTCCAAATACGTGATTATGGATATGCACTCTCATAACCAACGTATATCGGACTTGCGGAGAGGGCCCATTGCGATCCATGAGGGTGGTATAGGAACATATACCATACACCCAAATTTCGAGATGGGAGATTTTGGGATGATCCCGTGCACAAGCCGCATAGGAGAATGGATGTTGTAGGCGAAGGTCCAAATTGATGAGTGCTGCGTGGCAGGCTGCGTGTCCCCAACAAGTGTTGGGCAAGTTACAACTCTGCAAAAGCGGTGCGGCAATGAATTTAATCCTCTTTATTAGTGCTTGACTAGTCCATTCTGCGTATGGATATGTGGTGCAGAGTGCTCATTGCTACTCCTCATTGCGATTGCAATAATCATCAAATACCTCGAATTAAATTCTCGGCATTGTCCATTTCGATGGACTTCACCCGATGATCGTGGAAAGCATTCTTAATTCTTATGATCTGCGAGATCGACTTTGTAAAAGCATGGTTTCTTGTTGACAATAAGCATACATGCGACCATGTCGAGGAAGCATCGATGAGCACCATAAAGTACCAAAATGGCCACGACAAGAAATTGAATCGAACCACAAATATCCCCCGGATGCGTTCGAGAATGCGAGATTTCACTTTGCACTTTCATGACGGAGGTCTAGTTATTAATTTCGGTGGCACATGCAGGCACACAAAATCTTAATGATTCGGGAAATTTTAACATTAATGCCATGACCTTGTGAGTTGTTCACTATATTTCTCATCATTCTAAGACCGGATGACCTAATCTACAATGCCATAAAGAAAATAACTCGAACTTCTAAAGGCAGTCTTCAAGGAAGTATACACTTGGTGCATGAATATTAGTGTAGTACAACCCTGATTCATATGAGGACATTTTCTAATACTATTTTTCCACATCTTAGCGTGCTTCACAATGCAGAAGTATTCTTTGCCATTTTCTTCATTGGTTTCTACGTGAAAACCATTGGCGCGGATGTCTTTGAACCTTAAGAGAGTGCGCGTTGATTCAGGGTACAAAAGAGCTTCTTCAATTACCAAAGTTGTACCCATAGGTAATATAATTATGGCTCATCCTGAGCCTATTACATATGAATTGCTTCCTGCGATCGTAGTAATCTTTCCAGCGTTCTTCATGATCGACTGGAAGTATTTGGACTCTCTTAAGATGGTATTTGTTGTGCCTCTATCAACAATGCATATCTCTTCCATTTGGGCGCTACATGATTTCTAAAAAGGAAAATAATCCCAATAGAAACGTGGCAAAATAATTCAATCATTGCTTGTAAATTAAAGAATCTTTGGAAAAAGAATAAATTGCATATTTATTCATGAGAAAAGTATGCTCTTCTAGAGCTTACAATTCATTATTCAAAAGAAAATGCTAACAACCATAATCTAAAAGAAAATGCGATTCATGCATTTAAGCGGAAGTGCAAGGCTTGATCGTTACGCTCGGCGTGATAGGTTTGGCGTCTGCGAGGACCCTAGACCAATCGCGACGGAGCTTCTTGCCCCAAGAGCGATCTTCACGTCCGATGCCCAAGTGAGGTAGTTACGACCGTGCGGGCCGATTCTTCAAACTCACGATTCACGATGCGGACATTTGCATGATTTCAAAATTTCGACATTAGATTTGTGTGTAATCTAATAGAAAAAGGTTGCAAGAAAACATAAAGAGCAGAAAATAAATTTCCATGCATTTCCAGTATACTAAATAAAGCAATGAATCCAAAATTCATAAAGAATATTCATAAATGGAGAGAATAAAGCTAAAAAAATTAAAACAGAGCCAAATAATTTTCTAGCAATTTTCCAAAATTTTCTGCTATATTTCTTTTACTTTTTCTTTCTTTCCTTCTTTTCTTTTCCTTTCTCTTCCTTTTTTCCTTTTCTTTCTTTCCCGTAGAGCGGCCGTGGGTGGAGCCCTTTTTCTTTTTTCTTCTTGGCGCCTCCTCGTGCCTCACGCCCGGTGCCCGCCTCCACCACACGCCACCTCCCTCGCGCCTCGCCGCCTCTTCGTCTTCCCCTACGCGGCCCCTTCGGCTTCCCGACGCAGCGGAGACCGAGGCGCGGAGGATGACTTCAGCCGGAGACGATGGGCGGCTTGAGCTAGGCTTGGCAGTTTGGCGAGCCACCGAGGTGGCGGGTCCATTGTGGCGCATGGCGAGCCGAAATAGCGGTTGGGCCTGGGCCGGGGCGCTGGGAGGCCGAGCCGGACAACGGCTCGCGGAGGCCGAGGCTGGTCGAAGCAAGGCGTGTGAGGCCGAGCCAGCCGGCAGATGCATGCGCGATGACGAGGCGGCGACGGCAGCCAGAGGCCGACGGCGTGTGGCGGCGCTGCTAGGCCGAGCCAGCAACAGCGGCTGGAGGCCGACGCGCGGCGAGGAAAGGCGGCCGTCACGGGCGCGGGGCGGGCGCGGCTTCATGCTTGGTCGGCGCGAGGCCCGAGCAGTGGCAATAGCGGCGTCGCGAGACACCACGTCAGCGGAGCTTGGCGCGGCTTGGAGGGCGCGACAATACGGCGACAACTTCGCCGCGCGCAACGCTAAAGCTTGGCGGCGTCGCGCGGCGATCAGGCCAGCGGCCTTGCTGGCGCGCTGGCGCCGGGCCGGAGGGCGGTGGCGTCGGCGGCGACGGGGCGGCGTTGCGCTGCGGCTTCTTCGCGGCCGGCGCTTGGCGAAAGCAAGAGACAGCGATGCTAGCGCGCTTCAGGTGGCGCGACGGCCGGGGCGGGTGGCGGCGCTTCATGTGCGCCTGCGATTCTTGTGGCGCGCGCCGTGTAGTGCCGCGGACGCGCGGAAGCGGCGGCGCGCCGGCGACTCGTCGGCGGCGGCGCTTCAAGCGGCGCTTCGTGCGGCTTCGAGCCGGCGAAACGAGCGCCTTGCGGCGAGGTGAGCGCCGTGCGCGGCAGATCGAGCGGCCGGCTTGGCGGCCGTGCGCGCGAGAATCGAACGCGTGTGAGCGAATCGGCGACGGCGTGCGCGGCGTCGCTTTGGGCAACAGCACGGCGGCGGTTTCAGTGTGACGGCCGAGGGCGGAGCGCGGCGCGGCATGGCCAGCAAGCGATGCTACGGCGCGGGCGGTGCTTCGGGCGTGCACGGCCGATAACGATCGGCGCTTCAAGCGCGCATACCGAGACGACGGCGGAGTGCTTCGGGCACACACTGCCAGGTTCTTCCCTTTTTTGTGTGTATGAACAGTAGATTCGTGTATTGTAGCTTCTTGCCACGTGACGGACAGTACCAGATGCGTAGGTTAGATGCATGCATAGAATCAACAACCGTTTAGATTCAATCGTCGATTCTCATCTTTTCAATCCGTTCTCCGGTAGAGCTTCGTGCTGATAACGTGTTAGGGATCCTCGCTATCGAATAGTCCGGGGTTCCAGAACAAACTAGTATTCGTGGAGAATAGAGACAAGAGAGACACAGAGTTTAGGAGGAAGCTGCGAGAGAATACTTTATTGCTTCGATTTCTTGTACAATAGGGGGACCCCTCCTTCTTATATAGTAGTCGCCTAGGGTTTTGGCTAATAGACCATCATGGGCCTTCATGGGCCATATGGTTTCCAACAATTACATGCTATATTTGACCGTCTACTAATTCTCTAGATCTCTCTCTCATGTGCATGAATCGAGTACAATTCTAACTGGACAGAAGAATTATGGCCTGGATTCTGATCGATATGAATAATTCTTGGTGGAGATTCTTTCGTTCTTCCTTTTTTCACGGAGTTTGCTATGACAGGAGAGAAACAATTTTGCAAGTAGTAATTTTCAATGCGATGCCTAAGCAAATTGCAAAGTTTTTCTTGTTAGATCATTGGGTTTTTTGGGTAACATGTTGCTTCAGATCGATTTTGTGGAGGAAAGATGAAAATGAGAAGGAAAGAGTCGCGGAGTCTTGTGCTAATTTTTTTTTAATTGGAGAAGTGGCTTAATTAACCTGCGCCATTCACTTTTAGATGAGTGGTTCAGATGTTGAGCAATGCAGAGATGCACCCTGCAGTAGCAGCTGATAATGCAGAGGATCCGCGTCCACAACTATCGTTGATCTTTGGTAAATTTGCTAGAATGGAAGGAACAACTATATCATTGTTGGAACTAACTAGGAACAATGTATAATTGAATCAGCAAATTTTACCAGGCTCGTTGAGTTGATCTTCTAGCTTTCTTTTCAGATAAATGGTCTAGATAGCCACCTTTATAACCAAAGTTCCAGAGAATTAAAATGATGTATCTCTTACATCTGCAAGAGTACGTTTTAATTCATGTTTTTCCCCGCATTGCGTATTACAAATTTAGTGGTATGAACCGGCCAGGTTCCACCTCCCGTACATATTGTGTGATTATTAGTTTAATCGATAATGTTGTACAACGCACGACAATACTGCACGTGAGTGCGCCATCCGATCCTATGGAGGAACCGAGGAAGCTTACCCATGTTATTAGAACACGGCATGGCAACATGCGCTCAAACGAAATATGACATTATGATCTTTGTAATTGTTTGTTTTGCTACATTTAAATTATTATATCTTTAAAACTGAGTCTCTGATTTACGTTACGAAACAACCCAAAGGTTTAACTAAATTAAAAGAGCGCATAAACAGATCAATCACACAATTAAGTAATAACAACAATAAACATCACTTTATCGATACATTGATACAACACATGTAAATACAATTTCATACATCCGAGTTGGTGGGTTACAAGTAACCTACAACTAAAAATAATCCTTCAGCTTTGATGCCTAAAATCATTAGTTATCATAAAGTATTAATGGAAGTTAAACAACAGGGATATGAAAGATAAATAATTGACGTCAGACCAAAAAAGGTGTTTAGATAACGCTAATTGAGATGTCAAACCATCTGGAACCAGTCGACACCTCTCGTTAGTTAGGGTTTCATCATCCGGCATAAACAAACCTATTCGTAGTCAGGTAACTGTAGCTAGGCGTGAATAGTATCAAAATATCTTGCACAGTCAAGAGATAAGATCGAGTGCGGTTAAAAAGAAGGAAGCGAGAGACCAGTCCCATCCATTTCACTCCCACACGCACACCACCAAAGTTCCCAAAGCCAAGGAGGCCAGGAGTAGCGGAAACCACTAGCAACCGAGGATGAGATTAGCAAGAGGATGAGATCGACAAGAGGGGAGAATGATGGAAGGTGAGTAGCCATGCGGGGAAGTCGTAAAGGAAGGTGAGGAACAAGCGGCGCTAAGAGTCGGCGAAGTAAGCAAGGGGCCATGGCAGATCTGGTGTGAGGTAGCTCGAGGGAGGGTGAGTGGGGCCGCGCTTAGAAGAAGGCCATGCGGGAGGCGGCTGGAAAAGGTGGTACGGTGGGGGCACAGGCATCATAATAGCTGGGCCCAGCAGAAGCCAAGGCGCGAGGTGAGGCGGCCGAGAAGGCTCGGGCAAGGAGGAGGTGGAGGTCGATGAGCCTAGGGGTGGCGGTCGGCGGGCCTCGGGACACGGGGGAGGCGGCATCCAGTGCGCGTGGGAGACCGAAGCTAAGCGCAAGGAAGGAAGTAGTCACGGAGAACTAAGAAGAAAAGAGGGAAAAGAAGAGGATAAGGAAGGATAAAGGGAAAGAAAGAAGAGCGAGAGAGCATGCGTGGCTAGAATCGTTGAATTGTTGTTAGTAGCCTCATCGCTAGAATCGTTGTTAGTAGCTACCGTCATTCAGCAAGATTTGGAAAAATTTGTTGATAATAGCAATGTGAGTCTTCTAAATACAAGGCATGACAATGGCCGACCACCATGAAGAGAAATGCCTGCCTGAAGTATTCAAGATAAAGTGTGGTAAGTCTCGAACTTGAAAATTATCGACTATGTGCAAAACAATGTTCGCTATTGCTGCATTACGAACTCATGCTCTTGGTTGAAGCCGATCAAAAAGTTGGAAGCATGGAATGACTTGCCTAAATCCCAGCTATCTAGCATAGACTAACAGATAATAGAACTCCTATGAGGGTTGGAAATCTGATTCTTTGTATGAAGACCGACAGACAATATATTTGGAGAGATGAATAACTTGTAAAACTCTGAAGTCTCAAAAGGCATCAAATCATTGTTGGCTTCCAGGAGCAAAAAAGAAGGGTAGGGATAATCGGCTGCATTGCTATAACAAAAAAAAGTCATGTTGATCGAAGTCTTCACTGTCAAGCTGCACAAAGAATAACAAGTATTTTTGGAGCCGATGGGTATAACTTTTGTCTCATTCTCAGAGCAGAGTATGAATCTTTTGCCATACGATCGGCTTGCTCTATATTGGGTCTCTGCATCCTCAAGGGTATCTTATCGCGAAAGGAGTATCATCTATTTGGATGCAAGTTGAAAGACCAACTAAGTATGCAATACAACCATGTGCTGTAAAAACCACAATGGGCCTCCTACATTGTCGATGGTATAGTCGCTAAGCTCGTAAAAAGCCATTGCGTACAATGTGCATCAACCGATAGATCGCACCTAGAAGTATTTTTCCTAAGACTAGCCGATGGCCCTCAACTAGTGCTTCGGCGATTCTTATAAACTTGAGTCGGCCCAAGGGATGCCCCAAGAAAAGAAATCTGCCCAACCAAAGGTTGAGAAAGGCGATATGTTCCTTGTCCGATATTGGCATGCCTTTGTTGTTGTTCTTTGATGTACTTGCTCCATCCTCGCCACAGGATCGACTCCGCCGCTTTTGTTGTTGTTTTGATGTACTTGCTCCATCCTCGCTCTTGGATCGGATTAGCTTGTCTTTGAGGTTTAGCGTTGAAGTCGATACTTGCTCCCATCGGGCCTCGCAAAGCGTGAGTTGAGCTACATCAAGGAGAGTTGGGCGACTGGACCCGTTCTAAATCTGAACCCGTTTAGCGTGTTCGACCAAAAATAACATGCCATGGCCACTAAGGGATCATTGGCTTGTGGTCGACTAATGAAAGAGAGAGGCACTCGGCTATTCCCATTCTCTCCCAAATCTCCTTTTTGGCTGCTACCTAATTATACCAATTTTTCCAACTTTTCAACGTCGTCGGCTAGACCTAAAGCTTTGCTCCATCCTTCTATGTTATATCCGGAAGCGATAGGGGAGGCTGGATTTCTTGATTTATGATTGTGTTGGAATTTAGATTTCCTCTGGACCTAGGTAGTATTGATCATTGCTATTGGGGATTGGAATAAGTACACTGAGAATCCATTCGGTAATCTAAGGAAATTGAATTAGTTAACTAATAGATGATGAGTTGGGAGAACCGAGAAGCATCAACCAAAGATGAAGCTGATGTCAAAGGATTTGAGAGCTTGTGCGTGTGAAAATGATAGTAGGGACCTTATATTTACAGAGGGGGTGAAAAATGATGAAACGGCAGTTTCTGTACAGCTTCTGCTTAAAAGAAAAGCGGATAGTTTGTCGAACGAGAGGATTCTAGATAGTTTTTCCCACAATTAGAAGCAAATTTATACACAAAATCAGAAGTTGTCGCCCACCTGATTCTTAGAAAATCTAGAATCTGCACAATCAGAATCTGTCCCTAACAGGACCATAGGTTCCTACCCTCTGGCTCTGGGTGTTGATTTTCTCATAATTTTACTGCCAACGTGGATTTGACGACTAAAATTCCTCCTTTTTCCCCTTCAACTCAAACACGGGCTCCAAATTTCCTCACCATTCAAACAATAGTTATCAATAC